>CM063498.1:120077526-120082526 GCA_032207245.1 Pardosa pseudoannulata
ATAAATAGTATAGCAAAAAGCAAACGAATATTGAAAGGGCTTACCTATACGGGGAATGCACACTAACCCGCAATCGAAACTATTCAGTTGACGGCCCCGTAAAGAATAACGCGTTACCATATTCGATACTTGGATGCCAGATACACTGAAAATATAACACACTGCCCTTGCTACCATGTGCATGCCGTCATCACACCGGAATCTACAGCTGCACCTCCTGCCGAACAGTCTTGCTTCATCACATCGAACATTGGCCAGGGAGTTCCGGGCAGTTCGGGAAGTGGCCGGCCAAAGTCGCATATACACTATTCATTTCCAGTACATAGCACATTGGCCAAACGCGTCGGCCAATGTGCGATTTGGCCGGCCAATTCGGGAACTGGCCGTATTCGGGCTTTGGCCGTAACATATATATATATACATATATTATATATATATTATATATATATATATATATATATATATATATATATATATATTATATATATATATATATATATATATACATTTATAGTATTTATATCTGTGTAATGAACAGGGATTTCTCATATAAGGACTATTTTTAAAAGTTATATTCGTTATCATAATGTTTTTTAAAGATTCTAAATTTTATAGAGTTTGATCTAAATTTGATTCGAAATATTTCTAAATTTGAGATTTTACAAATTTATAAGTTTCGAAATTGCTTTTTTGTTTCATTATTTCAGTAATGCAGATTATTTTTCCACATGCCAGATGCATTTAAAATGTTCGGAAGATAAACTACATGAAAAAATATATTATTATATTTACAATTTAAATAAAAATTATTTTATTTTTAAATTGAAATGGTCTATGCCTCATGTTATTATAATGGGGAAGCAAATAAATATTATTTACATTATTGCACTAACTGTTATTACAGCACCTTCTACCAGTATTAAAGATAAATATTTTTAGATAACAGTTTGATAATGTTTAAAAGAAATTTTAATAAGCGTATGTTGTGTATACCATATAAATTAATTTTACGATTATGTAATTAATCGGCCGAACGATGGCCGAATGGTTAGGGTGCTGGCCTTCGGAACCGGAGTTCGTGGGTTCGAGTCCCACTATGGCATGGATGTTTGTAGCCGTTCGGAATCGGCTTTAAGCAGTAGTTCCCGGTCTCATTAGCCCTCGTGTTGCAAAAAGTAGACCGTAGCGCTCCAAACCAAAACCAATGTAATTAATCATTTTATTATTGTGTATGATAGTTAGGTAAAATTTGTTGCTTTATTATATTCTTCAAGATTCAAATATTGTTTCATTTTACTAAAAAACTCTGTTGTCTGACTAGAGTTCAGGTACTGCCATAGGATAATTTTCGTTATATTGAGATGTTTCATAGTACATACATTTCTATCCAAATCAAAATTCTATGCGAATTACAATACTTTATTTATTCGTAAAAGGAAGGAAGAAAAGGTAGATTTTTAAACTAATCTCTGCATATACAGGGTTTAGGGCATAAGTCACCACAGTTTTTGATTGTAGATTTATGAAAGCATTACAAACGTACATGTGTCTTGTGAAAGTTCTGCAGGCATATTTTGTATACAGAGAAAGAGATGGCTTTGTGATAGCTGCTAGTAGCGCATCAACGGCTATGAAACTAGTCAGTTGGTAACGTCAGTTGCGAGATGGAAGTAACCCATGTTGAGCAGCGTTCTTACATCAAAATAGCCGTTCTCAGAGGGAGAAATGAGATGAAACCCACATTGAATTAGTAGAAGTCCTTGGGAATAATGCTGTACCATACCGTACATTCCATAGCATTTCTTCCTCGGAGAACAGCTATATAATGGATGTAAGCGCGTTGATCAACACGGGTTACTTTCATCGACCACGCAGTCACCAACTGGCTGGTTTCACAGCCTTCGCTGCATCACTACTAGCTATCACAGTGCAATCTTTTGTTCTGCATACACATTATGCCTGCAAAACAAGTGGCTTTAACAACATCACCCTGAAATATTGCAGTGAATAACAGAAGCGCAATATGTAGCAAAGTTATTTTAAAATAATTTCATCGCTTTACTGCTATCACAGAGCCATTTTGTTCTGCATACACATTATGCCTGCAAAACAAGTGGCTTTAACAACATCAACAACAAATACTCAAAAATATTTTAAAAGCAGTGAATAACAGAAGAAAGTATGTTTAATATGTATTGCAAAATCAAGTTTTGTTTATAATATTGATTTAATACCCCTCCCTGCGTTACTACCAGCTAACACAGAGCCATCGGTTGTTCTGCATACACACTATGCCTGCAGAACAAGTGGCATTAACAGCATCACCAACGAATACTCTGAAATATTTTAAAAGCAGTGAAGAATAGAAGAAAGTTTGTTTAATATATATTACAAAATCAAAATTTGTTTATAAGTGTAGGCATTTTTTTCCGAATTTCCATGATTCAAATGTATTTAATCCGGTAGTAGAAAAATAATAAAAATTAAGTTCTTAAAATCCATATTTTATTTCATCCATATTATATATATTAAAAATGAATTCCTCGGCACAACAGCCCCTAGGAGCCAAATTACGTTGCTAATTAACCAAAGTTTGGTCCTCAGTTTGTCTACCTACTGAAGTGATGAAAAGATGAGTCATCCTTGCCCACCCCCGGGATTGAAGCTCAGACCTGTGTTGTGGGAGCTTGAAGCTCTACCATAATGCCACTTGGCTTATAGATAATAAAGTAAACATAATTTAACTTTATGAAATAAGCTTTAATTATATGTTAAATTTATATAGGATCGAATCCCCTATATATGCGATGTGGGGATTTCAATTGTGATGACTGTACGCTTAGTGATGTCAGGTATTTTTAAAATAAATTTTTCCTTACTTTTATATCAAAATGATCCAATTTATTATTTATTTATAAACATTTTACAATTCTTGGTTTTAAAGCGTCAAAACAGAACAAAGACTCTCAAGTCGCTTATACACACACACACACACACACACACACACACAATATATATATATATATATATATATATAAATATATATATATATATATATATATATATATATATATATATATATATATATATATATATATATATATGTATATATATATATATATATATATATATATATATATATATATATATATATATATATATATATATATATATATATATATATATGTATATATATTTATATATGTATATATATATATGTATATATATATATATATATATATATATATATATATATATATATTATATATATATATATATATATATATATATATATATATATATATATATATATACATATATATATACATATATATATATATATATATATATTATATATATATATATATATATATATATATATATATATATATATATATATATATAGATAGATAGATAGATATATACATATATATACACATATATATACAGATAGATATACATATATATATATACATATATATATATACATATATATATATATATATATATATATATATATATATATATATATATATATATATATATATATATATATACATATATATATATATATATATATATATACATATATATATATATATATTTATATATATATATATATATATATATATATACATATATATATATATATATATATATATATATATATATATATATATATATATATATATATATATATATATATATATATATATATATATATATATATTATATATATAAATATATATATATATATATCTATATATTATATATATATATATATATATATATATATATATAATATATATATATATATATATATATATATATATATATATATATATATATTATATATATATATATATATATATATATATATACATATATATATACATATATATATATATATATATATATATATATATATATACATATATATATATATATATATATGTATATACATAAATACATATATATAATGCCACTTGACTCATAGATATTAAAGTAAACATAATTTAACTTTATGAAATAAGCTTTAATTATATGTTAAATTTATATACACGTAATCATTAATTTTATTAAAATTATTTCTGAGACATTTGTTTTTATTTGAAACCTACCTACTATCTTCATTAACAGTTACTAATGATATGAAATATAAAAGCTGAATGAGAAGAAAAATTGACGAAATATGTCTTTTATATATTTTCTTTCTCTATGTCACTGAAATTATTTTAGCAGTTTAAGTATTGTACATTGATACAATTTTAACTATCTTTCTGACAATTCAAAATGAGTTTCTTTGTCTTCTTTTTTTTTACTTCTAGAAAAGCAATCTTTTTGAAAGTTTTTGAGATGAAATAAATCTCCTTTGCCCTTTCTTTCAAACGTCATTCGTAATGAATTTTTAAATTATTTCTGATCTCACGAGAAATATTTTAATGAAATGTTAGAGATATGGACAGTTCATTCCCTACGTGACAGAAATTGACTTATTCTGTACGATTCTGGATTCAGGTGAAATATTTCATTCAAAGGGATACACTTTCTAAATAAAATAATGATCTGTCTATATATGATTGTAGAGAACTTTATTGAAATGCTTGAATAATTTTCAAACACAGACAAAATGTCTAGACGGTAGAAAAGTAAACAAAATATGTCACACGCTAATGTATTCCCATAAAAAGAAAATTTGTATCAAAAGATATTTGAATAGGAATTAAAATTTGATTTATTTTTATACAGTTATCACATTAAAAATTTTTTTAAATAAAATTAAAATTTGTAATACTTTAAATACATGCATGATATTTGGACAGTACATTATGTATAGAGCGAAAATTCAGTGCATTCCATAATATTTTGGAATCATATTAAAGATTGGAATCAAGAGATTTATCTAGCGAAAATTTAATGTTTTTCAAATAAGTTGTGGAGGGTTTGATTAAACTACATATAATATTGGAATACAAAACAAATGTCTAGACAACGACGAT
>CM063498.1:120085026-120092526 GCA_032207245.1 Pardosa pseudoannulata
TATCCGTTACATATATTTATATATATATATAATTTTATCTGTCCACATGTTTGTAATAGAGCTCCAGCTAAACGGCAGTTTGATTTTTTCTTTAATTTTTTAAATTTTGCGTATTTAATTAAGTTGATTCGAGAATAGTTTAGATTCACAATTTGATACGATAAAAATGTTTTTTTTTATTAATCCAGAATTGAGCTATTATTGGTCTTTTTATAATGGCGTTTGAAACCCTTCACTGCCAACATATCTGTGGCACAGTGGTCATCGCAACGGGTTTCGAAGTCCCAAGATCGAATCCCCATGTATGCTATGTGGAGATTTCAATTGTGATGACTGTACGCGTGGTGGTGTCAAGTATTTTCAAAATAATTTTTTCCTCACTTTATAAACATTTTACAATTTTTGGTTTTAAATCGTTAAAGCAGAACAACGACACCCAGGAGCTTTCACACCAAGAGTCCAAAGCTCATAGTGCGTGTCATGCTGGGGTTCGTGAAGGAAACTCGGCATGCAAGACGGTCCAAAATGAGAGCAAGGGTCACTCTCAGCTACTTCTATGCACGAAGTAGAAAAAAAAATAGTAAAATAACGGGAATGCGATTCCTAAGTCTGAGGTCGACTTCTTAGAAAACAGAGACGCTGGCGGTCCCTAAACAAGCAAACTCCGGAAATCGGAGAGACGATCGGACTCATCTCGAGCTCCACACGACAGCTCCAAAAGCAACTCTCAAGAAGAACCCTCAAGAAGAAAAAAGCCCCGTCTTGGCACCGCCACTCTTCTTTTATAGCTGTCACGGTTCTCCTTACGCGATTCTTCGGGAAACTTCCAGAAGCTGGATGATGCAATCTTGCGGTTCCTTCCCGCCTGAATAAGCTGTTTCGTTTCCATATGTGGCCGAAAAGCCGTCTTTAAATATGACCCAAACAAATAATTGCCTTTTTCGCTACCGCTAATAGCCACATGTGGCACTGTAATCATTTACAATCATTTCACCGGGTCTTTTCACTGAATAGTCTCACAAATTAGACGCTCTGGCTCCAGCACACGGACAGTTTTCAATTAAGTCCGGGACCTAGTACAACACGTGTATTGTTAGACCACCTGTTTCTATTAACTGTAAATGTAATATGTATATATTTATCTTATATAAATATCGTTTATATAATATTATATATATATTATATATATATATATATATATATATATATATATATATATATATATATATATATATATATATATATATATATATATAATATATATATATATATATATATGTATATATATGTATATATATATGTATATAATATATATATATATATATATATATATATATAATATATATATATATATATATATATATATTATATATATATATATTTGGGATATCCAGAAAATATCAAAATATTTTTACTTAATAACATTTTTTTTTTACTTTTAATTTACTACTTTAAAAGTACAAAAGGGTTCAAAGATTTGCTAATCCAAAAGGGACATACATAGTTATGGGTACATAGAATATATATGATGTACATCGTTTATGTACCATATTTTTAATGTATTTAATCTCTGCCACCCAATATATCATGGTTTACGATACTTTCTATTTAAATAAATCTACTTCCCAATAAATTACATTATTTAAGCAAAAATAAAAAAATAAAATGAAATGTATCAAAATGAAAAATGGTTAAAATATATTTATACTGTGATAGTAACATCATCATTAATCAAAATTCAAATAAAACGAAAAACTGAAAATGCTATTCATCATTTGTGTTCGAACATCAGTCGTAAATGAGATGTTTATGTACTGCATGATGAAAACAGATAAGGTAATAAAAAATAGATGCTAAATATTCCACACAATAAACATTAAAAAAATTCTATTATGCTCCTTTTCCTTCTTTCTCACATAGACGTGCACACTTTGTTATTCTCTATTTCTTATGATGCATGATTTATGGTTGAAAGCCGCAGCATTACTCACCCTAAGGCCATATGTTTCTCTTAAATATTGATTTATTTTCGTGAAGTTCCTTACCGTGTAAGCACGTAATCCCCTTAGATCAAATTTCCTGTTTCGTATTTTGATCTTTAGATTTAGGCAGATTCTCTTATCATTTTCTGTCTACCTTTATTCGGAAGAAAGTGGGTTGCCAAGTCCCCTCGCGTTGTTGTGTATAATAGTACTTGCGGGAGAGATGCAGGTATATAAATTCAATTTTACGAGAGAGCGCACACTACTTCCATGACGTATAAATCAATGTTCTGCAACTCTGCTGAATTTTTAGTACGTGGTTTTTTAATAATCCCAGAAAGAGGAATAATTTGTAATAATTTTTTAAATGAAGTTACTTGATACAAAATTATGCAAGCTATATGACGGGGTAAATTTTATATATATTATATTTTATATAATATATATATATATATATATATAATATAATATATTATATATATATATATATATATTTTATATATATTATATATAATTACATATATATGCATATATATATGTATTATATATATAATATAAATATAATTATTTATATATATATTATATATATATATATTTTATATATATATATATATATACATATATAAATATATATTTTATATAATATATACATATATATACTTTATATACATATTTATATATATATATATATATATATATAATATATATATATATATATATATATATATATATTATAAAATCTTATATATATATATTTTTTGGTTTTGTATTATTCATGAGGAGTAATTTTTATATATATATAATTTATATATATATATATTTATATATTTGTTTATATTTATTATATTTCATACATATTTTAATACATATATATTAATATATATGTATATATATTTTATTGTATTCATATATAAATATATATACATATATTTTAAACATGCATATTTGTATATATATATAATATATTATATAATATTTATTTTTAATATACTTTTTGTTTTGTTTCTTGTATTATTTATATTCCAAATTTTAAAGAAAATATAAATATATTATAGATATTTATTATATATTATTCATATATTCAAAAATAGATTCATTTTATATTTATTGAAACCATTAAGAAAATATAACATATTGTAAGTACTATTTTCATCCTTAAACTTAATCGTTGCCTGCTGTTCATATAACATTTACAAAATCTCTTGTATGCATGTGTATATACATGTATTTATTCCCTATGCATTTCCTATGGCATTTCACATGATTATCCAGATAAACTAGAATAAAGTTGTAGACTGATCAAGTTATTCCGAGAACAAAAGTTGATGAATTTTAATTTAAATTGCGTTTGGTGACTGCATTGTGGTCACATTTCATGTATTTTCATTTCAGTTACGAAGTAAAATATTTAAAACGTTTTATGTAGACTTTCAAGCAATTTGAAAATGTAACATTCATAATATAATTTTTTGCAAATTGAGGTTTGAATAGATGAAGAGTTAGTATATTTTTATATCAAACTCTAAGTGTAAATGGGGAATTTCTTTTATTAATTTATATATTTATACTATTCGTATTGCTACCTGAAAACAGTTGAGTAAGACTTTTAATAAAACATGAATTACCCTTCTAAAAAGTTTCTTTACTTTTTTTTGGCTAGGCATTTATATATTTTTTCTGCATTTTTTTTACGTTGTGAAAGAATTAATGCTATGAGGTTGTATATAAATATATATCTATGTGTTTTTCTTTTCGTGTTGTGTGTGCGTGTATGTGGTGTTTATATACTATGTGTGTGTATATATGTGTGCATATACCCATACATATGTATATATATATATTATTTTGTATAATATAATATTTATATAATATATATATATATATATATATATATATATATATATAAATATATATATATATATATATATATATATATACATATATATATATATATTTATATATATATATATATATATACATATATATATATAATTTATATATATATATATATATTATATATACATATATATATATATATATATATATATATATATATATATATATATATATATATATATATATATATATATATATATATATATATATATATATATATATATATATATATATATATATATATATATATATATATATATATATATATATATATATATATATATATATATATATATATATATAGATATATATATATATATATATATATATATATATATATATATATATATATACATATATATATATATATATATATATATATATAATATATATATATATACATATATATACATATATATATATATATATATATATATATATATATATATATATATATATATATATATATATATACATATATATACATATATATATATATATATATATATATATATATATATATATATATATATATATATATATATATATAATACATATATATATACATATATAATATACATATATATACATACCTACATGTATATATATAGAGAGACACACACATATTCATCAATATTTCATATTTATCCATAACCATGGTAGTCATTTTAGTTAGTTACGCAATTTTCTGTTATAAGCAAGCTAAAGAATGCTATATATATCTCTATATATAAATTACTATGAGTATAAGTGTATTTAGTTTCTTTACTTTAAATTTAATTAGATGTAAAAATCGGAAAACTTTTAAAACATTTATTAAAGAGTTAAAGACTACCTATGTTCGTAATTTAAAGAATACAATGTATCCGAAATACCAATTTTCCCCTACTTTCAGAAAAGATTAAAATAAGCAGATTTTTAATGATAACATCATTAAATGACACTACAAATTTTACTTGCCTTTAATCAATTCCGGAAAAATTTAAGATGGAAATAATAATAGAGGTAATGTAAAATATTTTATTTCTTCTGTATTTGTATGTTAAAGGTATTATGAACTATTACTTATATCTAACCCATTAATATTGTATTAAATATGTTATAATTTGTTCAGCAGGTGGATGACAATACATTAATAATGTATTAAACATGTTATAATTTGTTCAACAGTTGAATACTACCAAGTATTTTATGACGTATCATAATATCATAATTTTTGGTCAATAGTGAAGGAATTTTAATTTATCATATTTCTCTTATTTCCCTTCTTTTTTTTCGAATTTTGAAAGGAGATTCAAATTAATGTTTATTATTATTAAATGTAACTGTAATTGTTTAATTACATGTAATAACAAACAAATTAATATAAAAAATGGAAATAATAAGTAATATTTCTTTTGTATTTAATAGACTTTAGAAATCATCCCAATAGTCAAATAAATTGTATTAAATTATGATTAAATAGACAGTTGGGTATTTCCTAAAAAACATATGACAATATTGTGACTGCGGGGAAGGAATTTTATTTTATAATTATTTATTTCTTTTTATGTTACGATCTCGGTAATTTTGAAAGAGATTTGGAAGAAGCAGATAATTAATGATAGCAATACTCAACTTAACCATAGGTGTTAACTAACATGTAAGTACTTATAAATAAAAAATGCTATACAGTTACAAGGCAATAAAAATAATATTATTTACATGCAAAAAAGATTCGAAATTCTTATCTGTATTCAAAGTAAATATATGAAATAAATTATTAACAAGCAAGCAATTGAGTATTTCTAAAGAGTATATCATTATACCACGATTGCATGGAAGGAGATCTCAGAGGTCTTTTAACAAAACCTTCTAACAAAATCGAGTCATATGCCGAAAACGTGTGTATTTATCAGGATAATTTGTTTAATATTTAATTATCTAAATTCTACATATAATGTGAGATATTTAACATCTGTTTAAATGCTTAAAAAACGTTCATGAACTCTTATAAAAATTTATGACTTTAATTTATTACAAAACAATTTGAGACAAATAATATAGAAGAATTTAAAAGTCTATTTTATATCCAGATCCGAAAGTTGTTAATTAAACACTCTACATAAAAAATCTTATACTGAGTATATAAATGGAGTACTATATTTAGTATGACTCAATATATTTCAGAATACTGAGTGTTTGATCAATTTGTAATGACTGATTAGATCTTTTTCATACTACTTCTACATTTATTCAAAATTGCTGCAGTTTTTGAACTTAGTATATAAAAAAATCTGCATTTATATTTCTTCTATAGAATTTAAATTCCAAATTTCAGATCAGTTTGATTTACATTGCATTATGGTGCCTATATTCCAAAATTAAGTGAGTCAGAGTAGGTCAGTCACTAAAGTCATCATATTCATAATCGGAGGTTTATACTTTCGTGACGTTTAGTGTCAAAAAATACAGTTTTGTTCACTACAAGAGCCGTAATATGTTCCTGATCTCTTTGTCCCCATTTGCAAACTATACTTCCAGAAGTTGAAGGTGAAAGATGGGCTTTTTTTCTGCTTTTTACCTACTTTCAAATCATAAAAACAACTTTTAAGGAGGAATTGAACGCAAGTCTGTAGCAGACTCTAAGCTACATGTGCATTCCGGTTGGTACTAAATGTGCAATAGCTTTTCTGTCATAATTACTGTTGCTTTTTGATCTCAATATGACATATCGTTAATTGCCTGTTCTCTGTGATGATGTTCTCTCTGAACGCCCATAGAAATGTTTTTAATTAATTATTTTGCAGGCTGTAAAGTTAAATTTAAATATATTTTAGTTGTTCTACTTTCATTATTTGAATTTTTTAAATTTGTTTTCAGACAAATAATTTATTTTATAAGAGCTAAAGCATGTCCAAAACTTCTCATAAATTGATATATAATTTTATTTTGCACCTAGATATTTCCGAGTTGCTGAGACAAGTACACTTTCAGCATACATCAAAACTTCTTTAGATAAACTGAGACTCCCTCAATATAACAAATTATTTTCCATTTACTGCGGATTTCTCCAGCCATTTTATGCACATGTTCTTTTTTTATGTCGACCTGTATGTGAAAATTTGATAAGAATTGTGCGCTCTGTTTATTGAATAATATAATCCATTTCAGAAACATCATGACATGCTCTTATTTGAATGGAGGGTTACCATATTCATAAATAATATGCTTGCTTTTCATTAATTTCCACACAACAGGATTTTATAAGGCTGAAGTGTTCTGAAATGCCAATTAATTGCGTGTTCAATTTTATGTAATTTATTTCTGGAAAATAAATCATGTGTTTCCTTAAACTCATCATAAATCACGAAACATATTATTCCCAAACACTGCATTGAAAGATTTTTAATAAATGGGCAAAAATAGTTTCAGAAAATATATCACTCCCCAAACATAAACCAGCTTCTGCCATCATTTTAATGCATTAAGAGAGAGACGATTTATTACAAACATATGTTCTGTGTATCGGATTAAACGTGAAAGCTAGAAGGGGAATATAATTTCTGTCCCAAACACTTTGGGCTACGTTATGCAATTAGATTAAGCGCGTTACAATCAACAAATATGTAGTAAATTTCAG
>CM063498.1:120097526-120145026 GCA_032207245.1 Pardosa pseudoannulata
TTACCATGTGTATTAGGAAAAAAATCCAATGTAGTCTTGAACGAACATATCGAAAAATATTTTGTAGCCGAAATGAATTACAAATACTGTTTGCAACATTAAACTTTTACAGTAAATATAATTTATACTACCTACTACAACTATCTATATGTAAAATCATATTGGAATGTTTAAAAATATGAATGTAGTGAAAATTTTCAAAATTATAATTTAAATTGTAAAGCATGATGGATGTATTAAAATTACCCGAGTAACACAGTGTAATTATTTGTATTTAGAAAAAAGATTAGGTATAATCATAAATTCTAAAACAAATAAAAAAATTGCTTTTTGAGCAATTTTTAATAATTTTTAAGAATTTTTTTAGAGGTCTATTTTTGCAATTGAAATTCTAAAAACTACAGTATGAAAACTTTTAAAAACGATAATTTTATGTATTTTTTTATTTACTCCCTATATTAGAAGAAAATTAAACTTAGTTTTGAGCTTAACATATCAGAAAATATTTTTCATCTAAAATAAAAATTATATTACAAATATAATTAGTAACTTCACTATATACATCAATTAAGGTAACCGACTAGCTTAAAGTACCATATTGTTTTAAAGTAAAATTTAATAAGCTAATATTTGTTTCTACAATATTCAAACATATTAAAACATAAGGTTTTTTAAAAATTTGAATTATTTATTAGCCGTGCATGCAGGCGTACAGAAAATATAATTTTAAGTACATTCAAAGCATAAATTAATATTTTATTGAATATCCCTCAATATTTGCATTTATATTGAAAATCAATGTGTATTACGTGAGACTACTTAAAGTTATGTTTTGTGTTTATCATTTAACAAATATAGTTATTTTAAAAGCTATATATAAATATTAATAATTCTTACTAGTTAACTGGAAACAGATTATTTCCACCATTAACAGTAATACTATTAAGTTGAAACAAGGTTTCTCTTACGTGTTGAACAATATTTTGCTACGGCAGGAAATGAGATACTTGAATAAATGTATAGTTCACCCTCCTTACGGTGTCTGAATTAAGCTCTCATAACTGCAAATCCAACACAGAGGACCAGTCTACATGTGTTGTTTATCATATATTCTGGAACTTACCCACTCTGGACTCTTCTTGTCAGTAAGTAATCTTCAAAGATATCACAAGCGATTAGGTATTCCGATCCCAAGATCATGCTAACGACCTTCGTAATACCCGACTTTTCTGCCTAAGAAAATCTCAGAAGGATTCCTGTTGAAATAATCCCGTTTTTTTTCTCTATTTCCTAATGTTGCAAAAAATTTCGTTGCAAAAG
This sequence comes from Pardosa pseudoannulata, assembly GCA_032207245.1. Classification (NCBI taxonomy): domain Eukaryota; kingdom Metazoa; phylum Arthropoda; class Arachnida; order Araneae; family Lycosidae; genus Pardosa; species Pardosa pseudoannulata. The sequence goes on from CM063498.1 coordinate 120,098,847, forward strand.
ATGTTTTAAGATCTTGATTTTTATTTAAATGTTTATTTAGGTCTGATTCTTCCATATAATGATTTTTAATGCATTGTTCTATTATTTCAGAAAGTTTGAAATATATTTTATATTTGCCATGAAATATATATTTAATCAATTAACTCACTAACATATATTATTGTGACTTGTAATGAAATCCAAACATTTAACTATATCTTGTCACAAACTGAAATACTCACCACTTATGCATCATATCTTAGTAACGTTATTATAACAGATAAAATTCATTAGGACAACAATATCTTAAAAGATTTTAAGCTATGTACTTTTTGTTCTTGTATAAATATGAATAAAATATTACATATATATGTGTGTATAAACTGAAGAACCCAAAAAATAGTAAGGCATGCGTAAGCAAGCAGAGATAAGGAACTAATCAGCATTCAGTGCTGCTGTCAGCAACGGCTATGTAAGATAACAAGTGTCTGTCACAACTGTTAGATCGACTACTATTGCTGCAATAGAAAGTTAACAAGATGTAAGTGTGTTTGAATGTGGTCTTATAGTCGGCGCACAATAGATGGAACATAGCATCTCCGAAGCAGCAATGAAATTTGGATTTTTTAGTACTACCATTTCAAGAGTAAATTGATGCAGATTTCAATGTTGGGCTATCATCAAGTGTCAGCCTGATAACCATTAGAAGAAACATCATCGATACGGGCTTTCAGAGCCACAGGGTCCTTCGTGTACCCAACCTCATAAATCCATGGAACCTGCATGTCAACAGGGGACTGTTGGAGCTGGTGGAATTTCTGTGATGGTCAGCTGCGAGTTCAGTTAGAAAGATATGGCAACCTTTATACGTCTAAATACGACTCTGACAGGTGACACATACACAAACATATTGTTTGATCACCTACACAAATTCATTTCCATTATGCATTTTGATGGAATTAGAACAGAACATCTACAGAGTGGCTCCAGAAACACTTTTCTGACATTAAGACCTTCCACTAGCCACCAAAATCCCCAGATATGAACATTACTGAACATATCAGGGATGCCTTTCAACGTGCTGTTCAGAAGAAATCTCCACCACCTTGTATTGTTAGGGATTTATGAACAGCCCTTCATAGTGTCAATTACCTTCATCACTAATTCACATATTAGACAAGTCCATATTACTTTACGTTGCGACACTTTTAGATGCTCGCATGGAACCAACACTATATTAGTCATGTGCACCAGTTTTGTTTTTGTTCTCTTCAACGTATATATATACACTTATATATAAACATCAGATACGAAAATTATGTGGTAAAAATTTCATTCTATGGGTACAATTTCAGGTGGAGTTGTTAATCCTGAACCTCCATCTTTCATGCACTGTAAAAATAATATATTTTAAACTTTTATTTAGGTTAGAAAGTTTATGAATAATTATAATTCAAATGTTGTAATAATCAAAATAAAAAAAAAATTGAAAGATAGGTCTCTGTAAGGGTTTTGGGTTATGATGCCATATGCGACAAAAATCGAATGTGTTGATTTTTCAGAAGAAAATTGGACTTAATACACATATTAGCTATGAATAACTGTGCTGCCATCTACTGATAATACAAGGAAAGAAACAGAATGAATGTTAAATCTGTACATACAGAATTCTTTTACGATTCTTAGATAGATCACAACAATAGAAATATATTTATAAACATGTGACATACTAATGTTTATACCAAGCTGGAAAGAATTAAAATGTTTAAAGTTTTGACCGCATTACAGAAGATTTCTATTCATTTTAATTATTTAGAAACTGATCTATTGTCAAGGTATGCATAATTTTAACAAATTTCAAATAGTTTTATGAAGATATATATTTTAAAAAATAGCAAGGGTAATATATTTGGAACCACGCATATTATTTTGACCACGAATTATTTCAGAATGAAACTTTGTCTAATTTCATTTATATATTTTTACAATATTGAATTAAAAAATGTTTCTTTGGCACATATAGAAATTATATAATGGACTTGGACACTGGAAAATTATAGTTGTGACAATGGCTAGACAAACTATAACGATGCTATATCTCCGATAGCTGGAGGCTGTCTGGCTGATTTTGACTTCAGACGCTAGAGGGATGACCTTCTATTTCTTACACAGTAAAAACTGGTTATTAAAATGTAGATATATTATGTAAGAAAATGGAAACTCAAACATTTTTCTTTTTGCTTACAGGTTTAAATTTAATGCTAAGTCAAATGCTCATGGTTAATAAAACTTAGTCGAGGAGATATAATATAATAGGTTGTCATTTTTGTGAAATAAATATTTTATAAAATATTATATCCCTATCTAGAAAATAGTTTTATAAGAATTTTTTATCTATTAAATTAAAAAAATATATATTATATCAATTTTATTTATTTTACAGCATTGTGATCTCTATTTGGTAAAAATATCTCATAACAATATAACGTCATCATTCCTCCCCATTTTCAGGTATTAGAAAGTGTAGTAGAGTAGTACTTCTATTACATATCCACTTATAAGAAAAATGTAAAAATTTTATTCTTTAAGAATCTATCTGTATCAGGGGTGGCAAACCTGCTGCTCGATAGCCACATGCGGCTCTTTGAAGGATTATTTGTGACTCTCGATAAATATACTCAATTCCCCTTTTCATTTCTGTGTTTTTATATTTTAAAACATTATTACAACTGAGGGAGTTCCATCAATGCTGGGTAAAAAATCGGTCTTATTAGACTTTTAAAAGATGATTCCCAAATCCCACAATTCATACCTATTCACTGCATAATTCATCGAGAACATCTCGTTACAAAATATTTAAAATATCCTGATGTCATGAAAACAGTGTAACACATTTTAAAAAACATTCGCAATAAAGCAAAAAGAATCATCAACAATTCAAAACTTTCCTTGAAAAATTAAATTCCTACATCTTCCAAATGCAATCAATAAATATAATTTCTGTAAAAAAATTTTTAATACCTTTTTTGCATATTTTTTAAATACGTATATAATTGCGGCTCTCGAAAAATTTCAAATTTTGAAAGATGGCTCGGACAGTTAAGGAGCTTGGTCACCCCTGATCTATATTTAAAACATCTATATAATTTAAAAATAGACTTAAATATTTGTCCTACTCATGTACTATATTATTTCACTATTTAGAAAACACAGTTTCTCGTAACTTTCCTTTATCTTCCCCCATCTTTCCTTTATCATCACAAGGACAAGATGCTTTTATTTTTCCTTTTGCCTTCATCTTTATTTGTTTAACAAGAATTATACCATTTAAAGTAAGACAGCGTCCTACAAATGCACCCATACTCGAGTTAGTAATTTAGATTCTAGCTGTTAGAAATTGCAAATATGAGCTATGTTACATTTGGAAAGGGCCTCGGAGCTGTGCTGGCAGTCGTCGTCCGTTTTATGTGCCGTTAATGCCTGTGAATGGGGTGAACCCATTAAGAATTTTGAACTTTGAGAAAAGCTGTTGATAACTTACTGCAGCTCTAAATTTTCGCACTGATTCGGAAGTTCGCCAGCTTTTAGTTTTGTGTATTGGAGTATGAAGTTTATCTCTGGAAATTGCCAAGTTTCGGAGAATATCTCGGAGAGATGCACACATATTTTTGGGGAAGAAATATTTGGAAAGAGTTATGATTTACTGAGTAATAAGTCTGGAATGATATTTAAAAGATGCTAAAAAATAGAAATCGAAAGCCAGTAGATTTTAGATATAAATAATTTGAAATGGAAACGTTTTGGTATTTAAAAATTTATATGAAATTGAATTTTCTTTCAGAAATAAAACAATTTTAGTATATTGAGTTTTCTTTTGAAACATTTAAGGAACATGACAACCTTTGAAATGCTAATCTCCAATTCAGCAGCACTTTTTTTCTTCGATTCACTAAAACACTCACCGAACACTGGCAGATTGGTTAGGGCACTGATCGTCGGTACCAGAGTTCGTCGGTTCGAATCCCACTATGGCATGGATGTTCTTAGCCGTTCGGAATTGACTTTAAGCAGTAGGCTTCGGTCTCATTAACCCTCGTGTGCAAAACAGTAGACCGTAGCGCTGTAAACCAAATTAAAACCACTAAAGCACTCAAAGTTCTGTTTCTTTAAAAATAACTTTTGTTAATGTTCCATAAAAACGCTGTATCTTTGAATGAACTACCTAGTTTTGTCATTTCAGTTTGTAAATTTTTAAAAGCAAAAATAAATACACTAAAAAAAATTCTCACCTGTAAGATGACTTCTTAAATCTAAACTAACTAAAAACCTAAAACTAACTCTGAAAAAAATAAATTTTTAAATCACATTAGAAAAGACATTCATTTTATTATGTAAAACAAACCTAAAAATAATTTAATATTTAAAAAATTAAAAATTTAAAAATAACCTTTATAATGTTGTAAAATAGATATATTAGTCGTGTTAATATTATTGACGCTCAAAGAATAAAAAAAATAGTTTATTTTTGTAACATTAAAAAAAAACTTTTAAATTACTGTAATTTTTTTATCAATTACTCTTAGTTTTATTTAGTCTTTTTTTCAAATCTCTATTTTTTATCTGGTGTCTATAATTTATGTTTTGTTTAAAATAACTTACTAATCCGTAGATGAAACTAATTATTTTTAAATTAGATTCTTATGGAATACCTATGAAAAATTTTATTCTAAACAAAGCAAACCTTTTTATTTTTAATGAATCAAAAATAGGGAATTATACAAAAGACTATTCTACTGTAAAGATACTATGTTTCTTTCATATCTTGAATATTATTCCTGTATATTTGTTGCAGCTGTAGAGGGATGTTTCAGAATATTTTGCCTCATTTCGTAAAGGAGAAATTATATATACAAGAAGACATGCAACGTTATTGGTAATAATTTTAATGTGTATCTTTTTCTAACATACAAAACAAATTAAAAAACTGTGACTACAATAATTGGTTACTTATGGTTAGAGAATTTTCATATTTTTTCAAACTTCATTTGCATAATTTAAAAATATTTTAATCCAAATATTATTTTTAATTTATAATATATTCCATGTCAGTATAAGGATAAGGTATTTTGTTTGATATAAACTATAATAGATAATTCTAGAGTAAAATAGACAAAAGCAAATGCCGATATACAGAAAACATATCAGAGGTATAATGATTTTTAAGATAAGTTCTAAATGTAAAGCAAGATTTTTTAAAATATTGGTCATTCTATTCCGATGGCCAAATGAGATTAATCGAAAAAAAAATGGCAAAACTGGGAAGGGAATTTTCTTGTGACAAAATCACTAAAGGCAAAAACTTTATTCTATTTTCTACTAGATATTATTAGGCAAAAATGGACACCGCCGAATTTCTCCTGCAAAGCAGGTTTTACAATTGAATTGAAGTTTGCATCTTTTTCCACTTTTGTTAAACCCGACATATTTTGAGTGTTAGCGTCTCTTATCTTTCATGCGTTCACTTCTTTCAATTTTTCGAATCCATTAACGCTTCCTCCCTCATTCAATAAAGTGGCAGATCTCTTTGGACTCAGTCCAGCATTTTGTAGTATGGAAAGGTTATCAACAAGATGAACACACTACGATGCGCATGTTCCTCATAGAAGCTGTAAAAGCAGCTTATTGTGAAGTGTTGTTACCCTACTAAAGTACAAGAAGTACATATAATTACCATTTTATCTTTTAGATTCATATAAAAGAAATGCTTATTCAATATCTAGTAATCCAAATTAGAAGGCAAAAATGCATTATCATTTCTAGTACTAAGCCTAGTACAATAAATTATTGTAAAATGGCTATAATGTGGAAAAATGTAATGACAATACATTTTTTAGTGTAAAATTACATTTAGCAATTCTATATTTCACGTTTGAAACTATTCTTCTGTCTATTTGATACAATAAAACTGTCCTATAAAAATGAATCTAAAGAAAATTCTCAGCAACAGTAAGGATTTAACCAAGATAACTAGCATTGAAGGGACAAATATATTAATAGAAATTTATGAAAGTTGGTAAGAATTGTATTTTTGTCTATTGGGCCAAGTTTATGGCATCGTACTTTTTACTTCTTTGCAAATTTTCCGATAAAACTCCAAATTTTGTTCCTTGGCGAAATTTGTAATGACCTACACAACATACATAATTAGGACATCATAATTTGGACCTATATACATAATTAGGACATAAAGCTAAAAACATAATTTACACCAATACAAATCTCCCTTTTATTTTTGGCCCTGTATTTCTATGTTATTCTGGATTGTCTAGATATATCCTAACACTCCTAAAGGTGTGTTTCTATAGTTTTGAATCATATTGTATAATTATCCTTATTTTATTTTCCTTTAAATCCAATATTTTACTCCAATGTTTCGTAAATTAAAGAAATATTCTTATAAATTTCAAATTTTAAAGTTTAATAACCACCGACATATCCATACAAAATCACAATTCCCATCTCATTAGGAGTTAAGTGATTCAGAGATAAATTCTGAAATATCCTGGATAAGCATCGCCAAATATTACTTAAACTAACCCTTTGAAAATGTATCCCGTGTTTCCGCTATCAAATGTTTAATCAAGCTGCACTTAAAAGAGTCTCCTATTTGTATCAGTAACCGAATTAAAAGATCACTTTCTCAGTCGCATAGAGTCCAAAATTTTCTATGTGACACTTCTATTATGCTCTTGGGATTTCAGTGACAGAAGCCATTTTTCGTATGATGGATGATAATGTACGCCTCTCTCCCTATCCGTTACTTCTTTAAATTGTTTCCACCTATCTTCACAGATATTAGATATATTATGCGTCACTTTGTGTTTACACGCATGGCATGCGTTGATTGATAATTGAGAAAACATAGGATGTCAACAATTTTGACGCTGGAATAGCAGAAACCCTTCTTGGTCCCAATCCCCTGTGAAATATTAATAAAGAATAACGCTTTCCGCCATTCAAGTGTAATCGTGCTTTCCAAATATGGCTATATGCTTCTTGTACGGGAATAATAGTTTCTTATTTTGGCAGCTGTGTATGAATAGTGAAAGATGATGTCTTTGAATTAATTTAAATTCCTTAAACGAGGGCAGCTTTTTCCTGATCACACAAGCCTGAGTTAATATATAAAATATTATTTAGAATTTTATTAGACATTATCTTAAAAATAAATAAGGATAGTGCTAAAAATGTTTATTTCCTACCATCATTGGAAACACCCTTGACATCCTTGTATGCGTGTGTATGGAATGATAATTTATTAAAACTTACTAACTGCATTATAACTTTATGCAAAAATAAACTTCTAGCAATTATGTACCTAAAATGACAAACTTTGGAGTAATGTTTTTGTTTTTCTTCTAGTTGCGGTAACTTTTGAAGACTACGAGACTATGAAATTAATTTCTAACGTAACTAATCCCTTATAACTCCAATAGGTGACATAGTTATACATAACACACACACACACACACACATATATATATATATATATATATATATATATATAATGGAGCAAACTATTACTTGACATTTAAAAATTTTTCTTATAAAAAATTCTTTCGATTCTTATCAAAATAATAGGTTCTTCTACTTTTAAAATGATTTTCTTAAAATTTATTCAGAATCAATCTAACTTTAACAATATTTATTGTTGTTATTTTAGTTAGTTTATTCTATATATATATATATATATATATATATATATATATATATATATATATATATATATATATATATAAGCGAAATGAAAAAAATTCACTCAGTTAAACCCAAAAGATAATTAATATAATATATGTATTAGAAACTAAATTTTTGCACTTGCTCAATGCAAGATATTTGTGCTGTTTAACATAGCTTTAGAAATATGTTATGAGTTAAAGTTTTCAAAAATTAAAAATTTATGAAACTGAAAACTTTAAATAATTTATATTTCTAATGTCTATAAGCTATAAACTGCCTTTATATAATTGAGGGTCACAGACTGCAAATGATAATTAGCATCTAATTTGTATAATGTATTTGATATGGTTTTAAAGTTTCAAAAGTTATACAGCCAATAAGTAGATGCCTGTTTTATCCCTTGGTTTGATATATATTTTATGTTTTTTGTGCATTTCTTCATTTACCAAAAGTAAATGGCTTTATAAGGATGTTTTACCTAAATCATATGACTATTATTAAGAATTTAGGTAAAACTTTATTCTGACAGGATCCGAACTTTGATTTCATAATGAATTAAAAATAGGGTCTCTCCATAAAGAATTTTCATGCCTGAAGGTACTTTGTGCTCATATAAAAACAAGGGTAATTATTAACACTATTTTTGTTCCTTGATACAAAATACACAAGTAAAATAAGTATCCTAGGGTTAAAGGGTTCTATCAAGAAACAAATACGATATCCATATTTACTTAAAAACTTATTGGAAATAAAGTAAATAAAATATATCAGTATAAATTATAAAGTACTAGAATTATACAATAATATAAAGTATTGGAATTGCGCAATATTCACAGTTAATTAAATAAAATATTGGAATTTAGAATATTCATATTTAATTAAAGTATTTGAATTTCGTTTATCAAACCATGAATAATACGCTGTTTAGAACGTGTACAGTAATCCATGTTCACAATAATTGTAATTCCTTTCTCCATGTATCATAACAGTTTTTGGAAACCCTGAACAAAGGCATTGGATGAATAGCTTCTCTTATAATATTTATGGGAGCGAGAATATAATATTAAGTGTGTGCATGGCCTTTACTAACGACACCATAAGAATGGTGGTCGACGATCAGCAAGACAAATACGGTAATATTTCAGGTGTCAGCTGACTACAGAGATTCTTTTACGAGTTTCGGGTGCTAATAGCGATGTCATCAACGTTTTGCGTGACGATCCAAGAAATGAAGAAACTCTGATATTAATTTCACAAAAGCAATGAATGGGTTTGGGTTTTCCCCTTCGTTACATCATTATGCAACGCATGTACGCATCGATTCTGGTGAAAGGAAAATAAGAAAAACCAAGCTTTGTTATATAGAGTTAATCTTAAATGTAGTATTGCTGAAGCGGATTAGATTTCTGAATTCCTGAGATAAATCTATGTTTTCTCAGAAATTTGAAGAAAAGTGCATGTATTAAGGGCTTAGTTTGTCGCAAATTCCTTATACTTGCATTTAATACGAAAATGAACTGTTCACTTTTATAGAAGAAATTCATTAAACAGATTGTTTAATCTATGAATTGACATTTTCTATAAGTATTTCTATTTCAGTGTTATTACATAGTATGGTATAGCATGTCCACAGTTATTGCACGCTGTAGCACTAAATGCTACACCACCGTTACACATATATAGAATGTTATCAACCGCATACATGCCTTTAAATCCGATTATTAACCTGCGAGCTTAATCGGTGGCTGAGAAAGCAAACTGTTGACAGACATTTAAGTTCTAATGTAGTGTACGTGCCAAAACAGTTTAATAAAAGAATGATCATAAATATGTGTTGAAACAATTGTTGACGTCTTGAGACACAAACTTCAAAAGAAAATGAGGAGCAAATAGGAATGAATAAAGGTAGACTTAAGACAAGTTTCAATAATAATGTTCATATGTTTCATGTTAATAATTTTTGTTCATAAGTTTCCTCTTCATAATTTTTGTTCATAATGGTCATAAATTTTAAATCAGATATAAGTTTATATAATTGGAAATCAAACATATAACACGAGAAGCGGTAGCTCAGTCGATATCCTAACTGAGACGTTGCGGTTTCGAAACCCGAGCCGGCTGTAGATCCGCACGAGATTCGCCGTGTTCGTTAAAGTTGACTGGTGAACGTAAAATAGGTTCGTGATCACAATGTCCTCCAGGTTGTCAATTAATACCTCTCGGGGTGTCATCCCAAGTCTATAAGTCCTCTACTTGGTCCCTGCTTCAAAATTACGAGAACCTACTTGAGCGAAGTCGTTGTTTCACCTTAATGGTGCTCATTAAAACGAAAGGGACCCCTTGGAATCCCTTGGCCTTAATACGAGAACCTGCAGGCTCAATCTTGCTTGGTTTGTCCAAGTGGCATGAGAAACAACAATAACATATAATTAATCAAATTTGTGTTTATTTAAAATTCTTTCTTTAATTAAAGTAAACCATTGATGATATGTTTTTAATTACATAGCAAAATGTCATATTAGAAAGTGAAATAGTTCAGAACTAAACTTAAATGATTGGATGCAATACCAAATAAATGTTATATTTGACACATTGCCAGACGCATATACAGTACACAGAATTTATACAGCATCAACACTTTGCCCAGTGTCTGCTTAGTTTGGCTATCATCAGTTTTGATTTTCAAATCTGTTACATTCCGGATTTAGATTTCCTTTTAATAAATTATCTACTAAAGCTACATTTTCAAAAGTTAAATTTCCAATCTTTAGTGGAAATGTTATCAGTAATAGCAGGTTCACCTGCTCATTTTTAATTATAAAATATTTCTATGTATACTCTGCTCAGTGTTATTTATAACTTTTTAATTGATAACTCGTATATTTCATACCATTTTAATACATTCAAACCATTTATGTATGACATACATCCAGCACTTTTCTAAGAACATGATGTAAGTGTTATCATTTGCTTAGTCTTTAGAAACATAATTAAGAATCGAGTTGGAATGTATGGATACATTATTCTAGAATCATGAGTCATGTATTTAGTGAAACTTTGTGGTAATCAAACCACAAAAATTCATCAATTGTATATAAGAGATTATATCTAGTTTAAATTGATATCTTCAAAATATGTAGTAGCACAGGGTTAGAAATGAAAGGCATATATAAATGTATATAGGTGTATAAAATAATGTTTAATACTTTAATTTATACCATTTTAATTTAAAAGTATTTAACCAATAAATATACTAATAAGAATAAGATTTAAATATAGATTTAAATATATATTTAGATAAGATTTAATAATAGTAATTTTAATATAGATCTAAATAATATTTAAACGGTAGTAATTTAAATATAGATTTAAATAATAGTAATTTAAATACCATTAAAACCTCAATAAAGTTTAATTAACATAATAACCAGATTTTACAGAAATTTATGAAAATTATACAAACTGGGATGCTTAATTTTTTTTTTTAGTTTTTCAAACGCTGTGTTTTAAAAAGCTTTAACTCGTTTCCTAATCTACTTAATATTTATACATTAGTATATTATATAAAAGTATTTGGTAAATCTTAGAAAATATTTTGCTCAATCACAAATAGCTTTATGTCAAAGAAAATAATAAAACTATTTAAGCAAGAAAATTATGTTAGTTTTCAGTTACAGTTTATGATTTTTGTATATTGCACATTCAGCTTGCATGAAGATTGAAATAGGAAGATTATATCTAAGTAATAATATGTTAATATCTTGAAAAACTGTAGTAGCATAGGGATACACTTGAAAGGCATATATAAATTTATATAGATGTATAAAGGACTGTTTAATTCTTTAATTTATAGCATTTCAATTTAAAATTATTTAATCAATAAAGATGCTAATAAGAATAGGATTTAAATATAGATTTAAATATAGATTTAGATAAGATTTAATAATAATAATCTTAATATAGATCTAAATAATATTTAAACGATAGTAATTTAAATATAGATATAAATAATAGTAATTTAAATACCATTAAAACCTCAATAAAGTTTAATTAACAGAATACCAAGATTTTACAGAACTTTATGACTCTGCAAAAATTATACAAACTGGGATGCTTAATTTTTTTTTAGTTTTTCAAACGCTGTGTTTTAAAAAGCTTTAATTGGTTTCCTAATCTACTTAATATTTATACATTAGTATATTATATAAAAGTATTTGGTAAATCTTAGAAAATATTTTGCTCAATCACAAATAGCTTTATGTCAAAGAAAATAATAAAACTATTCAAGCAAGAAAATTATGTTAGTTTTCAGTTACAGTTTATGATTTTTGTATATTGCAAATTCAGCTTGCATGAAGATTGAAATAGGAAGATTATATCTAAGTAATAATATGTTAATATCTTGAAAAACTGTAGTAGCATAGGGATAAAATTGAAAGGCATATATAAATGTATATAGATGTATAAAGGAATGTTTAATTCTTTAATTTATAGCATTTCAATTTAAAATTATTTAATCAATAAAGATGCTAATAAGAATAAGATTTAAATATAGATTTAAATATAGATTTAGATAACATTTAAATAATAGTAATTTAAATATAGATTTAAATAAGATTTAAATAATAGTAATTTAAATAAAGATATAAATACGATTTAAATAATAGTAATTTAAATATAGATCTAAATAAGATTTAAATAATAGTAATTTAAATATAGATCTAAATACGATTTAAATAATAGTAATTTAAATATAGATTTAAATAAGATTTAAATAATAGTAATTTAAATATAGATCTAAATACGATTTAAATAATACTAATTTAAATATAGATCTAAATAAGATTTAAATAATAGTAATTTAAATATAGATCTAAATAAGATTTAAATAATAGTAATTTAAATATAGATCTAAATAAGATTTAAATAATAGTAATTTAAATACCGTGAAAACCTTATTAAAGTTTAATTACCAGAATACAAAAATTTTACACAAATTTATGACTCTGTAAAAATTATAGAAATTGGGATGCTTAAAAAGTTTTATTTAGTTTTCGAAACTCTGTGTTTTCAAAAGCTTTAATTCCTTTCCTAAACTACTTATTGTTTATACATCAGTACATTATGTAAAATAATTTGGTCAATTTTAGAAAATATTTTATCCAATCACAATTAGCTTTTTGTCAAAGAAAATAATACAACTATTCAAGCAAGAAAATTACGTTAGTTTTCAGTTACAGTTTATGATTTTTGTATATTGCAAATTCTGCTTGCTTGAAGATTGAAATAGGAAATATCAAACGAAAACAGAGACGAAATTGGCTGTCTTCATATATATAATTTTGCTATAACCTTTACATTTAATACATTTACATTTATTAAACATATTTAGTAAATGTACTGAAATGCATCTTACTTTAATTATTCTAATGGAAAACTGGAAAAAAATTCAGTGCTTTCACTTCTATATTATTTTAGTCAAGGGTACTTTGCTTTACTGCATCTTGTCACGAGTATTCAAGTCTAATATTAAAGAAAAGGGTTTATATTTTATGTGATACTAACATGCAATCACGAAAATAGTTAATAATAATATGTTTGCAGGTATTTTATGGATTTGTCAATATAGAAGTATTTCTCATATGACTGTAATTTCAAAGAAAATTGTCGTCTAACATTGCTTTTTATAAAAGCTGTAAAAAGGAGGCACTTTTTTTAATGCTAAAAGAATGCACGCGATGGAAGAATTAACATCCTATTTCTTTCATAATATTTCAAGAATCATAGTTTAGAATTAATAGAAAATTGCCAATATTGGCAGTTATGTGAGTCTGAAAAGAATTCACTATGTTCATTTCTATTCAAAAATGGGGAAAATATAAGAAAACAACTAAAATTGCAGTTCTAAAACTGTGGAATTTATGCGATATATTTTTTAGTAAATGCATTCAAAGTTTTGTGAAATATATTTTTAATAAACTGTAGTTTTTAAATTATATTTTTCTTACTTTTAGAAACCAATTAGTTTATATACTTTTTCTCATTTTACATGCATTTTTTAGGTGTTTGTAATTAACTTTTTTAAAAAAAGTTGAAAAATCTATAACTTAAAATTAACCATCTAAGCAGTTCGCACGTACAATTCCGCCAAACCGATAATGTCTTCAAAGCGGTTGTCACGTACAATTTTCGACCTCTAAAACGTTCCGAAAATGGATGTAATGTACATTTCTGCCAGTGTTTTCCCCTATGGAGTTTTGAGGTAGGAGGATCAGGTCGACTGTTTAGGAACTGCACACCTACTCTCTGAGGCACAAAGACGCTGATAGCTTTTCATGGCTTTGTAAATCTCTATTTCGAAGTATTTCGGTTGCGGTAACAGATGTATCTCTAATTGCACCGCTTAAATAGCTTGGATGACTTTCGTAAAAAATATAGAAATCATTCTCTTAAAGAATATTTTTATTTGTACTTTTAGAACCCATTATTTCGTATGGGATGATCTTCGAGACTTGACGAGCTTTATGTGTATTAAAAATTAACAATCTATAATGTCTATTTATATATCTATTTATAACCGGAAATAAAGGGACAGTAAGGAGGGTGGGTTTCCCGTATTCCAATCTAGTCGACAAAGGGTGAAGTAAAAGATCATAGTACACTTTGGTCACTGACACAATGAAACTTTAGTGTATTTTTGGAGACTTTTTTTCCTCGGTGTGTACCACTCGGAGGGTTAATATCATGCATCATAATAAATGGGATGCAGTTAATAGTTTTTTCTTCATTGACTTCTTACTAATATAAATGCTTCAGAATGACTGCTGACACAAAATGAATTTTAATTGAAGTTAGCTGCTGAAAAGGACTTGAATACATCCTTTCATTTTAGAAACTTTGAATCTTATGTAATAAAAATCAAATAAATAATGGAAAAATCAACATCTTTGAAGCAATTTGGAGAAACAGTTTACTAAGTTACTTCAACAGCTGAATTTGTCACAGATAAAGTAATGATAGAAAGTTTTGATATACTATATAATTTTTATAGTATATAATTATTTGATACTCACTATATATTTTACAGTAACTTTTTACTCTTAGAAAATACAATCGTTTATATTTTTGTTAAATATCAATCCCAAATTTTAAGTAGTTTTTACATTCCGCTTATAAATAAAATTTTGGAGATGAAGTCAACCTAAATACATTAACAAAATGCTTCAATATATATATCTAAGTGAGTAGATTTAAGCAATTAAAAGGGGCATTTAAATTAAAGGAATTCTCCAAGGAATTCAAACGCTTCGGTATTCTCCTAGATATTGTTTAATGACGTAAAATATCTCCCTTCATGAATTTTAAGCGCGTTGAATGCAGTTTCCTAATTTGCATTTCTTATTTTATCTCCGAAAAATGATTTTCGAGAATGATTCCTGAAGGCACTTTTATTTTCAGTTCAAACATAAATTCTAAGACATTTACCACGAAGATAGAGCTTGCTCTCCTTATATATTTATATCCATCTCTATATATATAGGACGGATCTCATTTTTCAATTAATATTTCTTCTCATTTCCATTTATCATTAACTCACCGTCATGTAAAACTTGCGATTATTTAGCAATTACCCAGAAATAGAGAGAGGAACACGAATTGTTATTTATTAATGCATGCGCATATTTTTGCATGATAATGATTCGTATAATTTAAATATTGATTATGGGCTTCTTTCACTAACTTTTAAGTTCTCACTGAGCAGGTATTGTGCATTCTTTCGTACTTCTCTCTTATGGCCAACTTTGCCTTTACTTGACAGCTAATGTTTTAGACGTCTGATACGAGATAACTGCTACAGTTAATTTTTCCCAATCGATAATGAAATGAGGTCCATCAACTCTTTTGGTATTTTTCTTTAGGGTAATACATACAACCTCTATTAATTTGCATTACTGACTCCTCCCCTAACTAGGATAGTTAGAAAGTTTTTCTTTCTTGCAAATAATAAAAGAAGAACACCGATAAAACTTGGTTAAATGCCTGGTATAAATATATGTTTTTAAAACAATCTCCTTTTCTAAAATTTACTTTCTTTTTAGAATGCAACACAGAAATAGCTGATTTATAAATTAATACAGTACTCAACTACTGGTAAATAAAACTTTGTAAAAATTTCAGCATAGTGCAAACAGCAAACTATTTCTGTCCGACTACAAATATTTGTTTTATAAAATTATGTTGAAGCATTGTAATTTAACCCTCTAGGCGGTTCTCACGTACAATTCCACCAAACTGATGATGATTTCAAAACCTACAATTTTCGACCTCCAAAAACGCTCCGAAAATAGATATAATGTACATTTTGCCAGTGCTTTCCCCCATGGAGTTTTGAGGTAGGAAGGTCAGGTCAATTGTTTAGGAACTCCACCACTTTTTCACTGACATTCTTGAGGGATGCACCCCTAACCCCTGAGGCACAAAGATGCTGAAAGATTTGCATGGCTTTGTAAATTTCTATTTCGAAGTATTTCGTTTGCGGTAACAGACACATCTCTTATTGCACCACTTAAATATCTTGGATAAATAAGTCTCTCAAAGAATATTTTTATTTGTACTTTAAGAATCCATTATTTTTTATGGGATAATATTCCAGACTTGATGAGCTTTATGTTATTAAAAATTAACAATCTATAATATCTATTTGTATATCTATATATAAGTGCAAGTAAAGGAACAATAACGAGGGTAGGTTATCTATCATAGAACGCTTTGTCCACTGATATAGAAAACATTTAGGGTATTTGAGATCTTTTTCCTCGTTGGAATCCCCTCGGAGGGTTAATACATTTCAAGTTCATTTTGCTAGAATTACTGAACCATCTCCTTTCAAAGAAATCTAGAAAGTTTTCTTATTCGTAAACATTAGAAGTAGAATGTCCTTAAAAATAATATATGCCTACTAGAAATTATTTATAAACAATATTCTTTTAAGTATTTTACTTTGCTTTTAAGAAAGCAACATGGAATTGGCTGATTTGTTATTAAATGCAGTACTGATCTTCCCGAAGTCGAAACATTGTAGAAGTTTTTAGAATCATGTAAACACCAAAATATTTTAGTTCAACTAAATAAGCGAATGCTTGAAACATATATTCATCTTATTAAATTTGTTTTTTTTTTCAATTTCATATAGTTATGTTGAAGCATTGTATTTTAATATTAATATACTTCAAGTGTATTTAAACTATGCTTTCCTGTATAAAGAATATTTTGATCGTACACAAACACAGGAAAAACCCAGTGAAGTTTAAGCATGCAATATCATACAAATATATATATATATATATATATATATATATATATATATATATATATATATATATATATATATATATATATATATATATATATATATTATATATATATATACATATACATATATATATATATATATATATTATATATATATATATATATATATATATATATATATATATATATATATATATATATATATATATATATATATATATATATATATATATATATATAATATATATATATATATATATATATATATATATATATATATATATATATATACATATACATATATATACACATATATATACATATTCATATATATATATATATATATATATATAGAGAGAGAGAGAGAGAGAGAGAGAGAGAGAGAGAGAGAAATCGTATGCTATTTGTTAAGACATATTTCTAATTTCCCTCTTAAGTCTAACTTTGCTTATATTTGACAGAAAGAATATGGATGTTTGATGCGTGATTGCTGCTAGTGTTATCTAATTCCAACCTAATTTAACATGAGATCCGTAAGAATATTTCATTTGGATCATATATACACCTTCATTTTCTTTACACTACTGCATCCTTCCCTAACAAGAAAATCTAGAAAGTATTTTTATTCGCAAACATTAAAAGAAGAGCACTACATTAATTTTCAGAATGAAATAATAGAATTAGCTGATTTCTTTTTAAAGGCAGTTTTGAACACCTCCTAGTCATCTTCCTCGGTGCTGTAAGCCAAAGTTGGGTAAATGGCCTTACCGTTGAAAATGACTCTAAAGTTAGTTTTTCTAGTTGTTTTCTTTCTGAATTTTATAATAGTGCAGTAAAACTTTACGGCAAATAATATCGCGTTGAGATATAATTGCACTACTAGGCTTTACAGATTAATCCCAATGTTGATTGAAAACATACTGACGTGGGTCACCTAAATGATTTAATATAAGCATATTAAAGTTCCATACGTCACACTTTAGGCCTTCCGATTGACGTAATTAAGACGAATCAAATATCTAATTGAGATGTGGTATGCCTTAATTAAAATGATACAATTACTAATTTAAAAAAAATCAGTCATCATTCAAAGTGCTTTAAATATAAATAATGTGTAGCTCGAATACAAATAAGATGTTACTCAATTACAAGCAGGAATTATAGAAATGCAGTAATTTTTTTTCTCAGTAATGTGACTTACACATATCGATGACATAAAATTCTTTCTAACAGTCACTCAAAGGTAACTCAGATATAAATCCTATTTTTTTCTACTCGCCTCATTTTCCAGCTCGCGCATGGTTCACTTTTTCAGTTATCAATGTTCCTGTCTGTTTGGACAATTGTATTGTAAGTGTAAATTGTGTTAAAGTTCTTTATTTTGCTAATAATTATAGAGGGAAGCACCTGTCATATGTTTTGTAAAATAGTTTTATGTTATGATTATGGTATGTGTGCATCATGTAAGCCTTTGATGGCAGTATTTAAGGACATCTTGTGTTGCATATGTAGTCTATGAAAAATGTGCTTATTTTGCCCAAATGTTGGCGGCAACTGTTAATTTATGTTTACTATTTTAATGTGTACTTGTGATGTCTTTATGTCTCAGAAATAATTATTTGAAAGGCATTCGCAAGTTCTAGTTTTAAAGGTCTGCATATACAATATCTGATTTCTAATATCGCTGACTAATCTTCTCCCCCTTTCTCAGCGACTGTCACTGTGTGGAACAACATTATAATTGTAAGTGTTTTTCATGTATAATTCCATGATCTTGACGGAGAAAATACGCCAGATTCGAATGTCTTTTCTTAGGTCTTAAATGAAATTAAATTCAACATCGGAACCTCTTCTCGTTTTGATGGAACCACTACTGCTTATTTCTACTGCTTCTCACTGACCAGTAAGTGCGGGGAAGTAAAAATAACAGGGGTTAAGTTTTAGTGACAGACGGATTAATTTTGCTTTATAACAAACAGACAGTCAGGTTTAAACGTTGGGGTGAAGAATTAAGTTAGTTATAATTAAAAATAGTTGGAACTCATTAACGATAACGTAACAGAAGAAAGACACACCCTCGAGCGGAACTATACAAAGTAAAGAAGCTGACGAGGAAGTAGACATAGGAGTTTGATTAGGTAGAAACGGAAAAAAAGATAGATCTGAAAGGGAACACTGGCTGATAACATTGTTGTGGCAAAATATGAGAACAAAGGATACTTAAATGGCATAGTCATGGATTACAAAAAAGAAGTTTTTATATATTAAATCAAATGTGCCTTCCATGCCTTAACCACTCATCAGTGTCACACACATATATGTCTATATCTATATCTATATTTCTATCTCTCTCTCTCTCTCTCTCTCTCTCTCTATCTATCTATCTATCTATCTATCTATCTATCTATATATATATATATATATATATATATATATATATATATATATATATATATATATATATTATATATATATATATATATATATATATATATATATATATATATATATATATATATATATATATATATATATATATATATATATATATATATATATATATATATATATATATATATATATATATATATATATACATATATATATACATATATATATATATATATATATATATATATATATACATATATATATACATATATATATATATATATATATATATATATATATATATATATATATATATATATATATATATATATATATACATATATATATATATATATATATATATATATATATATATATATATATATATATATATATATATATATATATATATATATATATATATATATAGTATATATATATATATGTATTTATTTATTTATTTATATATGCATAACTATTTATTTATTTATTTAAAATACGTCAAATTTCATTGTAAATTTCTGAATGAAGAGGGAATTTGCACCCATCAGATTATGATGATAAATTTTCTGTTTTTTAATAACAAATAAAGAAGCATAATGTGTAGATTTAACAAATTGAATTTTCCTCGGAATATCTTATGACGAAAATAAAATGTTAAAGGAATGTACTTTGATTCCATGCTTAAGTATCATTCATATTAGTTATTTTTCCTTCTCGTTAAGAGTTGGAAATCATCAGAGATTGAAAATGTTTTTTTTATGTATAAAAAAGCGTTTAATCGCTTAATTCTTTAAATTAAGTCCCGACCAAAATTTCACTCATGTAAAACCAAAGAAGATTTATTTCTAGTCTTACTTCAGTTAGAGTTCCATGGAATAACATTTTATTTATCCTCATGAGGATTTTTTGTGATTTGTTCAAAATTTATTCTAAGCACATTAACAAAATCTCTTAAACCTTTCTTTCATGAAGATGCAAAGTCCAAGTCACGTAACATGTTCTGCAAGATCGCTTCCGGAAAAAGACATCATTCATCTTTTTGCACTCGCACAGTAAAGTGATAAAAAAACCCACGAAGAACAAAGATTTTTTTTATCGAAAAGATGCATAAATATTTTATCATCGAGAATAAATTTATTCTGAGGTATTTTGGTCTCACGTAATTTATTTTCCATTAGAAAGTTAGAATTTACTAGTAAAAGGTAGTCATTGAACTGAATTTGATACATTTTGTTTCGTAAAACTCAAAATGAATCATAAATCAACATGAGGTATTCATTGAAAATATAGCTGGATAGAAACAGTGCTGAGTTATTGCTGCAAATTTTCATACGCTTTATTAAAAAAGAGACACATAGCAAGGGAAATACTGCCAAAAAACTAGGCATAGAATATAATTTAAATTGTTGGGAAACGTGAGAAATTGCTTTCTCTCTCTAAAAATACATTGGCGAATATTTTGGCACAGTCATAGAATTGGAATTATTTTGGCGGGTTTGAGTGATGTATGTTTATCGATTAACCACATTAACTTCATATTTTACAGCTAATATTAAGCTATAATGTACACGATTCTTTACTGAAATAATTTTAAAGTAAAATAATGGCTTTGTTATCGGTAAAAGGAGTGGATCACTCTATCGGATTAATTTTTCTTTCAATGGATGAAACTTAAATGTTAATGGAATTTATGCAAGCCCTAGAAAAGAACTTGGACTTTAGATCATATACTTGGTGACGACCCGAGGGCAACATAATTGGTGCTTTTATAATATACACATTAGATGGAGAAGTTGCCTCCCCCCCGGACTTAAAGTCATAGAAAACTTATATTTCTGCTTATGATGCAATCCACGGAAACCCACTACACTTTATTCGAACAATTATAATAGTTGTTACCAGGTGAATAAACATTTCAATGTTGATAAAAGAACTAGTTGTCATTTTCATTGTGTACTCGGTGATTAATACTGGTCATTTTACCATTTATCCTTACATTTTTTTGAATAAGCTTGTATTCCTGTAACTTTGAAAAGACATTTATTCCTTTTTAATTGTAACGTCTGTTTTGTTGGAGCTGTTTTTATCAGCTTATAACTGTAACAATTCTATCAAGTTTAAACTGTATATTATTCACTAAGATTACAAATTACTTTTATTGAAAATTATTAGCAAATATAATTGTTCTCATTCAGTTGAGATGTGAAATTTGCTACTTTGGATATTTAACTATTCGAAGCTCTTTCTAGTTAATAATCGGTAAGTTTAAGGCATCTATTACTTTTCATATACGTCTTGTGTGATGTTGTGGAAAGCTATAAAGTAACTCATATTCTTAAATCAGATTATTCAAAATATAGTTAAACCTTTTTACTTCAAAGTTCGTGGCGATGAAAAAAAGTTATGAAATTACAGAAAAAATGTCGATTTAATGAACGTTTCGACATATGGGGGATTTAAGTATTCAGGTGGTATTTCATATTTTAAATGTAGTGTGGTAAAGTATAGTCTAGAAAAGTATAAAAAAGGAAAGTATAGTACAGTACAGAAAAGTAAAATAAATAAAAGTATAGTATAGTATAGTGTGTTAAAAGAGAAAAGTATAGTATATTAAAGAAAAATATTATAGTTTAGTGTAGTGTAGTATAGAATAGTATAGTATACTATACTACTTTATATATACTATAGTAAAATATAAATCAAGTATTACACTGTACTATACTATGCTATATAATACTATACAATATGATATTATTATACTATACTAAACTATACTGTACTGTTATATTTTACTATACTATTCTAAACTATACTGTACTATGCTACATTATACTATACTATACTACAGATGTAGATCCTTAATAGTGATTATATATATATATATACAAAAAATTCTATTTTAAAGAGATTAGAACACATCACTTTATATTGATTCAAAAATCGACTGGTTTAATTAAACCACTAAAGCTTCATATGTACTAGATACTCTTAAATGAAGTTTGCAATTGTACTCAGTCATTCAACTCACCAGGCGTTTATTCTAAAAGTGAATGGCTGACCTCTGGGCATTCTCACTATGTCCCCTTCAGTCAGCTGTCGTCATTTTCACTCACCAGATGACGGTATTTCTGGGTTAATTTCCCGAGAGCATTGGGTGTTACAAACGCCGTGTGTGAATCCCCTTTGAAACTGTCCACCACTGAAAGTCATGTAAAGTGCATGCCAGATACAGTAGTTGTTAATAAGAAAAGGGAAATCTGTACTGCTCTTAATTGGAATCCTTAGTATTTTGTAAGAGGAGATTTTCTTCATCTGTTATGAACAGTTTTAGAAATTTCCAGTTTTTTTTATTATATTTTCACATATATTGATAGATTACTTTATTTCGAGCCCACCACGATATTCAAACAAAAATATAAAAGACTATATACACAAAAATCTTTAACCCTGCAATAGAACTCTAAATATAATTTTGCATACAGAAAAATAATTAGAACTTTTAGTGCTATTAGCCCCTCACATACTTGAATTTTAGTTTAAATTTAAAATGTAAAATCTCATATATTAATATACTTAATAATACATTCTTAGATATACGAAATTATCTCTCTTACGGAATTATAACTTAATATTACTGCCATAAATACTTTTGTATATATTGATAATGCATTTATGTCTTTCTTCATTTTCAAACATTGAAATGCAAAAGCAGAAAGAGGTATGAAAATGTAGTAAACAGTGAAAAAAGGAAACAAATACTACAGTATGTAATTAGTTTTCATTATGTATTAATACCTTAAAGAATAATATTGGCATCATTAAGAAACTAAAAAACAAAAAAAGGTATTTCAATTGGCTTTTAATTGTATTTAGTAGTAAATAAGAAGATTCATTGAATATATATGAGATAATAATTAAAGTACAATTGCTGATTTCCTATTGATTTTAGAGCATGTAATTTCGTTAAGCAAAAAGGATATTTTTATCCAATTTTACAATTAATTGGATAAATGTCCTCTTTTTTTTCCTTTTTATTAGTACTTAGAATGTGATATACACATACTCATTAATACGGGTTTGGAAAAATGTATATATGTACACAGACATACGTATGCATTACTGGTCATAACATTTCCATGTCACTGACATTAAAAAATCATGTAAAGAAAGTGTGTGACAAACGTCAATGACACGTATCCTGAATAACCACAAATACTGTCACCAACAATGTTGAAATGTTCTTATTAGCAAACAATGTTCTTATTTAGCAAATTGTTGCCAAATTTTGTTTTCGGTCGATGAAATAAATGTAATGTTAAGCAAAAAATAAGCAATACATAATTTACTAATTTGTACATGAATATCTGTAACGTGTTTTTAATTCATTTTGCTTGAAACAACAGTGATTAAACTCCTTGAATAGCCACCAATACTGCCACCAACAATGTCGACAATTATTCAAATTTAGTAAATTATTGCCAAATTTACCTTTTGGCAGATGAAAAAAATGTAATGTTGAAGAAAAAACAAACAATATACATTTTACTGTTTTGAACTCAAATGCCTGTAACCTGATTTTAGTTCATTTTGTTTAAAACAACAGTGATTTAAAACCTTGAGTGCCACCAACAATGTCGACAAGTCTTCCCATTTAGCAAATTATTGCTAAATTTACCTTTTGGTAGATAAAAAAATGTAATGTTGAAGAAAAATTAAACAATACACATTCTGCTGTTTTGAACTAAAATGTCTGTAACCTGTTTTTAGCTCATTTTGTTTAAAATGACAGTGTTTTAAAAACTTGATTAGCCACCAACAATGTCGACAAGTCTTTTCATTTAGCAAATTATTGCCAAATTTGTCTTTCGGTAGATGAAAAAAATGTAATGTTGAAGAAAACCAAACAATACATATTTTACTTATTTAAACATGAATGGTGTATAACTTATATAACATTAATGGTGAATAAACATGAACGTGTTTTTCTTTCATTTTGTTTAAAATGACAGTGATTTAAAACCTTGTTTTCTATACCGAATTAAAAATTGATCTAAGGGGTTCAGAGAGTAAATATAATTGTATGTATGTGACTTATTATACATATGTACTACATAATGGTCGATTTAGCTTTTTAAATATTGTTTATCAATAATTATTTTTGAAAGAACTAAGTTGTTTATAACTTTATTAATAAAAAACTACAAGATTCAAAGCTTTATAGTAAATTTTTAAAGGTTGGGTACGAAAAATAAACCATAAATGGATTTCAATAAGAATTTAATTATGTGATAGTTATGTGATAAAAGAAAAAAGAATAAATATTATAGATATTCTTACATTTCAGTGACAGAATTAACTATTAATATTTCATTTTTTAACATGGAATATCTCCATAATATATTTTAAGTTATGTCATGGAATGTCCTACTACCTATTATATTCTAGAGTATAATAATACGTGGAATTACTAAAGTGAGTTTTAAATATTTTTCTTTGCATATAAAGTTATTCAAAATATATTTTAATTTTTAATTCGTTTCGAATAAATTAATCAATTAAAATAAACTAAAAATGTGTTACTAATAGTTAAAGCAATAGATAATAGTACATTTTAAACTAAATATGTCCCCTCTAATAACTTAAATTTAAATTATATAAATGTGAGTAACATAAAAATTTAAAAGTAATATGTAGTTTGATTCACTAAAGCCAAACTCATGTTTATTCATTTTGATATATGGAGGCCTAATTTAAAATTATTATTTAATTATATAGTTTTTTTAAATTCATTTCATAAATTTTAAAAGAGATGTTTGTAGACTGTTTATAAGTTTCGGATTTTTCTTTAGTTCATAAATGTTATAATTTAATTTATGAGTAACAACTATTACAGTTAACTTGTAAAGTACATATTTTATAAAAACCTTAAGAGGTGTTTTAAATTTTAGTTAAATTTACTATTATTTCTGTACTATTACTTAGCATTATTTTTGTGTTATTTAATTTTAATATTATTTCTAATACTTATACCAGGGGATCTTATTCCCGTACTCGCGGCCAATACTACAATGTGCCCGCGAAGTTATTTTTGAGCGCCTTCTACTGTCCATTATATGCTACATCAATATCAACAGTGACCAAAACGTGGCAGTAAGGTATGATACTTTTAGGAATGAAATATAAGCCGTAATATTGTTGGACTGGTAACACCATTTTGTCTTATCAGTTATTATTGTCCTGTGTCCTAAAATAAAGATATAGTGGAAATGGTTTCTGAAAATTCATAGACTTAAATTAAAATTAAAATTTTGGAAAAAGAACTATCCAAAAGGTCTCTCAATCATTTTCCAATAAGGAGAATACTCACCAGAGGAAATTCATTTGACCCAAATTCATTTATTGGTAACCTCAGAAGATTTTAAAACAATTCGAAAATAGATTACAGCAATTTTCGATTATTGAGCCATTTTGTTGTAAATCCATTCAATCCTCAAATTAATATTTCTGAATTTGCAAATTCCTCTTAAAAATTTATTAGGAAAAATATCGTCATTCAAGATGATATTTTATTAAAATCGTGAGGACTTAATGAAAATATTTGGAATCTAGCAGTAAAATTTCTTTTCGCGGCCCATTGTCGTTGGCGGTGATAACACAATGTTCTAGTTGATAAGGATGTTCCTTTTCAACATTACTAAACAATTATTAATAATCCCAAAATATAACACAAAGAATAACAAAGAACAAACATCCAGGTAAAGGAATACAGTCCGTTCTAACTCAGTCCAATCGCGTTCTACAATTCTTTCCGCCTCCCACGTTTCCTGCCGTATTGCAAACAGTTCTATTCTCCTACTAATCGAAGATCAAAAATATTCAATTTTGAAAAAAGATCTAACAACTTAAAATCCTGTTTCGGTTCCACATATTTATGTAAATCATTGTTTTCAACAATTAAATCAACAATAAGATCTCAGCTTAACGATAGCCATCTCGAAGATGCCATAAAATTGTGAATAACATGTTATACGTATGACTTTGGAAAATTAGTGGATAATATGAAATGCAAAAAATTGCATTAAATGTAACTATTTAGAATTTTGTTACGTTTTTAGTGTAGGATATAGTTTACGATGCTTATGATTGCAATAATATTAAGAAATATTAAGATTCATTATATTTTTTAATGTGCTCCCCAGCAATTTCCTGTTTGACTGAAGTGCCCAGACGGGGAATAAGGTATAGAAGCCCTGGAGTATAATTAGTCTAGCAAAACACAAAAAACATCTAGACTGGATAAGATAACCATGTATTGTAATTTCTTGTTTTGAATTCTAAAGAAATTTACTTTGAACTTTCCCACTTAAGCTAATTTTTAAAAAAAATATAGTTAGCTATTTTTCAGCTCTTGTGTCAGGAGCGTATGTTAAAAAACATTATAATATTTCATTTTTATCAATTACGCACATAAGAAATTATTTTACTAAATTACATCAAATCAAAAGATCATTTCCTTTAGATAAACATTAATTCTTTCAAAGTTTTAAACTATATAATACAAAATTCCTGATACTAAAAAAAATAGAGATCATTAAAATCTCTTAACTCTATTAAAAGAAACAAAAAGTTAGCGGATCTAGTGTTTCTTTAGGATTCATTCCGTTTCGTACACAATTAAAGGTAGAACCATCTAGTGTTTGTAGCTGGAAGTAGTTTCCGAAAAGATAAGCAATTAAAGCACGCCGTCCCATCTGCCGTAGTGCTCGAGGCTAGCTGTTCGGCCGACTTCATGGCTCATAACGGGACGGGAAACAGCCGGATTTCGGAGGTGCAGCCTCGCTAGATTGAACGAAACGAAATCGATAGGGATTAAGCTCTAGATTTCTTTTATATGTTTTCGTTTTTAATACAGCAGTTGAATAAATTGACTGCGAGCATGAATGGAATAATTTGAAGAATTAGATTATATAATTAATTAAGCGGTAATAGTAATTTTTAAAATCAAAAGACGTTATATGATAAACAGATAGTTCTGTTTTTCTAAATATTATTTGCTTGCATGGATTTGTAGTTGATTTCTTGTACTACAGTAAAATTTGAATGCTTTCATCAACACTTCCATAGGGATTAAGCTCTAGATAGATTTTTTTATGTTTTCGTTTTTAATACAGTAGTTGAATAAATTGATTGTGACAAAGGATACAATAATTTGTAGAATTAGAGTATACAATTAGTTAAACAGTAATACTAATTTTTCAAAACAAAAGAAGGTATATAATAAACAGATAGTTGTATTTTTCTAAATTTTACTTGCTTGTAAGAATGTGTAGTTGACTTCTTCTACTACAGTAAAATTTAAATTCTTTCATCAGCACTTCAATAGAAAGTAAGATCTAGCTTTCTATTATATATTTATTTTTTAATATAGCAGTTGAATAAACTGACTGCTAGCAAGAGTGGAATAATTTGTATAATTAGAGTTTGTAATTAATTAAACGGTAATAGTAATTTTTCAAAACAAAATACGTTATATGATAAACAGATAGTTCTGTTTTTCTAATTTTTATTTGTTTGTAAGAATTTGTAGTTTATTTCATGTACTACAGTAAAATTTGATTGCTTTCATCAATACTTCACTTCATCAACACTTCAAAAAAGATTAAGCTCTAGCTGTCTTTTTCTTGTATGAATTTGTAGTTGATTTATTGTAGTAGAGTAAAATTTGAATGCTTTCATCAACACGTCACTTCATCATTTCTATAGGGATTAAGCTCTAGCTTTCTTTTATATGTTTTCGTTTTTAACACAGCAGTTGAATAAATTGATTGTGTGTAAGAGTGGAATAATTTGTAGAATTAGAGTATGTAATTATTAAACGGTTATAGTAATTTTTCAAAACAAAAGACCTTATATGATAAATAGATAGTTGTGTTTTTCTAAATTTTACTTGCTTGTAAGAATTTGTAGTTGATTTTTTGTACTACAATAAAATTTGAATGCTTTCATCAACACTTCACTTCATCAGCACTTAGATAGGGATTAAGCTCTAGCTTTCTCTTGTATGTTTTCGTATTTAATACAGAAGTTGAATAAATTGATTGCTATCAAGAGTGGAATAATTTGTAGAATTAGCGTGTGTAATTAATTAAATGGCAATAATAATTTTTCAACAAAAAAGACGTTATATGATAAATAGATAGTTGTGTTTTTCTACATTGTACTTCCTTGTAAGAATTTGTAGTTGATTTTTTGTACTACAATAAAATTTAAATCCTTTCATCAATACTTCACTACATCAACATTTCGATAGGGATTAAGCTCTAGCTTTGTTTTATATATTTTAGTTTTTAATACACAGCTGTTGAATATATTGACTACGAACAAGAGGGAAATGATTAGTAGAATTATAGTACATAATTAATTAAATGTTAATAGTAATTTTTCAAAGAAAAAACATTATGATAAATAGATATTTGTGTTTTTTCTAAATTTTACTTGCTTGTAATAATTTTGTAGTTGATTTTTTGTACTACAGTAAAATTTGTACTACATGTAAAATTTGTATAACATGATAATTATATTACAAGATAATAAGATGATAATTTGTATAATATAATAATTTTTAATTTAATGGTAAATATAAAGTAATTAAGATCTTAAACAAGCCTTTATGATGGTGCATCATAGAAAATAAACATGTCAATAATCAAAAAAAGATATAATGTATGCTGTGTATAAAATCGAACACCATATATATATGTACTATTTAGATGATGAAAATTATAAATTTGAAAAATATGATTGTTTTGCATATTTGGAAGAAGAAATTAACTATCCTTTCAAGATTACTTGTAATAAGAATGCTTATAAAAATGTGTAGTTGATTTTTATGCTACAGTACAGTTCGAGTACTTTCGTCAACAATTTACATTTTCTTTTTTTTACAGTAAATGATTTGCATAATATTTGTATAACAATTTCTCTTATCTCTTAATACCTTAGTCAAGCAATCATGACTTTACAGCAAAGTGCATAGAGAATAAGCATTTCAATCAGTGAAGGAGATATAATATATGCCTTTCATGAAAACTAACACATTACCAGATATTTTTTTAGGTAGTGAAAATTATAAATTTAAAAGGGATGATACTTTGCAAATTTGTGAGTAGAAATCAACTATAAAGTAGGCTTACAGCACTATAATTCCCTGTCAGACTGCCTTATTAAAGTAAATGTATACATAATATCTGAAACTTCAAACTAGAATTTTCATAAAATGTAACTTCAGAAGAAAAACTAAACCAAAAGTTATTTATTGTTTTAACACTTGTTCAAATGAGCGTAAGGGGTAGTACAACAATTTTATTTGTGTTACACGAAATGCTGAATTATAAATTTTTATCTTTGCTGATCTGCCAAACGCTATACTGTCATACACTTGAGGTGATATATTTATTCAATAAGTATTTTCTTCTAATTACATGCAAGGAACTTCTTAACTTCTTGACAATAAATAACCAAAAGTTATTTATTGTTCTAAAACTTGTTGAAACGAACGTAAGGGGTCTTATAATAATTATACCTATAAATGTAACACGAAATGCTGAATTATAAATTTTTATCTTTGCTGATCTGCCAAACGCTATACTATGATACCCTTGAGGTGACATATTTTTTAAATAAGTACTTTTCTATAATTACATTCAAGGAACATCTTGACTGCTATATTTGATTAGTATTTAAAGCCATACATACCTGTTAAAGAAAATTTTGCAGATACATATGCTATTTTTTAATATAATGGTAATATTATTATAAAATTGTATAATAACTACATAAAAATAATTAGACATGTCAGCAATGCATTCTTTTTTATCATTTAAATCATATTTATATTCATGCAGTGTAATGTAATCAAACGTGTAAAATGCGTCTATTATAAATGTATTTCAAATAAATGCACGCTTTTGCGCTTTACTGCTAAAAAATATGCACTTTTTAAATATATTTTGTAAAAAAATGTTTTATGCTTTTTTCCCATTTCTCTTTAAGAAGCAAATGAAATTAAATATTTAGAAATAGCGTTCAATATCATAACTGAACCATTATACATGTAAGGCATATATCATGAAATATTTGAACCGTAATGAAATTCCCGATTTGTAACGTAATCAGACGTGAACAATATGTATGTTATTAATTATTTATGTTGTATATAGATTGTACTATTTTTCTTTTAAGAAGTGAATAACATTAAGTATTTATAAATAATTTTTATTATATACATATAAAGAAAATCCTTTCCGATTTAATTTGAATAAATCACAGGACAATTTTTTTCAGTCGTTTCTTTCGATCCATTTGAATAGCATCCTCAATTTCCCCTTACCGTGCTGTTTATTTATCATCCCCTCTATCGTAGTTGGAACTGAATATTTAAAACAACCTGGGGCATTACGGAGAGTCCTCTCTACATCCAAATATTTAATCTCTGAATCTCTCTTCGTCCCCTAGTATTCCCGCTTCATTGCACATATATTTGTCCTTTCTCAGCCAATTCATTTTTTATTTGTTTCATTTTTCGGCGCAGGAGAGGGGAAAAAAGAAGGGATTTCTAGTATTGCTTAGGGCAATCTGTGTTCACCACCGTTTCCCTATTCTTTGAATTAACAGCGAATTATGTCATGTAAGTAATGCATCTGCTTTAATGGACGATTTCCTCATGACGTAATCTGATGAATTACTGAAAGGGCCAGCATATTAAATGCCTCATACAGTTTACCTACTGTTTTCGAATATCTGTAGCGATGGGATTATTTTTATAATGTTTAGGGTCACAGACTACGGTTGGAGACTTTTTATTCGAATAATAAGATAAATTAAATTTTTGTTTCCTGTTTTTAATAAAATTAAAAATTCACAAACACTTAATTGTTAATATCATATGAGCAATGCTAGACTGTTCATATACTTTAAATATTAACATGAAGAGATATGAAATACTAATGCGTGAAAAGGGAATTTAATTCTGTTGAGTATCTAATAACTTTACAAAGTATAATTTTAAAATTTATATTTTTCTAGTACATAATTACGTGCATAAAATTTACTCCTAAAAGTAATGAACTTTGTATTTTTCAGTACAAAAATCTGAAAATCAGGATTTTTAAAATCAAGTAGCGTAATTAGTTTTATTTCTTAGATTATTTGATAGGAAATTCTATAATACCTATATAAGTCTATAAGAAAATATATAATGCTATTTTAATAAATAAAACGAGAAGCATTATTTAAATTTTTAAAGAAGTTTAACTAATATATATAATTTGAATTTTCAATTTTTTATTAAATAATATATGGTATTAAAGTACATCTATACATGTATAAAATTTACCACTATATTTTAGTGGTAAATTTTATGCATGAATTTCTGATCATTACATTTTTTAGTTAAAATATCGATATTTTAATCAACTAATGTATTTAATTAATTATTAACTAATTTGATAGAAATTTCTTACAGGCTACGGAAGTATATAAGGAAATATGTATTGGTATTTTGAAAAGAGAGAGAAATAGACGACTAATAAATGACATGAGATGCATTTTTTAATTTTTTAAAGGAACTTAATTGACGTACATAATTTAAATTTTAAAACTTTATTTATTAAACACTATACGGTTTTAAAGTACATATTTACATGCACAAAAGTTAATACTAAAGTGATAATCTTTGTATTTTCCAGTAAAAATCATCCTGATATTTTAATCAATAATGCATTTAAATTTAATTATTAGCTTATTTGATAGGAATTTTCATATAGGGTACTGAAGTGCATAAGAAAATATATTTTGGTATTTTTAAAAGTGAGAGTGATAGACGATTAATAAATGACCCGAGAAGCCTTATTTCAATTTTTAAAGGAGTTTAACTAATGTACATAATTTATATTTTAAATCTTTGTTTAATAAAAACTGTACGGTTTTAGATTACATATTTACATATATAAAATTTAAAACTAAAATAATGATATTTTCATTTTTTCTGTAAAATTCCTGAATTTTATTCAACTAATGTATTTAATTTTAATTCTTATCTTGTTTGGTAGGAAATTTCATACTGTCTACTGAAGTGTATAAGAAAATATATACTGCTATTTTTGTTAGTGAAAGATATAGGAATTTATTGAGCTTTTAAAGGAATATAATTAATGAACATAATTTATGTTTTAAATCTTGGTTTATTTGACAAAAATGCTTAGAAACTTTTCTAATTCCCATAAGAAAGTGTACTCTGTTTTGTGTAATAGAAAAAGCTAGGTCATTTAATAATTAATTCATGTATTTAATTACTGAATTAATTTGATGCTTGATTTGATTTTGAGTATTCATATAATCAAAACGAATTCTATAAGAAAATATAATATATATTTTGCAGTAATGATAGCTAAACGTGTTTATTCTTTTTATTTGTGTGTTCGAGTAATATATTAAATTTGATTTCAAATCTTAATGATTTGACTGGAAATTTCATAACTTCTACTAAAGTCTGTTAGAAAATCTAATCTCTGTTTCGAAATAGTTAATGCGAGAAGTATTTATAGAAGTTTAAGGTACTTAAATATTGTATTTAATTTGATTTTAAATCTTGGTTTATTTCACAGCCCATCTTAATAACTCTTCTGAAAATCACGAATAAATATATCCTGTGTTATGCAGTATTAGATGTGAGACATAATTATTGAATTTTTAAGGTTCTTTAATATTGTATTTAATTTGATTTTAAATATTGGTATATTTGACAACCCAATTTGTAACTCTATTGAAGCCCATGATTAATTATATCCTGTGTTATGCAGTATTAGATGTGAGACATAATTATTGAATTTTTAAGGTTCTTTAATATTGTATTTAATTTGATTTTAAATATTGGTATATTTGACAACCCAATTTGTAACTCTATTGAAGCCCATGATTAATTATAATTTATTCTGTGGTAATCAGTATTACAAGTGAGACGCTTTTATTGAATTTTTAAGGTTATTTAATATTTCACTTAATTTGATTTTAAATCTTAGTTTATTTGACAGCCCAGTTTAGTAACTCTACTCAAGTCCATGAATAAATATATTCTGGTGTTATTCAGTATTAGATGTTAGACGTATTTATTGAATTTTTAAGGTTCTTTAATATTGTATTTAATTTGATTTTAAATCTTGGTTTATGTAACAGCCCTCTTTAGTAAATCTACTCAAGTCCATAAATAAATATATTCTGTGTTATGCAGTATTAGGGGTGAGAGGTATTTATTAAATTTTTAATGCTCTTTAATTTGTATTTATTTGGATTTTAAATCTTGGTTTATCTGACAACTCACTTTTGTAACTCTATTGAAGCCCCTGATTAAATATATTATATTCTGTGGTATTCAGTATTACAAGTGAGACGTATTTATTGAATTTAAAGGTTGTTTAGTATTGTATTTAATTTGATTTTAAATCTTAGTTTATTTGTCAGTCCTCTTTAGTAACTCAAGTGCATGAATAAATATATTGTATATTATGCAGTATTAGAAGTGAGACGTATTATTGATTTTTTTCAGGTACGAGGATAATGTATTTAATTTTACATTGAGTCTTAGCTTATTAGTCCGAAATTTCATAATTGTAACCTATGAGAAAAAATGTTCGATTATTTAAAGTAGTAAATACCAAACGCATTTATTGCTCATATAAAAATGATCAAGTAACAAATTTAATAAATTTAAATTGACTTTAAATTTTAACCTATTTAAGCAGAAATTTTAATTTTACCGAAGCCTATTATCTGTCTTTCCATAATAGGAGCAAGAAGTTTTTATTGTACTTTTTCAGAGATTAAACTAATGTATTTTATTTTATTTAAAACTCTAGTTTATTCAGTAGGAATCTTCATAAACTCTATTGAAGCCTATAAGGAAATATATTTTGTTGTTTGCAATAGGGAATGCGAGACGCATTTATTGCTTTTTTCAGGTGTTCTTTTTCGACTGCTCGGCAACTATTATGTCTCACATTGCATGCTTATGGCAGTACTTAACGGGAAGTATTCCGGAGATATATATTTCACGTCTCCTGTTTTCTTCCCAATTACTTCTTGCTGGAAAAACACTATTACAAGACTTATAGATGGTGTTGTTTCAGGGGTGGCAACAACGATTTCCGGCCTTCTACGCCTCGAGATGAAGCAAATAAAAGAATGAATTGCTTCTGCAAGGAAGAAAAAGCACTCTCTGAAACTCTTGATACTGGTGGGTGATGATAATGCACAGATTTAATATTTAAAAACCCTAAAAACACGTTTCCCAATGTTGTATAAAAAGATAATAGAGGACATATAAGAAAAGTTAAAGAAAAAACATTCCCCCCAAACCAAAAAAGATATAAAACAAAAAATATCTTTAATAATTTCTAAAAATACACTACAAATCCACTTTAGCAATTTCTTTAAAATTAAATTTTAGTAATAATAATTTGTTTGTAAACATAAAGTAGTATTTTGTTTTGCAAAAATTCATACTATTTGCTTAAAAGTAATTTCTTTTCTAGTGAAATAGAAGTCATATTGTTATTTGAACATTACAAACTTTTGAAAATAAATCTTATTTTCAAAAGTTTTTACAACATTTTTTTGTAAATATTTTTCATCGCATAAAATATATGTCTCATAAATGCACATTGAAATCATTAAAACGTGTTAAAAGATACAATTTTTATAAATTATTTTAAAATATATTGATACATTTAAGAACAATATGTATAAACATTATGTATGAGAAGATTATGGATTAGGAATTCTGAATAAGTTTGTTGACAAACAAATATTATACAATAATGTAACATTTATTCATTTATTTTAATTTTTAAAATATTTTTTCATCTGTCCGTGATTATTGATCATTTATATAACAAATATTCGTGGTTTTAAGGGCTTTGAAATTTAGCAATTTTATAATTTCTAATAAACAATTTTGATCAATTTTGTTCAATTATAAAAATTTAGTTAAATACTAGATTGCTATTCTTTTAGATTCTACAAATAGGTATGCTTTCACAAATAGATGTTTTTATAAACAAATGACATTTTTTTCTAAAACATAGGAAATTTAATGAATATATTATCAAAATTCCACGTAACTTTGAATCCCATATTAATAGTTATATTCATGTATGTGGAGTAAATAATTAAATAAAAATTTAATTTATTGTTAAACAAAATAAAGAAAGAAATTAAGTACTAAATTATTTGAAAATAAACGTATAAATTTAAAAAAAAGTCTGTGTAAAAATCGAAATCTATTTTAATTATAAAATCAGTCTTGTATGTAAGGCATACACATACTATCTGGATAGTTAAAAAAACTTTCCACCACAACATGATAAAAGAAAAATTATATCAGATAACGGAGAGAAATAAAATTATTCTTTTAAGTCAAATTTCTGACCACAAAAGGTGATGAATTTTCAACACATTTAAAAATTATTTTATAATAATAATTATAAATTAATTATAATTTAGTTTAATAATTATAATTTAATTTTTATTTAGTTATTATACAAAAAATGATAGAAAATTTCAGATTAAAATGTTGATTTTAAAAACGTTACTAATAATTAATTAAAAAAATTAATTGGAACGTCTCAGATAGTTAAAAAAGAAACAGACAGCGTGCTTTAAATAATTGTTTTTAACACTAGGACGAGAAATCTATAAGCATAATAAATGTTTGTTAATGGAATAACATTGAACGGTGTTTCTACTTATAAAGCGTGTACTCACATATAACTTAGAGAGATATTTAGTTTCATTTGAAGAGATTAAATTCTTCACATTTTCTCAGTTTCTCCCTCCCTCGTTTTCACATTATAGAAATTTCCGTTACTCCCCCGTTGTGTATACCCCTAGGCAGCTGTCGTCAAATATGTTCCCCAGATGACTGTAGACTTTTCAATACTTCACTCAGTAAAAGTTGACGAATAGCTCTTTCTTTTCAACAGAAATTTTGTTCTTAAGGTGTAACTTTATATTAACGTAATGCTACTGCCAACAAAAACATTTGTTAATCTTCCATAAAAGGCAACTGTGTCCCGAAATCTAACCACATAAAATACTCAGATATTTTTTTTGTAACCTTATGAGTTAATATATGCAATATTTTCTTTAATTCGATATATATATATATATATATATATATATATATATATATATATATATATATATATATATATATATATATATATATATTATATATAAATATATATTATATATATATATATATATATATATATATATATATATATTTATATATATATATATATTATATATATATATATATATATATATAATATATACATATATATATGTATATATATATATATGTATATATGTATATATATATGTATATATATATATATATATATATAATATATATATATATATATATATATATATATATATATATATATATATATATATATATATATATATAATATATATATATTTATATATAATAAGATGCGTTTATAATAAGAGATGCATTTAAGTTTATAAGCATTTTATGACCATTTGAATTAGGTAGAATCTGTCTTTTCTTATATTATTAGGGTTTACTTATATTAGTAGGGTTACTTTCTTGTAATATTACGGTAGGATCCCTAATAGCCTTCAGTTATAATAGCATTATTAATGAAAATTAACAACATTAAAATGGATTAAAATATTAGTGTAATCAAAACTCCCAGGAAAAATATAAGACATTTATTTTTTCCAGGACATTCCATGAAATTTTTTTAAAGTTAGAATTGTTTATTTAAATAGCGGAACTGTTTTATCCTTGGACCCATTGTACATCGGACATATAATGTTTCCACTACTGACTGTTAAATTTTGTTCTTAAAATTAAATTTTATTTATCGGTTTAACTGTAGAGCAGAAGTGAGCTATCCGTGGAAACGTTTTTATTTTTACACAAAAGAGTTCCTGTTTATGGTTCCTATTTAATAAATATAATATTTTTAACCACATTGGGATTAAGTTATCGTATAATAGAGATTTTTATCTTCATCTCAGTAAAATTTTTTGTAGCTAAATGCTATTGTAATTAAATATCAGTTTTTCAGTATCATCATCAACCAAGTTAAAGACAGAATCTAACAGTTAAGAATAAATTTTAAAAAACACAGAAAGACAGAACCTAAAATTTAAGAATAAAAATTTAAAAAACACGATATGGTGAATTTAACAGTAGAATTGTACTTTTGGGTCTTTATTGAACTTAAATTGTTAAATGGTCAGAGTTATAAAAAAGTTTGCATAAAATGTGAAATAAAATCAAATTCATTTATCTATAGTGTCTTACTAAATTATGAAATTTATTTTTCTTTGAGAAATGAAAGAAAAATACAATGAAATCTAAACGTGGAATCAAGATATATTAGTTTTCCTAATTGTTCCTTTTATTTACATATTAAAAACATAAATAATAATCCAATCATTGGGATAATTTCTGAAAAACAAACATGATTTTTATAAAATAAGGAAGTTTAATGTTAGCTACTCCTTTACACACTTAAATATGAACTATATGCTATATATAATAAATTATGCACTGACAAATCTGATTGAATATATAATATTAAAACACATATTGCCTCATTTTACATTATTTAGCACAGCAAAATTGCATCATAGCTGCAAAACAATAAACAGTATTCATCACATTATACATTATTTCAATATTTTCTTTTAAGATTAGTTTCTAATTAATTAAAAAGTAGTAATTAATAATTAAATATAATTATTAATTAATAATTAGAAATTATTTACAATAACAATTATTATATTTTATGTTGTAAACTAAATGTTTTGCAACACTACAGTAAATATAAAATTAAAGTAAAGAAATAAATCATATATAATAGCATGGATTTAAAACTGATTTCATAAATTATTACTTAATCTATTTAATTTTTTTCTGTTTATTATTTAAAAAAATAGATTTCATATGCTACAACGAAACCTCAATTTATACTAAAAATTACATGCAACGAAATAAATTAAACACATAAATGACTCTACTATATTATATTTTACTACAGAATATATGTTTATAATAATCTTTTATCGCTTATTTAATCTGTATTACTTAATTTTAACAAAAAAGACTTTTTGAGCTGTTGAAAAGCGGAATAAAATGTTTTAAGAAAATTTTAGACGCATTCGAGAATATTAATTAGTATTGTAACAAAAAGTTTTAGTTATAAATCTCCAGCTTCTAGCAAAATGTAAAAAAATATGTTTCGAATAAACTGACTAAAAGAATTCTAGCCACTCATTCTGTTGTGAGGTAATTTTCAATGTGAAATAAAGAGAAAAACAGCTACATTTTTTTTCGTGTAACTGAAAACACAGAGTTCAGATGAAGAAATTTTACTTTTTTTCGAATTTACTTCAGCTCTTTTTTTCTGCAAAAGAGAACGTATTGAAGATCAATACTAATTGGAGTAGAAGTGCCAAGCTACTAAAAAAATACGAAGAAAAGAAAGAAAGAGAAGGGTGCAATGAACAACTTACAGCGCAAAGTAGAAATTTGTCATCATAATTTACTTTAGAATTTAGATCTTGTTTGATATCCCTCTTTTCCATCAAGAAAATTGACTTTTTATAATTTTTTTTGCAATGTTAGTTGGTTCTATGCCTAATTAAGCTTAATTATTTTCTGCCTTAAGTGTTTCAGGGCCATTTTTGTGAAATGTAACGATGAACTAGTTGTGGTATTTGTTTTGTTGGTATATTTTCTATTTTATTTAGTATTTCTTTTACGTTTTTAGATTTATAAAAAAAATGTGAAACTGTGGTTTGGAGCTCAAACGTATTTTGTAGAATAAAGCGTCTTTTTTATATTTAATAAAAATTCCAATTTCTATACTTCCTAAATAATACATTAACTTTTTAAATTAATATTGTAAAATATTTAATGACTATAAGTGAATGCTTTCATGCTTGAACAATTAATTCTCAATTAATCCTTGAACGTTTTTATATGTAGAGATGTTTTCAAATATCGATTAAAAATATATTTAAATAAATAATATTAACAATAATAATAATAATAATTGAAATAATAATAATAATTTAAATAATAATAATAATAAAAATAATTAATAATAATATATAATATATTTAATATATTATATATTATCGATAAAAATATATATTTATTATAAAGATTTTATTTATTTGATTGTTCGTTGTAGAGGACTTAGCCAAATTAAGGGTTAATAAATTGAATATTTCATAATCATTTCATTACTTTTTATTTAAAAAAATATGATTATATTAAAAAAAGGTGAAATACTTACTGTATTAAAATTATATAATTATTTCGAGCCCCATTATTAAGTTTTAGATCAAACATTAACAATATCAAATATATTTTAAGTTTTTAGAATACAAAATTATAATTTTATGTTATTTATGAATATTTTAAAATCACCCGTAAGGGAACTTAATACTAAATAAATAATAAAATGCAATGTAATTATGATGTATTTCTTTTCCAGAAGAATGCCACAAAGAAAGATTTCTAATAATACCTCAGAATTACATGTAAATTATATGTTACATATACATTTATTTACATGTACACAGTCACATGTAAATAAGAACATTTACATGGATAAATGAGCATTCATAGAGGAGAAAAAGGTAGATGACACTTACTTAATTAGGGTATAAGAAACTTAAATAAAAAACATCGTAATATGTTTTAAAGGGTCTAGAAGATACAATTATAACTTTTTATTACTAGAAATTTCGGTTATGATTAGCTTCATTCTACTAAAATATAAGATGAAAAATGGAATAGAATGAATCAATTTACAGTGCAAATTGAATTTTTTTTACCATATCTTACTGTAGAATTTTGATTTAGTTTTATATACATCTTTGGGATCAAGAAATTTGACTTTTTATAATAATGTTTTGTAATGTACTTCGGTTCTATGCAGTTTTAACCTCGATTATTAGTGTTTTCGGGCTCTTTCTCAGATATGCAAAAGTGAACTAAATACAGAATTTGTTATGATACTATATTATACTTCTTTAATGTTTATTCTATTTTTTCTTATGCATATTGATTGTCTTTGTTTTTCGTCTTTTTAAGAGCCATTAATTCTTTAAAATACTACTTTTATTTCAATAGATGTTGCAGACTCATTTGCTCTTACATACCACTGATAAGTCTAAAAGGGCCTCAAAGCCTGTTCATCATTTTCCCCTTATATAATCATCACGTTAAGAATTTTAGGCTTCATATTTTTAAGAGCTCACAATTCCACACAAATCAATCACATTTTGTTGAATATTTGTTAAATTTCAAAGAATAACATTGTATTTCTATTTTATTTTATATAAAAAAAAAGCTTTGATGAAAAAAAACAACAACAACAACAAAAAATTCCTAGTGAGAAAGGTTTCTCCCTTCCTCAAACTGGAATTCACCTACTCCTTCCTAAATCGCCTTTTAAAGTAATATTACAAAAACGTTATTCTCTCATTTATCATAAACCTTATAGCAATTTTGAATTTCGGAATAAAATAGAAAAAAAACTCCGTGTATGTTTAAAGAATCCATAATTGATTTTGATGGTCCAGAAAAGAAGGGGAAAGCCAGCAGGGAAAAATCAACTGAGTAGGGACGTCATCTCCAAGATAGATTTGAGAAGAAAAATGATCAGTAAAAGAGATACGTTCTAAAGAGCTAATAAAATGTAACATTAATCTCCCAAGATATAGAACAATAGACAAATTTAAAAAGTAATACTTTTCGTATTATGACATATTTCAGAAGTGTAACGTTCTACCACACCTTTATTCAAAGGAATGTTCAGATGAAATCTATAATAAGCATATTTTAGAATATATTTTACATATAAATAAAGCATATTAGTGGGGAATAAATGCTGTTATATGTGTGTAGATACAAACTTTGGCTCACTTTGACTACCAAAAATTAATCAAAAAATACTTTTGGTATTATGACACGTTTTTCAAACCCTTCTGCTAAACCTTTATTAGAGGAGCATCAAGTGAAAGTCTTGCAATAGGAATAAATTAGAACTGATTTTACACTTAAATGAAACATTTATAAGGATGAATGTTTGAATATACATGTTTATGTGTTGTGTTATACATGTTTGAGTTTAAAAACAGAATGATTACAAAAGCTTGCAATATACTGAAGTACAGTATAAAATACCAAAGCTTAAGAAACCAAAAATAACACTTTTGATATTATGACAAATTTAAAAAGTCTACCGGTCTACCACACTTTTTACAGGAATTTCACGATGAAAGCTTTGCAATAAGGATATTTTTGAATGGTTTTACATTTAAATAAAATGTTTATATTGGTTAATAAAGGTTCATATTTGAACATGGAAACAAAGTACATCTTACCTAATCTTGAAATGTAGTAAAGTGTATTAACATCAAAACTTAGGAACGAAACACAAAAATTTTGGTATTATGACACGTTTTTAAGAGTTCATTTCTAAAATACTTTTATTCACACAATAACACTATGCAAGCTTTACAATAATGATATTTTACAGTTTATTTTACATTTTAGGGTTAAATAAAAGTTCTTATTTAAGTGACTAAACCGAATTTCACTATTTTTTGTTTCAAATATACCAAAGTATAATATAAAATATAAAAATTTAACCGAAAATAACACTTGGTATTATGAGATATTTCTAAAGATCACATTTTAAAAATAAAAGAAAACCTATTAAAAACATTAAGAAATAAAATTTAAAAACATTAGAAAAATTACATTTAATTTATTTAATTACATTTAAAAACATTAGAAAAATTACATATAATAACAATCATGTCCTGTCGGCATAACCGAGTTTCAGTAAATAAGAAGAAAAATTATGCTAAAAAAAACTAGTTTCTATTTTATATTAGTTTAAATTTATTTTGTGAGAATGTAGATTTTAATTTTTATTGTTTGGTTGATGTATTTTATTTTTTTTAAATATAGTAATTAATGTAGTAAATTTAAGAAACTTAAACCCTTATTAATTATATATGGGAAAATGTATTTTAAAGAGAGTAGAGCATTTTATTTCATATTGAAACAAAAATATGCTGCCAAATATAGTGAAAGCGTTTGAGCTGGAATGACACTATCCCCCCTTAAATAAAAAAAACACTTAAAATTATAACAAATTTTAACAGAAAAGAATGTTTTAGAATATTGTACCAGGCATACTTAAACTATCTTAAATGATTTTAAATGGATATATGTTAAAAGTTCCAAAAATCACACAACTTCAAAACGCACTCAGAAAAGTGCAAAAAATTTCAAAAATTTTATACGCTAAACTAAATTAAAAAGTTTCAGACTTAA
Organism: Pardosa pseudoannulata; assembly: GCA_032207245.1. NCBI lineage: Eukaryota > Metazoa > Arthropoda > Arachnida > Araneae > Lycosidae > Pardosa > Pardosa pseudoannulata. The sequence continues at coordinate 120,141,730 of CM063498.1, forward strand.
AATTCTGTGTTCAGTGAAACATGTCTATTTTAACGACAGGAAGAGCATATTTCTAAAGAATCCTAGAAAGGAATGAAGGAAATGTCCAAATAAGTCCCAGCTGTGTTGTCGTCTTACCATGTCCAACCGCATTCCACTTACATAAAAGCTTCAACACTTCCGCTGCAAAATACCGTCTCTGCAATAGAAAAGAAATATTTTTCTTTCTAATGCATTTCGTTCCCAGGCAGGCAAATAAATATTTTTCTTGGGAGCTATTCATACGCTGCATAACGAAAAGTATATTAAAAGGGCTTCACTCCATTCAAATATTGAAATATGTGAAGAAGATGATAAGTTAAATATAATTTTAACCCATATAATTTGAAACTTGTATAAATTGTATAAGATGTATCGATTTTTTGTTACATATTAAGACTATTTTAGAACATTATTAATGTTTTCAATATAAAATATTTAATTACACACACACACACACACACACACACACACACACACACACACACACATACACACACACATATATATATATATATATATATATATATATATATATATATATATATATATATATATATATATATATATATATATATATATATATATATATATATATATATATATTCAATCAGCATACTCAAAGAGCTTAGAGAATAGAGCTATGCGGTCTTTATATAATGATTTAATTGAAGGTATTTAAAAGTATTTACACAAGTTAGTTAACAGATAAAGCAGAGGATTAATTGAGAGTTGGTTTCATGTCTCAAGACCTCGTGGCGTACGTGTTTACAGCATCAGTCTCGCTTGCTCTACCGTCTATATGTAGGATTTTCCGTTAGATAATGCATGTAAATAACTTTAAATATACAGTACCTGATCATCCCTCTTTTTGATATCTTTTTTATGGCCGGCAGGCTGTGAGAATTTCCTCTTTCCTTTGAACTTTAGCATAGTTTGGATTGTGAAATTAATATGGCTAAATTTTATGTTCTTGTAAATTAAAATGTTTTCACCAAATTTGTGTGAATTCAATAGTCTCTTGTAGATTTATTACGTTTATTGGCCTACATCATAGGTAAGTCATTTACTTAAATATATCTTCCAGTTGCATTATATATATATATATATATATATATATATATATATATATATATATATATATATATATATATATATATATATATATATATATATATATATATATATATATATATATATATATATATATATATACTGTTACGTAGACATACGCGAAAGGTCTTAAAAAATACATTTTGCTATATTACTTGTTGCATAGCATTTTATGAATAAGATTAATATCAAGAAATAACAATTGTAATGATTAAAAATTGTAACAAAAGTAATGATCAGTAGCACAGCCGTTTAACTGATTAATTATCTCTAAGTAATACGGCAAACAGTTATCAACAGGAAGTCTTGCACAAACTGGATGATCATATATATTAAAGATTGTCCCAAATATGATAAAATGTTTTGTGTAATAACACTTAATTTGCAGCATTAAATAGATAATTATTAACTTTAAAATTTTAATATATATATTTATAAGTGTGTGCGCGTGTATTATAGATATAAATATACTTTGAAAAAAATTGATTTAGCGAATGTCTTGCAAAGACTTACTTGTATGATAATAAATCATATAGTAGTGAAAATTATATTAAAATTTCATATAAAAGTTAAGTTGAAGACCAATTTAGTTATTATCTCTGTCCATACTTGGTATAATGCGGTTGACACAGTGTTGAAGAATGACTTAAATATAAATAATTTATAAAAAGCATTGCAGAAATTCAGTGGTTTGAAGTGAAGATAAAAAAGAGAGATATCTCCAAAAGAAAACACACTTTAGCTAATAAAAAAAGTAAACAGAAAAAAGACCCAGCTGTGTTGCCGTCTTTCCCCGCTAAAAACCGCAACAATTCTGGAGATATAAGATATTTTTTTTTTTTGCTGTTTTCACTTTTGAGCGTTTTTCAATTAATGAAGAAAAGTAAAAATTTCAGAGATTTTATACATTTCCTACACATACACACACGCTCACGCATATGTATGATTGTATGATTGTAAGAGCTGATAGATGGTGTTTAAAACCTTCCGTACAGATCATATATATTAAAGATTGTCACAAATATAATAAAATATTTTATGTAATAACACTTAATTTGCAGTTTGAATATATATATATATATATATATATATATATATAATATATATATATATAGATATATATATATATATATATATATATATATATATATATATATATATATATATATAATATATATATATATATATATATATATATATATATATATATATATATATATATATATATATATATATATATATATATATATATATATATATATTTGTGTGTGCGTATTATAGATATAAATATACTTTGAAAAAATTGATGTAGAAAATATCTTGCAAAGACTTACTTTTATAATAATAAGACATATAGTAGTGAATATTATATTAAAATTTCATATAACGGTTAAGTTGGAGACTAATTTAGTTATTATCTCTGTCCATACTTGGTATAATGCTATTGACACAGTGTTAAAAAATGACTTAAACATAAATTAATTTATAAAATCATTGCAGAAATTCAGTGGTTTGAAGTGAAGATAAAAAAAGTGAGATATCTCCAAAAGAAAACACACTTTAGCTAATAAAAAAAAGTAAACAGAAAAAAGACGCAGCTGTGTTGCCGTCTTTCCCCGATAAAAACCGCAACAATTCTGGAGATACATGATATTTTCTTTTCGCTGTTTTCACTTTTGAGCGTTTTTCAATTAATGAAGAAAAGTAAAAATTTCAGAGATTTTATACATTTCCTACACATACACACACGCTCACGCATATGTATGATTGTATGATTGTAAGAGCTGATAGATGGTGTTTAAAACTTTCGTACAGTTTGTTTTCAAGACAGACGTGTTTCTATGACTTTCGGAAGACGAATGGAAGACTCAGAACGCTGGCATGCTATGAGGTACATTGAAGCAGGACAGTCGATGACCGATGTTGTTCATTTCTTCCGCGTTCATCAATCTGTAATTTCCCGTTTATAGAAATGATTCCAAACCCCACAGACAGTTGTCCGAAAGCCCGTAGAGGGTGGATTAAGTATGACAACCCCTTCGAAAGATCGATATATTGCTATTTTAGCCAAGCGGAATCGCAGAGCGACCTCAACACACGTGACGTCTATGGTTACAGCATTCATTGGTAAGGCGATATCTGCAGCTACTGTATGCCGAAGATTAT
>CM063498.1:120150026-120167526 GCA_032207245.1 Pardosa pseudoannulata
ATATTTAATTTTTACATTTTTTCCTTATTAGGCATTTGAGGTAGGCTTTTTATTTTTATTATGTTTCTTAAAACATGGGAAAATCTATGAGAACATTTTGCCCGATTCTTATGTACTCTTATGTTACAATATTACAACTAATAGCTAAAAAGATTGGACACTCTTTTAAAATTGTATGTAGTTCCTACATATACAATCTATTAATACAAATATTTTTTATTTGTACAAAGAAGTTCTGATCTTATCACGTGACCATTGTTTCAAATTGATACAATTAAAACAAGTGCAGTTATCCTACATTTACAAACTATCAAGATACCTGTAGAAAATATAAATTTATTTTTATTTTCCGTAGATTTTACCATCTTTTACATGAGGTAAGAATACGTGAAAATATATTATATATGCTTATTTATTCAGTCCATGTTAGTAACTAGATTATTTAAAAGAAAAAATGTCATTAAAATTTTTAAAGTCATCATCGTATAAGCTATTCATTCGCTTTTTTATTTATAGAATGAAGTACTAGGATAATCTTAGCAATCATATTATTGAAATTTCTCAATATCAGTAAGATTTCTTCTCTTTGTAATTTAATATACGAATTAAAGTCAAATTAAACTACTAAATTTAAGTCTATATAATTATTTAAAATTAAAAAAAAATTCTGAACGTAAGAAGTTATGTTTATTATTATTTTTAAATTTTATAATTATTTAAAAATTAATAAATGGATATATTCTAAATATGAAAATAAAGTAATTTATCTTTTAACAATACTATGCTATTTGAAACCACTAATATTTAAAAAAAATTATAAATAAACTCATCTTTGCATTGCCTACATTTGTTTGTTTCTAATTATTTTCTTATTCTCTCAATTCAAGGTAGAAAAGGCCTCAGGGTATAATTAAGAGTAAAAGAATCATGCCCTGCGTAATTATTATTAATTTGAGATTTTCAACAATTTACATGACTAATTATCTTACAAGACATTAATTTTTCTTCAAATTTCCATTATGTTAATGACATCGTATGTGAAAAGAAATGGAAAGAGCGAATTTGCCTAGCATAATACCCCTAATAAAATGGACTAATTATTCTATTTAAGGCATAATATCTTGCGGAATAATAATGAAATTAATTAAACAAACAGGAGCATCATATGGGACGATTAACTATGATAGAAAGATGGAAAAAAATTAGATAGAAACACAATAGAATTAAGACTAGAAACATAAATTCCACAAACGAAATCTGGAAAGAAAATGGCTTTTATCTCTCTTCTGGGACACATTTTGTTATAACGATAACTAAATAGCCATTTCACCTTATAAATCGCAAAATAAATAAAAGTATGTTATAGTTGAATCACGGAAGTTCCTGTCAAGTTCTAGCAATTTGTCAGGACGATGAGTTAGAGGCAATATTTGCTGGATTTCATTTTTTTAAGTGATTAATTCCGGGGATGAATGATTCATGAAGGTTTTAAAATTCTCATAGCTAGAAGTTAATTTGATAGACATATTTAATTAAGATCTCGAATTGCTTATTTAGGTTTTTAAATAAATCTTCTCCTCTTTAAAAGGAGGAAAAATGGTAACTGTATGACTAGTTTTGATTTAAAGAAAATGAAAGCTTATTTCACAGATTAAAACCGTTTTCTAAAATTCTTGTTTTTAGAAATTTCTTATCTGCTCCGGAATTTTTAAGGATGAAAAGTTTTAAGCAAAATTTGTTTGAGTAACAACTTTTAAAAAAGAAATTTTTTTGTTTTAGAATTATATGTGATAGCAAATTCATTTTCTACTAATTAATGTGATAACTAATCGCGATATTACAATTATATCGATAGATGTGATATGCAATTGAGAGATTTAATTAGTTATTTTCTTGTTAAATCATGAAACAAATATAAGTGTGTAACAGTTAATTCACACAAGTTTTAATAAATTTCCTCTAAATTGTTTCTTAGATACATTAGTTGCTTCAGTTAATTAGTTTAGGTTAATTAATTTTAGAATATTGTAATTGGTTGCAAAATCTAATATCTAGGAGTTTATATTATTTAATCATTATACTGAATACATTGTTTAGTTCTGTAAATAAATGATTTTCGGTAAAAATTAGAAAAAAAATTTACGGCAAACTAAGAATTTCCTATTTACAAAATCAAAGCATTTTATTGAAACTAGCATTTTTTGTTGACATGCAAACAGTATTTACATTTTTAGTTGCTGAGGGTAGGCATTATTCAATAGTTCCTTTACAGATAAGTCCAAAAGTTACCTTAGAGCTCCAGACACAATAGTCTATGGTACTTGTTGGTTCTTTAAGCATTTTAAATTAATCATTAAATATGTAATTTATTATTATTTTAAATATATTTATATATTTTTTAAAAAATTAATGCACTTTTGTAAAGTTAAAATTTATGCTATTTAAATATCATTGTAAATTTGAAGAAATTTTACCTAGAATATCATCTTTTTAATTTACACACAGGAAAGCTGCAAAATATTTAAAGCTAATATTTTAATACAACGTCCAATACGCTAGAAAAGATGCATCACTTTGTAATAAATAGTATTAAAAATTTTGCTTTAGATTTATGAACAATTTTGTATAAAATTAATTATTATATTCTGCCAAATTAACCAATTTTAAAAACATTTCTATTTATCCCTTTCGTTTTATCCATTAGTAAATCTAATAAAAATTAAAAATGATATCATTTCATGACAAATTCTGCTCATATAGGTGCATGTTAATTTGAAAGGGTAAATTAAAGGTCACATTAAAATTATTGTTTATTTTTGTTTAAGTGTTATAAGTTATATTAGATTTATACCAAAAAATTTAGAATAAGACATAAATAATGTGCATTTTAGAATAATAAATATTAAAATATTTAATAATTAAAGTTCAATAAAATTAGTGTTGTCTCCTGAAGTTTCATATAACATTAGAAAAGGCCTATTAGACGTTATATATTTCACATTTGTGTCAAATAGGATGTCAAAAAGAAACTTTAAACACAAAATATTCGTGATTACCCAGAAAAATTAATACCGTGATAGATATACATTTTTAATATCTGCTTTAGTTTCTGAATGAAATTTATATAAATTCATAAATATATGAAAGTTTCTTCAAAATTAAAAGAAAATTGTATTTATACCATAAAAGTTTTCTATCCAATCTCGGAACTATTATCTACGTATAATGGTCAAATGTGATCAGAATATAACGTATACGAGAAAGCTCTAAATTTTATGGTTTATTATTTTGAAGCCTAATATTTTCAATATAAATTATATAACAATTTTTGTTGAATATGTTTAAACATGTCATAGATATAGATAATCATTTGAGATACATAGATAAAAACTTATTTTAACTAATTTAGAATTATTAAGACATCTCTTTCATGCATAGATGGTTGGCATTGCCTCTAAAGCCAGTGGTGCTAGAATACGAGATCAACATAAATAGAAATTTACGTAGGGAAGATAATTTTAATAATCAAATGAAATCTACTGGACTTTTGAGCAATCATGTTTCCCTTTATCCATAAAGATAGTATAAGTCTCTTTGCGTTTAACAAAACTAACTGCTTGCAACAACGTGTTTAAATCTTCATTGTACCTTAAAACTAATGTCATTTACACAGTGAATTTCAAAAGATTACTTTGTTAAATATCATGATCCGGCAACACTACAATTCTAACAAATTGTTTGTAGAATTTGTTCTAACAAATTATTTGTAGAAGAATTGTTTAAGACAAATAGTTAGAAACAAATTGTTTGTAGAATTTTTTGTATTATTCTAACAAGTTGTTTGTAGAATTTGTACCAAATGGTGATACTAAATTTATTTTTCGTACAAAAATTTAATATATACCTGTACTCAATGCTCGGGATTATTACTGCAATGAACTTCGTGCTTGATTATGGTAAATGGTAAATGGTAAAATGCCAGTATTAGATTTCATATAACGCATGCTTATTTCTGAAATATTATTTGGATTTTTTCAAACTCAAACGTCACTAGTAGATTTCTCATAGTGATAGTTTCAAATTATTTATATATAGATATATGTTAAATAATTCAAAATATAAGAAACAAATGCGCATATTTTATTTTCAGAAAATGCACTGTTACATCAATAAGATTTTATTTTTGTTTTGTTTTTTAATTTTTAATTTTTTTTTCAATTTCTATGATTTCATCTAAAATTTAAGGAAAGGCTTTTCTTATTATTGGTAAGCAAAAGGATGCATTGTATTTTGTAGAATTTACATCCACTGGATTTTGCAGTAAATATTAATACATAATTACAGTATATAAAATTTAATAAAAAAATATGACTATTGTATTTTAAAACGTATGATTCATACTATTTAATATTTTTGATTAGGATATCTTCTGTCAAGTACTCTTACAGTACGCAGTTTGATGGCAAATAAACGGATGGCATATGCTTCAAAATCTGATGATGATATTGGATTTGTATCTCTATCTTCGCGGGAGAGGGATATAATATCTCTTAGAAGGATTATACGTAGTTTTCTTGAACATAAGATTAATGATATATGTTATTAGCTTTCCAAGACTTCCCCCCTCTTCGATCATTTCCTTCCTTAATTCAATCTTTGACTTCATTTTTTTACGGTTTTTTCGTTCATTGTTTTTGATGCCGAGTTTTTTTTTTTTGCTTATTGCTTTCTTATGCGTCTGGTTGCACAACCGATATATTTTACTTTTTTCAATTAATATTTTGCTGGAGCAGTATGATAAATTACCAGCCGTAGATCAAGAGGAAAAAAATTATTAAAATTTCAAAAGTACACATCATCGATTTTCGGAAGAACAATTATGAATAGTTGATTCAGTTTTCCGGGATATTTTTATAAACTGTCGATTTAGAATTTGAATTCTGGGTAGCGTTAGACCTTTACAGCATTGAGACAAAATAAATAGAGACACTTAAAAAGATCGTTTATTTAGAACTGAGAGAAAAATTATAAAAGATTTTTATTCGTCAGTTCATTTTAAAAAGTGTGTTACAAAAGAATTCTATTGGAATTAAGGCCCTATTATTCATAATCAAATTTAACATTTTTTAAGAGTATAAAAATAATTTTTTCTTCATTATACCAAATTTCAGCATTTTTAATCAATTTTAGACTTGTTTATATATAAACAAATAAGGCAAGATAAACAATAAGGCATATAAACAAATAAAGTCGAGTTTAATTTCAACCCATTACAATTATTTTAGCAAATGATATTGTATTATAAATAACAAAAAACTGTTCCCCTAATAAAGAATATAAAATTTTTAATAAAGCTACAAAACATAAAAATATAAATTTAAAGAAATAATAGAAATATGTTTGAACTAATTAGGCACGGGTGCTCACACGCAAATCTCTGTCTATCTATCTAGCTATCTATGTATGAATATATATATATATATATATATATATATATGTATACATATGCATCTTTAGGTAATATTAATTTAGATATTAAGACTATTTATATTTCATGATGCTATAAATGCCCTTTTACAGTATCCGAAATGCCAGTTTTACATTATAATTTATATTATAAAATTGCCTCTTTTCATTGTTGAATAGAATGTCGGAATTATGAAATCCTAATCGCAAAGTTTGAAATAAACAAAAATATTTCAATGCAGGAATACATTTCTGATAATCTTATACCTGAAGTTTTACATATTCCAACCTTCCATATAGTCTCATAAGCTATCATTAAATAAATTACTGATAAGTAATACGTCTGTAACAGCAAACAATTTTCAGTAGATTTTTCAAAAAATCTACTGAAAATTTTGAAAAAAGTAATTATAAAATTAAATACTTTACAGAGATAAAAATGTAAGTAAAAACATACAGTGTAACATTTTCAAACAGAATTATGCTTAGAACTTCTTCGATACATTATTCAACAATTAAATATACCCCATTAGTGGTTATTGATTTTTATTGGCCTTCCTGGAAAAATTTTAAACTTTCAGCTACTCGTCGAACTTGGATGCAGTTATTGATTACTTTTGGAAATGCAGATGCAGTTCTAGATTAAATATATAAAGTTAATGAACAATAGACTGAATGCCTGGAGAGATAATTTTGATAGTATGATGTTACAGTAATAAAAGAATTAATTCTTAAATAAGATTTTTAATCAAACCATTTTTAGGCTAATGTGTTTTTAATATGGCTGTGTTGCATACTTATTGAAAATATAAACAAAATGTGCAATGAAACAGAAAAAAAAGAATCGGTAACTGATTATCACTTGGGCATTGAGCGCAAAAAGTGTGGACAAAACTTTTAAGGGGGCACACAAACTTTTGAAGTATATTTTTTTTACTATGGGGGGATAAATGTTGATGTTGTTGATATTTTGAATTCTTTAATAATTAGGTTTATAAATGTATTTTTGTGTATTTTCATTATTCAATAAATAGTCTTATATTAGAATGTAATAACGAAAACAAAAACAAAATAATGTTAAAATTTCCTAAATTCATATTACAATTTTTATATAAATATGATTATGTTATTAATTATAAATCGAAAAGGAGTATACTATAGAATCTTCCCGGTATTATACATACAAGGGGCATAATATGGTGCTTCAGATGTAAGGAGTAAAACTTAAGTGAAGTCATTGTATATAATAATTTCCTGTAAATAAATATGAATATTAAATTTATTAAATTCGAATCATATTAAAACCTATATTTGAACTATATTAAATATATTACAACAAATTTAAATATTTTACCACTAGAAAAAGCCGCTTGAAATAAAACGGGTAAAAGAATGCTGTAAATTAATTAATGTTACATCATACATTGTTGTTATTTAACACGTTGATGGACACTTGCATCTATAGCCGGCAAAGCCAAGTTCACTATATGGCTTCATGGCAATAGCCATCCAAAACGAAAGTGTCATTTTTAGCTATACAGGCACAAACGTTCATTTACCGGTGTATAAGTAGAAGCCTAATATCATGTTTTGGAAACTTTTTAGATTGAATTTCGTTTTATACCCGTTCATTTTCCTAACCGAAAATAATGTGTAATAATTATAAAATTATAATAAATCTTTTTAACATTTATTTGGTTTTGTTTGATTATGAACTAATCTTTCATGTAAAACTCCTAAAAATACGTTGTTGCACTCAAAAAATTGCTTATTTGAGTCATTAAACCTGTCATTTACGTTTTCAAATGTTTGCTGTTATAGCCACCATCGTCCTATTACTTAGTGTCTAGAGTCAGCTGGCACTATGACGGTTATAGCCTTAATCTAATTAAAGAGGCTGAATTAATCAAAATTGAGTTTATTTAAGCAGAAAGAGTAAAACTATACTTCTAATATTCTGAAAATTACAAAAACATGTAGTGTTAATTTTCAAGCTTCAATTGTTCCTACTGTCCTTTAATGTATTAAAAATTTTAATATATGTATATATATATATATATATATATATATATATATATATATATATATATATATATATATATATATATATATATATATATATATATATATATATATATATATATATATATATATATATATATATATATATATATATATATATATATATATATATATATATATATAATCATTTTACGATTATTTACAAATATAACACTTTTATTGTTTTAAATGATAAAAAAATATAAATTTAAAATAGCAAATTACTTTAAAATCAAAGATTCAATCTATTGTTCAGAACCAAGTTTTATATAATCTGTGCTATTTATTTAATAAATTCTATTTAAAAAATTAACAGTTCTAAATACATAAGAGAATTTTTTACGAAATAAGTGATATGGAAAATATCATCGAGAAGTTTTTACGAGCGTTAGGCTTGTGAAATAATTAATAAACTGATTTTTTTCTACGTACACAGTAAAATTAATTAACCTGGAAACCTGATACACTTTTATGAAACTCCTTTGATAGGAGGGGATAGGAAAAAGGATCTCGGGATTCGAAAGATTAATGTTTTTTCCTAATTTTAATATTCACGAAAGTCTAATTAACGAAAGTACTTGTGAAGGGATATTGGGAAGGGAAAAAATTTCCTTTCAGTTTTTAACGTATTTTTATCATGTTCCAGTTTATAATCATTAGGCAAAAGTAGCCTTATTTCCTGATAAAGTCAGGAGAGCAATTCAGATGACGTTTCGTATTAGAAATATATATTTAGCATATCGAAATATCGATATGATTAATTAATAAATATTACTAGAAGTTAGTATTTCAATTGAATCTGTATTTAATCTTTAAGAACATTGTATCTGGATCAGTACTTTTTATTTGTTAACTTTAGAATCTTTACATAAAACTTTTGTAATATAACATGTAATTTTTAACCATAAAATTTGTTGACTCTATTGAATTATTTAATATACTTTCTCACTTTTTGCATTACGATTTTCAATTTTACCTATTACCTAAACACTACGAAACAAATGGTATGTTGATACTTAAAGAATTGTTTTTTAGTACATATTTTTTTGTTAAATTACTTATTACTGAATCTCTAAATAAAATATATTAGTGATTTACATTAAAAAAATTATACTTTACTTAACTGTTTATTTTTTAAACTTAAGTATCAAAATAGTAAAAAATTATATGTTTTACAGGTCACTAGTGTACAAAATGTTTTTAAAGATATTCTGTTCGTGAGAATAATTTTCATTTCATTAATTTTATAAAGTTTACATTAAGTACCTAAGATATTTATGTAATTGCTATTTGATTTTTTCAAAAAATAAATAATCGGAATATTTTAAGATGGTATTCTCAATTTTGGCATTACTTTTTTTAATAATGTGTTCTCGAAATGATAAATAGTATGATTTCAAATGATGGAAATTACAGGTTGCTAAAGTTAAATTTGCTTTTTAAAATCTTAGTTACTGAAACATTAAATATTTAGCTATTTATATCATTGTAAAGTGAAACATTTTATAACTCTTCTTATTTTTATTATTATTTAGTCTTTAAGATAAGTTTACAATCAAACTAAATGGATGATCAAACTACTATCTTACGTATAAAAACCTAAAAACATCGTATATACTAGAATACTTAATTATAAATAAATATTTATGACAAAAAATCCAAAAATAACAGTGTATTACCTACAACTGTTTGACTGTTATTTTTTTTATCATTGAAATAATAAAGATTTATTGAATTAAGAATGATAAATAAACTTGAACTCAAACAAGAATCTTGGCAAATAAAGTTCTGTTGCGCGAGGAAACATTTATTGATATTGTGTATTAAAAATTAAAACCGTACCTTTAATAAAATCTGCCCTTTTCATAGAGTACATAATCAGAGATTTTGGCTTCTGGTATCAGTGTCTGTCTATTACATGCTTAACATTTTTTGATTAATTTTATACATATATTTTCAAATAGATAATATTTAAAACTTTGTGGTTTAAACGAGTGTGTCACACGGTGCGATGTTTTAGTCGAAACAAACGAAACCCGACTTTCTCTTGGGACCAATTTTAAATTATCTTAACTATAAAAATTAATGCTTATAAAAACATCAAATAATATCTACATCTTTTCTTTTAAAAAAATAACTTCCGTAGTTTCAATCTGCAATTTATATTAACTTGAAAAATACTCAAATACACTTGATCTTATTACAAACATATGTGTTATAGAAGGAAAAAGAGTTGTTATTTCAAAGACACTTGTTTCGAATTGTGCCAGTGTATTCATGCTTAAACTTTATCATTGAGAAATTTAACGATCTAAATGAATTATATTTAGTTATATGCGTGTGTATACTGTGTATGAGTGGGAGTATGTCGTAAAGCGAATGAAATGGATACAAGTACGCTAAGAGCTAAATAAATAAAATATATTAAGTAACATTTATACTTTGGCGTGAATCAAATCAAATTTTGAACCATGCCATTCAACGAGAGAATAATTTTTACCTCAACATATATGTGACTGTCTAATTAAACATTAATACCGTGAATTATTCCCAATTATGCTTATTTGAAATACTTTTAGAGGATTTTTGAATTTCGAAACAATGTCGCATTTATGTTTTCTACGTAACTTTATAAGAATTTAGTTTAAAATGGAGTACACAAAATACCAAGAGAAGACAATTTCACAAATTTTTTACATTTGTTTTTATGCTGGGTTGTACGTAAAATGTACATGCAGTTTACACTTAAGGAAATTGAATTTTTACTTTAAATGGTGTAACGTATTTAGCTCCTTGACTGAAGTGCGCAGGCGCTTAGGGAAGACCACACAAGACAACCATTACAATTAAATTTTCATTGCTGAAGTTATCATGAATCAAATATATATATACAATGGATATATACAATGATCCACAGGACGGAGTTCCTCTACTGTCGATATCAGATTTATAAACCCGTTCTTCTTCCGCTCTTCCTCTTCGAAATGAAGCCAAACGCTCCCTAATACATTTCTGGCAACTTGGCCGAAAAAAGGAAGAGGAACCGTCTTAGACTCTAGTCGTCTAATTACTTGACTGACAGCCAAAATTCCACAAGAAGTAAGTCATCTCGCGACTCACACCAAAACTTTTCTGGACTCTCTCTGGAGGAGTTGACATGTCGCTCTCCAAGCGATACCTGGTTAAAAAAAAATTCCACCAGTTATTACTAGTATTTCACCCACCAGTATTCGCACCAGTATTTAAAGCTCCTAAAGTGACGCCGAACGATCATGGTATCCCTGATTTTGAGAAGCCCATAAATGCTACAGGGTCAAGGTGGGTTATCGATATACCTCGATATTAATTTGTATCGTCAAGACCTCAAGGACGTGACCTCATTATGCTATACTGTCACAAACCTACATTTCCTGTTTTCACCTCATTGTTACTTCGGCCACACCTATTTGAAAAGAAAATGTGAAAACACTTGATCTCTCATCTGGGTAACAGGTCGGCCACTGTATTTAGAAGTATAATTCTGGGTCTCCATAATAGGATTTATAAGATTAGCTACTTTTAGCTCTCACGAACATTTTATTTTTAAATGTAATATCTAGTGTTATTTTTATATTTTAAGTTTTGTGCTTTGTGTTGTATTCTTCCTTTGTTTGTATTATTCGACATGCGCTACACAAAAAGATCTCGTTCTACAATTTTTTTATGCATTTCCTTTTTATGAATTTTCTAGATTTTGTTTTATTGCCAAAATTAAATCATTATCAGTAAATCAAAGACTTTAGATACAAATAATTTAAAATATATTTTTAAAGAAACAATTAATGTAATAAATACAGTTATACAAGAACTAAGGATATATTATACGAGAAATGAAAATTTCATTGGACCCATCAAAGAACTTTATGGTGTAACATACAGCAACAGTTTTACATGATCCATGTGGCTCCGAAATGCTAAGGTGACATCATTGCTCATATATGGAATACTCTTCTGATGCAGTCTATATTGCCATCTTATTCCTAAGTTAGTTCTGCAGAATCGAAGGTGAATTAAAAAAATATTTCTATGAAAGTTAGATCAAGCTATCTTACCATGCAGTAGTAGAAAATCAGATACTAAATTCAGGATTTAAAGGTATATCAGACGGTGTTATAGGCTGTGTTTGAAGAAAAATTAGAAAAACAACTTTTATTCATTTACTTGAAATATCATAATATTCACTTTCCAAAAAGTTTTTCGTTTGTTTTTTTGCGACCCATATATTAGTAGTTATAGTAACTTTATTTTGTTTAACAATTCAAAATATTAGTCAAATAACCAGTAAAATTAGTTTAAATTGATTTTTTATAAACAAATAAATTAAAGCAAAAGAGTAAACCTTTTCTAATGATTTCAGTTTTTGATTTTATAAACGTGAATACTTTTTAAGCATATAACATAAACTTTTTATAATTTTTTTGGGGAAATATAAATACATTTTCTGTTCTGATACATTATATATTCACGAATAAAGCAATAACATGAACATATTTTTTATTTTTTCAATATGAGACGTATAAGAGAAAATGTACATAATACTTTGAGCGTAAAGACTTAAATTTTACCATGCAAAAGTGGTTTTTGAAAAATTTCAGCAATTTTTATAAAACAATGGAGCTTTTCTAATAAGACAGCTGAAATATTATTATAATGAATATCGCTTTCAATACAAGAGTTTTAGGGCTTGTATGGTAGTAAAATTGGCTATCCAAAAATTACTTTGAATCGATGTAATTTGTCTTACTAAGTTAGTGGAAATAATCCTAAATTGCTTGATTTTTTTCATATATATTAACCGTTTTTTGTATATTTATATATATTGTTTTATTTTAGTATGATTTTGTATGCTCAAATACTATAGAAACAATTATTAAGACATAAGATTCAGCGGTTTATCATTTTATGGTACTCGTTCTCTGTCGGTTATATTACCTCTTTAATGACTGACGTATCATTTTAAATATGACTAAAAATTACTTGTAGAATTAGCATACTTCTTTAGAAAGTGTTTTCTCTTTGAGAATAAATAGAGGGAAATTTTATGCAAAATCAACAAAATCCTCAAGTAATTTGTATTGTTTACAATTTTTTTTAATTTGGATCGAGACTTTATGATTTTTTGAACAGGACACACAATTTTATTACAGGTACAAATTGCTTTATCTATCATAATCTTCGTTTTACTGTACTAGTCTTCTGTACAATATGAAGTAAATATATTTTCACGAAGTTTTTCCTTTTTTATAAATTGTATACTATAATTTTTAAAACGGTAGTTGATCACTAACATGACTTTCTGTACTATTCAAAGTTATTTAAATTTTATGTTTATTTTATACTGTGCACGCCACAATAAATTAGATTTTAAAGATTCATCGATAGGTAAGTAGCAGAAATGACTCTAAATGGTTAAAATATCACATCTTTCCTTTGAACACTAAATTTTCAGGTAAAAAAAATAAAGAAAGTCATTTTTGTTTAGTTTTGCGTGATGATAAAACTGAGAATGTATTATGAATCTTTTCGTTAAACTGAGCTTTAAAATATAAATATTACTTATATGAATGATTGATAAAAATATAAATGGAAGTTAACTATAGAATTTCAATAACTGAAAAAGAGCAAAGTATAAATGTTAACTATTAATATTAAATATTATTTAAGAAATAATGGCACATACGAGATAAATTATTTAATTTAAATTTTTAATTTAAACATTAAAAAACATACATATGTTAATGCAATACACCTCTAAATGCAAATAAAAATTGTACGCCTCAGAATAATCCTTTTAGAGATATATGGAGGAAATATCAATTATCTATCTAATATAATTGCTGACATTGCAAGAAAGAATCTTTTAATATTATTCTTTTTGCCTTTTCCTTTGAAATCTCGGAGACTAGAAAAAGATTGCTTTGCCTGATATAAATGGTTGCTGAGTCATATCTTAAAAGGGGGAAGTCAAAGAGATGAGGGAATGTATATATACAATAAAATGATATATTACATTTAATATCACTATATTTCTTTTATCTTAATATATTTTTCTTTTATTCGTTTTATTTTTTAGATGTTAATTATACATTACAGCAGTAACCAATGTTATTAATAAAAATAATCTCTTGTTAATTAAATATTTTCTGCTTAAGTTAGCCTGAATATATGTGTATATATTTAGCGTGACAATGAAGAAAAAATCAAAATATTTTAAGAATATATTTATAATACAAAAAATACTTATATGTAACAGATAAGAGGGAAAGTTGTTACAAAAGAAATAATTATTTAAAAGAAATTATTAGAAGTGTTTCCGAAAAATGAACTTTAAAACATTTTTTAATTATTGAAGATTTATAACATACTTTTTAATAGCGATTAAAGTAATGATAATTTCATATAGAGAAATATTCGCTGTAAAAAAATTGTTGCACTATTATGAATTTTCTTTAACCAAGTGAAGTAAATTTTTACATGAAACTTCTTAGAGAATAAATTCAAAACAAACTGTCTTTATGTTCTATTTTACATTACTAGTTTGAAATTTTTTATCAAACAAAATTGTAGGACATTTAGGTATAATTTATTCGCTTAATTGTATAATAAATTTTGATGAAATCTAATAATTATTGTCTGAATTACAATTATTATAAATATTCATTTCATTACATTTGCATAATGGCCAAAGCCTATTTTAAACAATCATGGCGTTTAGTCCATGTTTGTGGTTGTTTGGTTTTAAATTAAGTTGTCCAACTTAGTCTATGATAATTCCTTCTTATCTTTGTCCTAAAAAATCGCTTTGAACATTATTTCTCTAGTTTATGTCTCTTGTAGTATCTTGATTGTAGTATCTTTAAGAGAAAAATGTTTCTTGATTATATGTCGCTTTGTTGCTTTAGATGGATAAAAAATTTATTCTCGTGGTTATCAAGATGATATTTTCCTCCAAGTTTCACTCGTAGACCTATTTATTTTCACACGTTTTTAGATATGGTCTTAACTATTACAGAAATTATAAGAAGTTGTGTTCTCTTTAAAGCAGATATATTCTATCTATACATTATCACATATTTAAATGCAGATGGATCTCGGTTGTAACTATAGTAAACGACTGCTGTTGCAGGATTACTTACTTTTGTGCTTCATTTCTACACGTTTTATCCATAGGTGGTACCCTTAATGGGGGGACACAAGTGGTAGCCAGTGTCAATCGCTAAAAACGTCTTTATTGATAGACCAGGCTGTTCATTTTACTGAAAAATCTTTCTCATACAATTTAATGACATCTCTCAACCGAGTCTGTCAATTAATATCTTCTCGTAATCCTTTTATAGTCTTCAGAAAAGTTTTCTTTGGCTTTATATCCCTAAAAGTATTTCTGATATAATTTCGAATATAAAATAACATAAACATAAAATAATGTAAAATAAACATTTCTGCTCTATTGGAAATAATATTTTCATAAAAAATTAATGTGGCAAACTTAATAAATATTTTTAGTTTAGTTAAATCGATAAATAGGAATCGATGTATTTATAAAAATGTAAATATATTCACCAAGCTAAAAAAAAATAGGAGTGCATTTACCCACAAAACAGCTTTTGAAATTTGCATATTATAATTTAGTTTTTATATCATATAGAAGCTAATTGTCATTTTCATTATTTGAATTGTAATTATATTTATACGAGCAATAAAATTTATTTTAAAGCATGGTAAAAGCTAAAAATTTTAATTTTCATTATCCTCCTTCTTCTTCTTCAGTGGCACGACAGCCCAGGATGGCCCCAGGCATTCTCAATAAGCTTTTTCAAAAACATCCTTCTGGATACCAAATGCTTCCAGTTTTTTTTTTATTTAAGTACCTAAAGGTCCCTTTCCAGGAAGTTTTTCCCTGTCAGGTTGGGTATTCCTCGTCTTCGCGTTCATGTAGGTTTTGCATCGAAGACCCTTTTTGATGTTCGGTTTTCAATATCCTACTTGTTTTTAATTTTTCTATATTAAAATGTTACGTACATCTGCATATTACAGATTTACTCATTATCAAAATGGATATATTTCTAAAGTTCTGATAACCCAAATGTTTCGAGATTAAAATGATACTTGTATTTTGTACAAAGAAAACAAATTTCGAATATTTAGAATATTAAACAATACTAAGAACCTATAGATAAGTGTGCCCACAAGGATATTCAATTTGCAGTTTGTAGATGAAAATTTTGAAGATTTAATAAACCTGAGACTTTATAGACGAATTGCGAGCTAACATTTTCTTTTCCTGTAAAATACACAGGATAATTTTCCATGACAAATCATCGAGTTAAAAGATAATAAAAGGGAAAAGGAAATCCATAAATAAAACTACATTTTAAATTGAGTATAAAATAATTTATAATGATGGGAAGAATCTTTTTTCCTATTTTAATAACTAATTACTTTTACGTAAACGGAATCCAATAATTTTATGAAAATACTTCAGCAGTAAACTCCAGTTTTTAGTGCATAAGGGAACATGAGTTGTTTTAACATGTTGATTTTTTTTACAGATTTTTATCGGAAAAAATAATCAAAATATTTCCCTTTTTTATATTTTTAAATAAATTAAACTTCACAAAGGATACTTTATCGATAAAAGTCAATTATGAAACTGCTTCTCCACTGTTAATGGATGAAAAAAACAACAAAAAGGAAAATTCAATTTAAAGCATTGGCTCTGTAAAACTGATTACGAAGTTGAAATAATTTCATTTAATAGTTTTTAACTGTAGAAAAAGTTAATATTTTTCCACTTACGTTTTATTAAACTATCCTCATTAGTATAGAAAATATGTTTTTTAATTGTCAGTAAAGATGTAGCTCTTTGATTGTTTATTAAAATAACCAATGTAACTGTTAATTTCAATCTCTTAATAGACCAATTTAAGATTATATCTCAATAAAGAGGTATGTGTAAAAATAAAAATTGAGGTGTTTTAAAAATATTCGTTCAGTCAAATATGTGCATATACACCATAAACATTAATGAATAAAATATATTGATAAATTAGAAATATTAGAACAGTTTTAACGTTACGTGTGATATTTTGTAATCACAAATTTAGAAGTGGTCTTAAATATTAACAAATTTCTTTATTAAACTTCAAGCATTTGGAATTAGAAAAATAAATATATTCTAAATTTATATTTTTTGGCTTTTTCAGGCGAGTTGAATCATAATATTTCAAAATGGTATATATACATGCATATATATATATATATATATATATATATATATATATATATATATATATATATATATATATATATATATATATATATATATATATATATATATATATATATATTATATATATATATATATATATATATATATATATATATATATATATATATATATATATATATATATATATATATATATATATATATATATATATATATATATATATATATATATATATATATATATATATATATATATATATATATATATAAACTCATCACTGATTCTCACAAACTCATTTTTGAAACATGCCACCTGTGTCATATTGCGAGAACCTCAAGCTGGACACTACACTAATAGCAAAATATGTAGATCATTTTGATGTATTATTTATTGACTATAGTGTACCAAGAGAAGGTCGATCTACGTTGCACTCTTGAGATTATAAACTTCCCATTCTTAGACCGATTCAAAGTGCCGATGTCTATGTGAATATTTTGATACTGTTGTAGAACAATGCTATTCCTATGGAACCCAGTTCACTACTGAATCGAAGAAAACGTGGCAAGTGACTTTTTGGCAAAAATGTGAGTTTTTGCTTCCCAGCTTAAGAAGGTGTTGGCCTACCATATCTTCAAGGTAGTAAAGTCATAAGAAATTTCTTCACTTTATAAATACTTCCGCCATAAATGGCCATCGACACAAATA
>CM063498.1:120172526-120180026 GCA_032207245.1 Pardosa pseudoannulata
ATCGATTCTGAAAACCACTGAATTGGTCCCTCTTTTAATAAAACCAGGAAATGAGTAGGAGGAGAAAAAAAAGAGGTACAGCTTAACCTATCATTACAGAGGAGATTGGAGAAAAGTTTGAATTGGATAGACTCTAGGAGATCAATTTTAATTAACTTCTGACTGAGCACCAATGGGTAGGATGGAAAAACACGTAAAAAAATTCTTTTTCAAAATTGCGTTTAAAAGTTATAGCTTGATATGGATTTAAGCTGCTTTGGTTGCTGAAAATTGTCAATATTTTTATCTCACAATTGCATACATGGCACTCATATTTAATTAATTTTATATTTTAGCCTATACTCAGCTTTAATTTAATGTGTGTTATTGCTTTTAAAGTGAGGGAAATATTTACTTGCAGTTGAGGGTAGTTTCTATCCATTCATTAAATACATACATATTTCAAAATGTATGAAGACATCAAGTTCATATGTATTTTCACAGTGTATTTTTCTATTTCACGTATTGTAAAAAAATCATTTTTAATTTGAAGATTAACTTTTCTTTGACGTTACAATTTATGTGTTTTTTTTCAAAATACTTTAAATACATTTTTCTATGAGAAATAGATTTCAGAATGTTTTAAGTAATTGAGTAAATAGTTACAATTCAGGAAAAGAAAATGGCTGGTCTCATTGTATGTATGTATGAAAGTACTTAACCGTTTAAACACCGAATTAAAAAAGAATAGTCCCAATGACTGGAAATTTTGTTATAATAATTAAGAGTATATAAATACGATATAAAGTTTTAAAATAAGGTGAACAAAATTTTTGAGGGTGTTTTTAGCCATGTTACATTATTGGAACATTGGTGTGTTACATGATTACCCCTCATACACACACACATATTCAGCCAAATTTTCAAAAAGAATTTCCTTCTATTGTTATTACTTTACTAAAGTGAACATCAATGTCAAGTGCCAATATTATAATCCAATCAAAGTATTGCAGCTTCCATTTGCAGCTTTTTCTATTTATTTTCTTTCGAAAAGTTGGTAGTATTATCTGAATGCAAAAGAAAATACTGTTTGCAATATCTTACAATGCTTTGCACATAAATGAAAAATGAACCCTTGAACGCCGTGTTCCAGCAATGGAACAGAGACACAAAAATGTAAATTCTGCCTTTGTTGTTTTCAATTAAAATTGTTGTCTATTGATATATTTATAAAGTATTGCGTCTTTTCCATTTCAACTGGAATTTTTGTAAATTTAACTGTAAGGGAGAGTAAAATTGACAAAGTATAGTAAAATTTTTAAAAAATGTAAAAACATAAATAATTTTCTTAAGAAAATAAAACCTATTGTAAAAAATACTTTATAATGTGATGTTCAATTGTACGTAAAAGCGTTATGGATAAGATTTTTTTACATGAGAATTTTTTAATTTTAAAAATCACATTTCATTATTGGAACATTAGCGGGTAAACGGTTAATATTTGTGTTTTAGAGGTGATTTTGAATGATCTGTTTTAATTCATTCCTATTTTCATCTGTGTTTTAGTAATGCTTATATCATAAGGTTCTTCGAATTTGATGAAAAATAAGAACTGGCAGATTAAGTATGATAAGTATTAAATTATATTTAATATTTTAACTGCGTTCTTCAGAAAATAAAGATTGTTATTCAAGTACTGGTGGGAATGAAAATGTTGATAGAGGAACCATAGAAATATTTATCTACTGGTGGACTGATACAGGAAGTGCTTTATAATTCATTCTACATAATTTCAAATATCTTTTTACTGTAATTTCTGATAGGGGAGAATTTGAATCTAAAAATCAGATGTAATGTTTTGAATTTATAGAAAAGTAAACATCGGTGAACATTTATTGTTGATGTTATTATTTTTGTTCTTAATCTTGAAATTGAAATTGGAACATATTTAGGTAATTGAATCCAATCAGATCGACAAACGTGCTATACTTTCATGAATTTTCTTTAGTATTTAAGGCGTACAGATCTCAGAATAAAAGTGCGAGCTGCATCATATTATGCATGAAATTCTAATTAATAAATGGCTTTTAAATGTATTCTTAAATATAGAATAGGTTATTAGGTTCAGAATATACTGTTTAAACATTCTTTTTAAAAAACGATTAAATATGAATTTCGTCCGTTATTAAATCTCCCGTCTCCTGCCATTACAAATTAGTTTATTAAAAAAGTACTAGATGTAGAAAAAGCTTTTTTTTCAGGATTTAGATACGATTACATGACATGAGTATAGTTTTTCAAAAAATTAGATTAGAGAAAATCTCGATGGAAACCCAAAAATTTATAAACGTTTAGAGCCTACAAAGCATCAAATGAAGAAGAGATTACCTGGAATCCTCGTGAAATTCATTCCAATTGCGAGGAAAAAAATTTTAGATCATTTTACCTTGTAATGTAAAATGATATCTAAAAGATATATTTGCAATCAATAATTTTTGTCAATTAATATTTGTTGGAACTCTTTAGACATTTTCCCGTATTCATAAAAACGAAAGTTAAGAACTTTCAAGTAAAATTTAACAGGAAAAATATTGGAATTAAATTTTCATGGTTTTTATAGTTTAAAACACAGTAATTTTACCCAATTAGTACATTGATATAGCTTACAGATGTATAAACTGTTTCAAACAGTCGACACTTTTAGAAAAACATTTTTACTCTCACAAAAACATTAGGAGAAACAAATTTCCATGTACTTTTGTCTTGGGTATATTCAATAGAAATTCAGTAACAAAAATAAAGTTTTATTTGCTTTAAAATACAATTTATAAACTATAAGACAATTTTACTGAACACTCTTAGACTGAACTTCAAATTTGCACCCTCAGGCTCGCTGGGTCTCACAGATACAACTTTGTTTTATATGATTTCCGCTGATTTTTATCCTTTCTAATGGTTTAGAGTTTTTACTTTAGAAATTTAGGCTGGTTATACATGACAGTTTTTTTCTTCCTTTATAAATTTTTCTTTTATTATTTACGAATTCTGTTATATACTATGTAAAGTGCTGTTTATAAAACCGTATAATGAATCATATAATACATTTGAAATTACAAAAAGTCAGAGTTTCACACAAAATAAGTAATATAATATAAAAAAATATGAAATAAAATTGACAATGTAAATCAATTATACTCTGATCTGATTCTAAATCTATGATAAATTGTCAAGTGCAAATTTCTAACACATCATTAATGTGTTTTTCAACCAATATATTCATTTTACTTTGTGCTACAATATTGTGTCTATCTACGTTTATCATTTTCTTGGAATTTATTACGCTATTGTGGTTATTTTAAATATTGGAATCATTCGCATACTTTTTTTCTTCTGTAGTCGATCTGCGGGTTTGAAGTTTTGTTTGCACGTCATTTGACTCTTCATTTAAGTTATTGAGTTGAATGTTTTTAAACTATTTAAAAAATACCAGGGAGAAAGCATATAAGAATCTTTTATCGGGAATCTAGTATCAATGATGGTATTACGTGCATATATCTTATGTAATTATTTATCAACTGTATTGGTGGTTGATACAGTCAGAGGAGAAAGAGGCTAAATGAAACGATACTGGTGAAGTCAAATTCTAAAAAAATAGGTTTCGGGGTAAAATTGGAAAATATAATGAGACATACACACATGACCTAACAGATCATCATATCAAATTTAGTGCTAAATAAATTTAAAATAAAAATGAAAAATTAGTTTATCGCAAAAGTTAATATGTGCATTTACTGAATTAAATTTAAACTCTATTTAAAAATTTTCAGTTCACTGAAAAGAAAGAATTGTTCAAAATTGTTTGAATTACAGATCATTGAAAATCAAATACGTTAATTTCTTATGTGCCTATAATATAACTATGTATAATTTTCCAGTCAAGAATTTTCTCACCATGAAAGAAAATCCTTTTATTCATATATCTCTCAGTTGACAAGAAGAGAAATATTCAATTCAGGGCAATGGATACTAAGCTCTTGTAGAATTTTCCTTTCGTCCTATTTTTATTTATTTTCCATCTCCAATCCTGAGCTAAAAATAAGGAAATAAGATGAATAGGGTAAGAAACAGATTGATAGCTTGCAACATTCTTTATCCATCATTATGACAAAAAGAGCTTATTGCGAGATATTACAAAAGAAAATTTTTTTGTTGTTAATTTTTCTATTTTATGTAACTGAAAATGTTTCTGTTTTAAAATTTAACTTTCTAAAACATGTTAGAACCTTTTTTTTGTAACTTCTGTTTTTTCTTTCAATATTTACGTACGGTCGTTTTTGAGAATTGATTTTTCACACAAATACGTATACAAAAGTCTAATATCTTAATCGAAACGTAATTTATTTCCTCTTTCTTCTTTATTTTCACAATGTTCTACCCTTTACATACATTGTAACATATTTCCTTAAAACAACGAAACTCTTGCATATCTTATATTTTACATGATTTAAATTTCCTTGAAATCTGTAAGAATCCGAATGCAACACCAGATTTTCTGACTAGGATTGTAAAGATTTTTGTTACATCAGCTTATGAAGTCCCTTTCGTTGCTATATGTCTCGTTAGATTATTTGTCCGGGGCCTGCCATTAAAAGAAAGCAAAATATTTTATTCTTAATTCCTGATGTATGCACATATTCACTGTCCTATTTTTTATGATTCAGTAGACATAAATTAGAGCCTGATCTATGACTGAATTATTTTTTTATCATAGCCACTTACGTATGGCTATGCACAAAACTAATTAGTTAATTATAACCTTTTTGAATTCCCTTTCGTTGCTATGTGCCTCGTTAGAATGTTTGTCCGAGCCCTGCCATTAAAAAATGCAGAACATTTTATTCTTAATTCCTAATGGATTAACATACTCACTGGTCTATTTTTTATGATTCATTAGACATAAATTACAGCCTGATCTCGGAATGAATTATTCTCTTATCATAGCCTCTTATGTATGGCTATGCACAAAAGTAATTAGTCAATTATAACCTTTTTCTCCTTAACAATATCCTTGGTGAATGATTTGGAATGGAATATGCATATATAGAATGTAACACATCCAATTATCATAACTATATGGGCTGACATTGACTTTATACGACTCATTGTAGAGGCATAATCTAGTATGGTTTGAAAAACACTATCATATAAGTGTTTGAGTGTAACACTTGTTTCAGCATGTCAAATATATTCTGAAAGAATCCATAAAACAAACTATTCCTTGACACACTTACATTGATTTTACATAATTGATGCTACTTTTAAAGATAAGGGATTTTGTAATCTACAGAATTGA
Organism: Pardosa pseudoannulata; assembly: GCA_032207245.1. Lineage (NCBI taxonomy): Eukaryota > Metazoa > Arthropoda > Arachnida > Araneae > Lycosidae > Pardosa > Pardosa pseudoannulata. The sequence goes on from CM063498.1 coordinate 120,177,859, forward strand.
ATCAGATCAGACTTAACTAGAAGAACATAAAGATAAGTATTGGCATTAATGGCTCTTCTATCATGATTATACCATAAAATTCAAAGACGGGGAAATGAACTTACCCTAAGTTTTGCAACTATGAATGATGTTATTCTTATCCCACATGGGAGCCATTGGATACCAACAATGGACATGCAAATCAGAGAAAAAGCACATGGTTTAAAAGCATGATTTTTATTAAAGGCATGATGAGAGTTCGCTGTTGTCCAATTCTGACATTAATATACTTCACTAGTTTTACTGCACAAAAATGTCATCACTGTCTCGCAAATTTGTATCAGAACATATCATACATACATCTTTACAATTCTCAGCTCAATACTACCTGTCTCAAGTATTACGTATAATCTACACAACTACAGTTACCAATAGTATGATCTTATTCACGGAGAAAGAGAGTATGATGAAAGTTTCAGGGGGAAGTACACATTAGATAACAGCATGAGGTATTACAACTACAATAGAGATATGCCATTCAGGATGAATAAGATATACTTTTTCCCGCTTTGTATTCAGGTTTCTACATTATTGTGTCGCTGTATTGTATTACTGCATAATTGTAAAAATTCTCTTTTACCATCCTATTTTCTCAGGGAGATAACAATATTATCAAATTATGTGACATACAAACATAGAGAAGTATTTTGAAGAGTTAAATGCAATTTATATATAATGGCTTTTTGAGCATCCCTTAGAATTTTTCATTTGAATATAAAATGTAACTTAATAGTTTTAGTTTTGTAAATAGATGTTATTTTTCTTTCTGTGACTGCTCATCGTTTCTGTTTTTGTAGAAACATAAAAATTTTATTGATGCATAAGCACACACACACGTGTTTGTGAGAAGTATAACGGTAACCTTTTAAAAAGAAAATTAAATTTATATTTCTGTTCTATAAATTAATAATACAATATATTTTATTTTCAACCCTATATCTCTATCAGTATGTCTCCAAAACATTTTATAGTTAACTCTTAAAAGCTTTCATAATTTTAAATGTACATCACATGCGATTTTTTAAACTATTCGTATATTTTTTCAGGCATTTTTTGGCCAGACAATGTTTTAGAAACATATAAAAATTATTTTTTTGAATGTAATGTTCTTAAGGTTATTAACGAAATAGTATGTTTGATATACTAATTCTGAATTATTGATATATACCTTTTGATAAATACAAAAGAAATAATAATATAAAATTAAAACTAAATGTTTTGCTTAATTAAAGGGAAAATTAAATTTTCCAACATTAAAAAATGAAAGCAAAAAAATTAATAGTACAATATATTTTATTTTTAACTCTAGATCTCTATCATATCCTATAAACGTTTTAAAGTTAACTCTTAAAAGCTTTGATAACTTTAACTGTACATCACAAGCGATTTTTTAAACTACTCATATATTTTTCAGACACATTTTGGACCAGAAAATGTTTTAAAAACATTTAAAAATTTCTTTTTTTTAATTTAATGTTCTTAAGTTTGTTAATGAAATAGTATGTTTGAGGAATATACTAATTCTTAATCATTTATATATATCTTTTTTATAAATACATAAGAAATACTAATATCAAATTAAAACTAAATGTTTTGTTTAATTAAATAATTTTCCAAAATTAATATATACAAGTAAAATGAATAGAGTAAATGAAACAAAATGATGAATATATGCAAGACACAAATAACGTTTGTTGTAAAAGATATACTAAAGTACTCCCATCTAGAGAAAAATATGATAACTAAATTGATTAAAGGATGACTGAAATACAAACCCCTGTGAATTACATGATTATTTATTGTTGTAGACATAGTTCAGGGAAAAACACTGAATTGATTCATATATGTATTATGCTATATGCACTTTAATTGATTCATTTATGAATTATTATCCGGCGTTAGATTAATGTGCAATAAATTTCATTTCGAAATGAAAGCATTTTCCTTATTTCTTGCAAAATGAATTTTCTTTAGTGTAATATAAAATTTAAAAAGGTGTACTGCAAACTAAGCGTTAGTAACAATTTTTACAAGAACATGACACTTGTATTGGATCAAACATTGTTTAATAAATAACTTCATAAGTTTATTAAAATACATCTAATGAGGTCATTTTAGTAAAAAAAAAT
>CM063498.1:120185026-120197526 GCA_032207245.1 Pardosa pseudoannulata
ATATAAAGGAATTTTGGACCCATATGTCCAAGGCCACGGTAACTAAGTTCGTTGGAGTTGCCACTGTGCTATTATGAATTATAGAAACCAAAAAAATGTTTAACATATTTGTTTTCTTTTATATTGATGATACTTGTCGAAACATTCTCCCTGGGATACTAGTGGATGAACACACAGTTTGACTTTGAAATTTTTCGTTTCCATGAGAGCAACTCACATTGAATAGTTTTGAACACAATTAAAACCTGAATCATTTGTAATATTCTTTTATAATATCGAGCTGTGCAAGTTTAGTTTATATTTCTTTATTTTTCTTGAAAGCGATACTACAGTTTTTGCTTTCCTTACCTTCTTCGTACTGGTTCAAGGATATATCCATAAATACAAATCATTAGAACCAAACTTTTTGTTATTTTTCTGAACTACACATCTTCTTAAGATAAGTTGTTACTTTATGAGATTCCTTTAGTGCGTATGGTGTATGCTTACTCAAGAGTATTTGTGACAATCTAGTAACTTACTACAATTCCTATACTCTAAATAGGGAAAGATTAAATAAGAGATATAATAAGAGAAATAGAAATATAGAAGCAAAAATATAGATAGAGGAAATTAGAGGATCTACCTCCATCGTAAGGGTTCAAACATATATATCTATAAATACAAATTATTAGAAGTAAAACTTTTGGTATTTTTCTGAACTACACCTATTAGGATGTGTTGTTACTTTATGAGATTCCTTTAGTGCGTATGGTGTACTGCTTACTCAAGAGTATTTATGACAATCTAGTACCTTACTAGAATTCCTATCTTCTACATATGATTAAATAAGAGATATAATAATAGAAATACATAAATAGTAATAGAAATACAGAAGTAAAAATATAGATGGTTGAAATAAAGAGAAAGAGAAGTAAAGAATAATTTAATAAGGAATATATTTAAAATACGTTTAAATTTAATACTCGTGCTTATAAGTTAGCAATTTATAACGTTAAAATGGAGATATATGTAAAGAAACATAGTTTTTGTCTAAGTGAAATTATATGATAATTTTAATTAAAGGAATAATCGTTGAATAAGTTCATATGATTTAAAAATCAGGAACAGATATTTTGAAATAAGTAAAAATAATATATTTAACTGTGATGCAAGATTTTAATTTTACCCCAGTTAACGAATTAAATAATTCAAATTTCATTCGTAAATGTCAAAACTCCATATAATATAGTTTGAATAGAAGTAAAATAGATTTTAGTGAGATATATTTAAAATATATGTTATAGATTAATTTATAATACACGCACACATATATACATGTATATATATATATATATATATATATATATATATATATATATATATATATATATATATATATATATATATGTGTGTGTGTGTGTGTGTGTGTGTGTGTGTGTCGCTACATTTTTATGAAGATATACATTATATAGAGAAAGTTTAGGTGAACGAACGCTTATAGAAAAGGTATGAAAACAGAGAAAATATTATGTATGGTATACTTTCTTCTGATATTTCAGCTTTATATTCTTTTTCGCCGAAAAATACTTGTTTTATAGTTGAAGTTTATGTTTGCCGTGAAAGTATCTTTGAGTCGCAACAGAACATGATTTACAGTCACAAAAAATCGGTATTTTAGTAATTTCCTGAAGAAAATACGGTTTAAGCTTTTTCAGTGTGTTCCACAAAGCTCAACCTTTTTGTGTCATAAAATGTTTACGATCCCACGCCAAAAGCTATAAATTTGACTTTAAGGTGACAAAAATGCGACGGCTGACGCGTGTTTAATTTTTTGAATTTCCGATTTAATATTACTTATTGGCTTCGAGAAAGTAGTGAATCAAAGTATTTTTTGTAGATAAACATTTTTGAATACAACTATCTAATTGATTAAAAAATCGATTAAAGTTTCAAAATAAGTGTGTTAAAATCAGTTACCTTATGTGTTACCTCTATTACATTTGCTCATATGCATATATACCAGATTGAAGAATGATGTATTTGAATTGACCAAAGGCGATAAAAAATACAAAGTAAATAAACTGAATATCTAAAATTGGCACAAGAAGTGTGTGCTCGTTTTGGAGAGTATTATACAGTATCTCAGTATTCGAATACATCGATTCGGATGGCTTATTTATATTAAAAACCAGTAATACATATATATATATATATATATATATATATATATATATATATATATTTATATATATATATATATATATATATATATATATATATATATATATATATATATATATATATATATATATATATATATATATATATATATATATATATACATCCAACATTTCTGATAACGGTTAATTCCCAAGTTGTATTTTATTATAAATACTTTATAAACTATGAACTATGATACTGCATTATTTTATAGTACTTCTACATACAATACGATGATGATAATTAGAGAAATTAACTTTATCTAAAAATCTTTACCCTATTTGGGTTACGTATATTTGATAATGATAGTGGTATTTTATAATCAAAATAAGAAATGTACGTACTTTTTACGAATTACTTAGATGACTCTAGAAATATATTTCAAGATAATCAGGACACTCAGAGAGTATATAATATTCCTATGTTCTTCTTTCTGAAACAACTAACAAGATCATTGATTTTAATATTACTTGCCATCAGCTAATTGGGTGCGTATTTCGGATATAAATATAATTTATATTTAGTATTTAAGTGTAAGTTTTAGAATAAATAGCGGGCTTTTATGCCTATACTGCCTCCTTCTCTGATATATAACTTACATTAATTATGACAGAAAATACTTAATTAGCTTGAAAAAAAAACTGTTTGTGCATGCTTGTTAGAAGCAATAGAGCCAAATTTAAAATAACTTTAAATTATAGAATGTAAACTAAGCAACATTGATACATATATGTTATGTACAAATATATATGCATGTGTATGGATAAAAATATAGTAATATGTTTTAAATTGTTGCTTCATTTGTAATCTTATATGTAGAAATGAAAAACGCTATTTATCAGTACGTGATGGATGTTTTTGCCCGGAAGTAGTTTTAATTAGGAAATGGTTTAACTTTTTAACTATTCAGTAAATTACTTAAACTAATCGGTATAACTAATCGGTTTATAACTATATTTTTAACTGTTCCGGAGATTTCTATACAGTTGGAATTTTATTTTCTATTTAATTATTTGTTATCTATAAAAATTTATTAAAATAAACTATTTTCCTTTTCCTTTTATGCTACTAGTAATATTTTAATGATAATACAGTATGTTTTTAATTACGTATTCAAATTTTTTAAAAAAGTTGAGTTTTATCATCAGAAATTTTGTTTTAATTAAATTATAGTAAGTAAAAAAAATAATTAAATACCAAATCAAATTTCAACCATATACATATACAAATATTTTCTCTGAAGCTAAAATGTAAAACCATTTCCTAACTGGAAAAATAATCTAAAACTAACAAAGGGTAGTTTGACATAAATAATGAAACATATTAAAAACATATTATATATATATATATATATATATATATATATATATGTGTGTGTGTGTGTGTGTGTGTGTGTATGTATGTTTGTGTGTATGTTTGTGTGTGTATTAATAAAACTATGAAGAAAGTATAAGACTATTGAAAATCATATAACATTAAAACTTGTAAATAGCGAAAATGTAAAACAATTTAGAAAATATTTCTTAACGTCATATTTAAATTTTTAAATTAAGCTACATTTCTTTCATTCAGAAATGACAAATTTATTCAACTGTCTTAAGAGGAAATATAACTGTATAGAAATATTTAAGTCACAATGTTTAATATAAATAAATATTTCTACTGTCATCCTATATATCTTTCCTTACTATCTAATGTAATTCTTATTCACTGAAGATCAAAAACTGAAAAAGTCTAAAATCCTAAGAGTCATCCCCGAGAGTAATAAAAAAATCCTTAAAAAGGATGCAAACGTTTCCCCACTTAAACCTCTTTTGTTTTTGTAATTATTTTGCCATTAACAAAAAGTTCCTGCTGAAGTTTTCATCTCCTATCTAATGTTTTTCTTTTTCATTGTTTCAATATCTGCTTTAAGTTACCAGTGGAGTTAATCTATTAGAGCAAAAGTACTCTCGCAGGTTTTTTTTTTTCTTTTCCTTTACAAAAGACCGGGAGTAATTCTTTTAGCACTGTTATTTACGAACACAATGCAATAGATTAGTACCCTCAGTAAGCAAGACAGATTTGAAAACAAAGAATACCTCGTATTTTCTTGCACCTTTAGGTCCCTTGTTAGACATTCATATGCCTCGTTAAACGCGGAAAGAAGGTTTCGAAGCAAAATGGTTTATGTGTAACAAATGGAAGTATCTTTATCATTATTTTCTGCTTAATAAAATTGTCTTATAGTTTGCAACATAACCATACATTCCGATATAGTTGGTACTAAACATTTTAAACTCAGTATCTCTCCTCAAAATCTCTAATAATTGTATCATCAATAATTTTTGAATTGATAACTTGTGCACAACATGGTCATCATTTAAATATAATTTGCAGGCGACGTGGACAACTACTATATAGTTTTCTATGTAAATCATTATGGTTTTGGTTCTTCTATTCTTCTATAATTGCTTTCTTTTGACAGAATTTATCTTTATTGTTTTCTGGAACGCAGATTTAGTACATTATTAAATAACTTTTCTCCCTTTAGATCAATAAGAGTAACAAAGAGAATTCTTTATTACTCAAATTGTAATAAGGAAACCAATTTCAGTTTTCATATTACAATTAGTGTTGCCCAAGGTTTTCCAAAATCTTCTATCAGCAACAGATAAGGTTCAGACTTTGGCCCATATTAGCTCAATGATGTTATAAAAGACAGTGCAATTATCAATGATCATTAAATATAATTTATGGTATGTGTATATCTTACTGTGTTCTATTAAACAATACTTCAATGAAAGTTTACTTCTCAATTCGACTTATTTTTTATGTACTGGAGTATACTCTTTATCGATAAAAATAACCTTAGTACCTTGTTTAACTGGTTTCTCAGACTTTAAAACTGTTAGCTGCTCAGACCTAACCATAATAGGTCCCACTATAATGCTTGCAATTTCTTTTCTAACACAGCACTGCTCATCTTCAGATGTAAATATTCTGTTTAGAATACAATTAGATAATTACTATTCACACTGAATTATATATACATACATACATGTATTATGGGGAAGACTCATTCAAAAGCGCAACACATTTTATTTCTCGTGAGATACAAGAAATCCATACAACAGGCAAACAATTTTACAACCTCGTGCATCCAGACGATGTGTTCCTGCACACATATTCTTTTCAAGTAGGGATTTAACAGGTAAATAGACTACGAATAATCCCTGCACAATTGATCGCGTGATTAAAAATACCCATGTCTAAAGAGAACGCGCTAACTATTGGCTAAAGTAGTACAGACAGAGGCTCCATTAAGTCTAGAGGGAAAAATCAGAATTACCGCTCAAACCCCCAACGTACTTTATGATTAAAAGTTATTAAATTAATATTAAAATGTGTAAATAAGGGATTTTAATATTACTTATATATATGTATATATTATATTATATATATATATTATATCCTATATATATATATATATATATATATATATATATATATATATATATATATTATATATATATATATATATATATAATATATATATATATATATATATATATATATTATATTATATATATATATATATAATATATATATTATATATATATATATATATATATATATATATATATATATATATATATATATTAATATATAATAATATTATATATATATATATATATATATATATATATAATATATATATATATATATATATATCTATATATATATATATATATATATATTATATATATATATATATATATATAATATATATATATATATATATATATATATATATATATATATATAGTACTGCATTATCTTAATTTATATATAATGTAATGATAAGTATTTGAAAGAGAAAATAAGTTTTAAGTCTTTAAATCAGATTTAGTTCTTTTCTTTAATATATTCATAAATAAATTGCAACATAAATCCCTTAGATTATTAATTATGTTTCCATTCATCTTTATAATGCTATTTAAATTTTAAAAATACTTTAGTTTCTAATTTTAAAATCAATATTACATGATGATTTCAAACTATAAATTATTTCTAAAATATTTAAAGTCATTTAATTTTGAAAAGGAAATATATCCTTAAACTGCACCACTAAATTTTAATTATCAAACCTCTATTTGAGAATTAATTTTAACATAAATGTTGGGAGATTATCAGTAGAACCCCTAACCAGAGAACATCGGGTGATTTAATTCTATTTATTTTTCAATCACTTCTTTGTTCTTCTAAATACCAAGTCTTTTCAATTTGAATTTTTGGAATTAAATTAAAGAAATGGAGAGAGAGAGAGAGAAAGAGAGAGAATTGTGGTGATTTGTTTTGTCGAAGGCTATTGGAGCTGAAATTCTCAAAGGAAATGGCGCGAATGAAAATAGATTTCACATTGTCTTATTATTTTTTCTTGAACGCAATTAATTTTCCCATTTGTTGCAACTTTTATTTGCATAAGATTTAGAATAAGCCACTAAATATCTGTTTCGATCTTGAAATTTTGAATGCAGTCGTTGCTGGCAATTCAATTCGAAGTATTAAAAATTCTATTTTGTTATTTATAATTTAAGTCTCGACTGAATTATGCTGAGAACTTAACAGTAATGTTGTGGTTTTATCGAAAATGTTTTGTTTGCATTAAATGTTTATTTTAAAGCATTTTATTAAGGTTGGTCGGAATATACTTATTCTAGAAATGCTTGTATAATGAGACTGATTTCAAATTGAAAAGTATGATAAATATCTACAAATTAAACGTTGTCGAGGCAAGATAGTTTTCTGATTACTGAAATAAATGTCACTATTTACAGAATATTAGTTCCTTAACAAGTGATATACAATTACTAGAAGCATTTAATTACTGCTTATTTTTGTTTTTTAATGTATAAGTGTGTATAACAAAGTATTACCTTACAAGAATGAAATATTTTTTTGACATATAGGGATATTTTGTGTGCATTAAATGTTTATTTTAGAATATTTTATTAAGTTTGGTCGGAATATACTTATTCTAGAGATGCTTCTATAACAAAACTGATTTCAAATTGAAAATTCTAATAAATCTACAAATTAATCTTTGTCGAGGCTAGATATCTTTTAGAATGCTAAAATAAATTACACTATTTACAGAACTTTAGTTCCTTAACAAGGGATTTACAATTACTAGGCGCATTTAGTTATTGATTATTTTTGTTTATTAATGTATAAGTGTATATAACAAAGTATTACCTTACAAGAAGGAAATATTTTTTTCTGACACAGAGGGATATTTTGTGACAATAAATATTTATTTTTAAGTATTTTATTAAGGTTGGTCGGAATATACTTATTCTAGAAATGCTTGTATGACTGATTTCAAATTGAAAAGTCTGATAAATATCTACAAATTAAGCTTTTCGAGACAAGATATCTTTTCGATTACTGAAATAAAAGTCACTATTTACAGAACATTAATTCCTTAACTAGTGATTTACAATTACTAGAATAATTTAATTACTGCTTATTTTTTTTAATGTATAAGTGTGTATAACAAAGTATTACCTTGCAAGAATGAAATTTTTTCTCACATATAGGGATATTTTGTTTGTATTAAAAGCTTATTTTAAATTATTTTATTAAGGTTGGTCGGAATATACTTATTCTAGAAATGCTTGTATGACTGATTTCAAATTGAAAAGTCTGATAAATATCTACAAATTAAGTTTTGTCGAGACAAAATATCTTTTAGAATGCTAATATAAATGTCACTATTTACAGAACATTAGTTCTTTAACAAGTGATTTACAATTACTAGAAGCATTTAATTACTGCTTATTTTTGTTCTTAATGTATAAGTGTGTATAACAAAGTATTACCTTACAAGAATGAAATTTTGTTTTCTCACATATAGGGATATTTTGTTTGTATTAAATGTTTATTTTTAAGTATTTTATTAAGGTTGGTCGGAATATACTTATTCTAGAAATGCTTGTATGATTGATTTTAAATTGAAAAGTCTGATAAATATCTACAAATTAAGTTTTGTCGAGACAAAATATCTTTTAGTATATTTAACTTTAATATCTAAACAAATAATATAAAACAATGAAACTCTTTTCCATATTTCTTTCTTAAAATCAGGTGACGAATTATTTTAATTGTTTCTTCCTAATCAAGATTTCTTCAAATCGTTTAATAAAAAACAATTTGAGATACTCTTATGATTAATTTGATTTGATTGATTTCATTTGAATTTGAATTTTTTTGATTTATTTCGTTCATATTACTTTATTTAATTACTAAAAGTTTATGCACTATAAGTTTATGAGTAAAAATGGAAAGCTAATATTTTAGAATAAAACACCTTTTAACAATGCTAATTAATTTAAAATATTTTAGTTTATGCAATGTTCTAAAATTTACTATTTAATATTTATTTGAATATTATATGTAATAAATCAGTTATATAATCTATTAGATTAATGTGGTTTAAATAAATTTGAATAATATGTAAATGGTATACAATTGATCAATTTTAAATAAGAATCAAACTAATCCGTAGTTCATGTTTATGAAAATGTTATGTACGTTTCACCAAAATTACCTCTTTGATGAAAATGATTATGGGAAATAGTATTTTTCTTTAAAAAAGGTTTTAAGAATATACTTTGTATTTGAACAAATGTATTTGCACTGGAACACATCAACAAGAAAGATTTTCTTTCCAACTTTCAAGCCATTTTTATTTAAGAATACTCATATATCTTATATAACTGAAATAAGAATTATAATTTCGTGTAGCTCTCGTTTAATTTTAAGTATTTACCTATGATCAAATTTTATAGTGGTTATTTATTTAGTTAGTCTCAAAGACTAAATATTATTTTGGTTGCGTTGTGTAGATAATTTAAGTTTAAATTCAATCACAGGTTCTGAGAGACTACAGACTTAAAATAAAAAATTAACTAATGAGCTAAATTAAGAGTGACTGAAATCAGCTTTAAAGTAAAAATAAGTAAATTTATTACAATTATGTATACATTACTAATATACAAAATTTTGATTAGGTTTCGTAAAATTTACTTTTTCAACATGATCAATTAGGTGCCACACTAATTTAGATTTGACAATAATAATTTCCTATCACCTAGCTAACTGTATATATAAGAGTGAGGACCCAATCTCAAATTCAAATATTTATAATGAGTACCTTTGTGGATCTATTTGGTGTGCCACGGCTGTACTCTGGAGAGCTCTTGTAGATACCTTTCGATTGATGGGATGATAATGTGGACTTCAGTCTCACTACTGGTCTGGGGTATTCTAAATAACTTGGGGTGATTTGGAAAAGTGGATGAGCTGGAAACTTCTGGTTGTTGCGAGATCTCTGCGTGGTCTTTGCTGGTCCCAACTCCTCTGATCCCCGTACTCTGTCCTCGAGTCCTGAACACTTGCCGTCGAACTCTGACAGTCGAACTTCTCTCTTCGACTTCTGACCTGTGACAGCCGAACATCTCTACTCAACTCGACTGTCGAACACCCCCATTTCTTGACTTTTCTCATCTTATACTATTTTCATCTTTGTCCTCTCTTACTTCTTTTCGTCCAATCGGGAGAGTTGTATAAATCTAATTGGTTTCCTTTACCCTGCCTTGAAACCGCAAACATGGGAAAACCTTTCCCCTTAAAATTGAGTACTGCCCCCCCTTAGGGACTAATAAATAACTCCACAAAGGTGCATTCTTATTTAGTGCCATGTACGGACATATGATTCCAACGTGGTACTGGGATTAGAACCTCGCCAGAGGATCCCAGACATGACGTTGAAATAATTATTGATCCTCTTCTCCTTTACAAAAGATGTGATGAGGTCAGATTTAAATCCCAAACATTTTACTTCTCGTAATAATTAATCAATTATATTACTGATCTAAATCGCCTCATCACATATAAGACTGTAATAAAAATAATATCACTTGACTTTCATAGTTTATTTAGTCTAAATCGTCGTTTATTCATCTTTTCATAAAATTTCTTTGTTGTAATGTATGCATTCAAATTAAAATAAAAATAATGTCTTAGTAACATATTACAAAGTAGAAGATAATCTTTTGAATAAAATCTTTTGAATAACTATTTTTAAAAAAAGTTAACTATTTTTAGCTACTTTTAAAAATAATTTTGTTCAAAAATTTATTAATATATATACTTTTCAAGGAAATTCAGCATATTTATGTTACCATGGAACACTATCTGGAATATAAAAGAATGCATAATCTTCCAGGTAGCGTAAAGATTAAAAAATAAATACAACTTACAACAAATGATTTAACGAAATATAACGAATTTGTTTTCTAACTTTAAAGAAAAAGCAAAAAATAAATAAAAGAAAAGAATTTCTATTTCCGAATGATACACGTATTTTCTATCTTAATTCTTTCTTGTCTTACAAACCAAATTAGTTTAATATTATGAAATATAAAGATAAATCTACTGTGTTACCATTTCTAACTGACTCACTAATTTAATATACATGAACAAAAGATATTACGTATATACATGAACAAAAGGTATTACGTAACAAGATTGGTGGATAATTTAAAATTGAACTGTATACTGTACTTTTTGTCGATATAAAGGAATAGTTGTAAAATCTGTATCAATCGACTGGTATTTATGTGTAAAAATATATACATTCAAAGAAAGTAAAATATTCACAATTATACGTATATAATTTGCATTGAAAAATATAAATTTTTTTTTTTTATAAAAATCAAAGAAATTCACCATAATGAGTTTGAAAAAACTGTTTATTTCAACGCAAAAAAGGAAAATTCTAGAAATTCTAAAAACTAAGAATTTCACAATATCATGCTAAATTCAAATAGATTTTCAACTTTTAAATTAAAATACACGAACACACACACACACGTGTATATATATATATATATATATATATATATATATATATATATATACATATATATATATATATATATATATATATATATATATATATATATATATATATATATATATATATATATATATAAACATATATATATATATATATATATATATATATATATATATATATATATATATATATATATATATATATATATATATATATATATATATATATATATATATATATATATATATATATATATATATATATATATATATATATATATATATATATATATATATATATATATATATATATATATATATATATATATATACATACATATATATATATATATATATATAAACATATATATAAATATATATATATATATATATATATATATATATATATATATATAACTGATGTTTATAATGGAGGATTATATTATAATGTTTATAATACATTTATGCATTCTGAAAGTCTGCACGATGAGAAGATGAGCGTGCAAAGTTACATAGAAAAAGAAGAAACTAATAATCATATGTTCTCAAAAGACAGTGAAATTTAATATATTGTCTAAATTATAATTCTTTATTTCTTAACAGTCATAAACGAAACTTTTATAAGATATTTTCTCTAAGTATTCTAACTAATTTGCTTAGCAATTTCGTCTCCATTATTTAAACTTTAGTTTTCTAACTAATTGGGTTTCATAGTTAATTTCTGATTTTTATTTAAAAAGGCATTACAAAAATACTTAACTCTTTCTTCTTTACAAAAGTCATTTATTACAAATAAGATGGCTTTAGCACTATTTGTTTCGATACAGAATAACAAAAGGTAAAAACAAATATGATGAGCGTTTCTTTCATTTTGGGGCATCTGCTCGTTTTTTATATTTTCTATCCAGGTTAATTTTACAGCTCTCTTTTTACGAGCAGTCGGAGAGTATCTCATTCTCCGGTAAATACTGGATAAAATCCGATTTTCCGTGACATAATCATTAGCGATATCATTCTAGATTGGACACCGCTGGCCATTGCACCCTGCTCATTACTCTTTTATATGGTGCTGATCTTCACATATTTCCAGTTATAAGCAGCGTGTAATTTGGCCTTCCTTATCGAATTTCTTTCCGGGAAAATACTAGTTTGTTTGTTGATGCAGATACTAAAAACTCCGTTAGCACTTGATCTTCTATTTGTTTGTTTGGATTTCGCTAATGTTTCTCCGATTATTTTCCTAACAAGAAAGACTTTTTCCTTTCAATAATTAGTGCCGGTGTTGGAAATTTATTTAATGATGCGTCAGGGATTTTTTTTCTTACGTTAGATATCGATATAAAATATTTTTATTTTAATTATCAATATTTGCGATGCTGAAATAATATTGATCA
>CM063498.1:120202526-120225026 GCA_032207245.1 Pardosa pseudoannulata
AATAATCAAAGATTTGAATGTCTGTAGGTTTTTACTGCTTCAATATTTTACCTTAATTTACATTACTTCGAGAAAAGACTGTTCGAGAAAAGTAATTTTAACTGAATTTAAGCTTAACTATGCCTCACTGATTACAACGTATCAAAGATTTTTACATTTTATGAAAATAACTAAAACGTTCTGCTTCAATAATGGTTTATTATAGTTCTCTGAAAGAAGACAAACATTTAATTTAATTTTACATATAAATTCTATTATTTTACAGAAAATCAAAACGTAATATATCTTAAGTGATAAACATACCTTTAAATTAAATGAATATTAAATGTCCTTCGCCGAAAATTATTTATAAACGTTTACTTAAAACTTTGGCCGTTGTTGTGCAATTTTTTTTATATATTCATGCAGTTTTCAAATATAGTTTCAAAAGAATAAACTTAATAAGATTTTATACCTTTTAATATATTACAGCTTACTTAAAAGCCTTTATAATTAAATGTCACTTAGCATATGTTATCCATTCTTTTCTTAAACTTTAGAAAGCAGTTATGCAATAACAAATGATTTAGCAATGATGTAGAAAATCAGTTGAAAATAAATCAATTTTAAAAACAATCATTTTTAATGAAAATCTTCTGTTTCATCTAAATTTTTAATGAAAAATAAAGAAAGCATTGACATGTCTTCATTTTTGTACTGCTTCAGACTTTGACCTAAATTTACATATCTTATGACCTAAAAACTATTTATTTAGAAAAAGTAATTTTAACTGAATTTAGGCTTAACTATGTCTGATTGGTTACAAAGTATGAAAGATTTGTACATTTCATGAAAATAACTAAAAAGTTCTGTTTCAATAATTTTTTATTATAGTTATATAAAAGCAGACAAATATTTAATTTTACATATAAATTCTTTTATTTCACTTAAAATTAAAATGTAACATGTCTTTAAGTGATAAACATGCCTTTAAATTGGGGGAATATCAAATGTCCTTCTCGGAAAATTATTTATAAACGATTTACTTAAAAATTTGACCGTTGTACAAATTTTCTATTAATATGTTATTATCATTATATTATTGTAGGTTGTGTAGTAAGATAATTGGAAAAAAGAATAATAAATCATATTTTCACGACTCACTAGCAATTTCTTACACACACACACACAACACACACACACACACACACACACACACACACATATATATATATATATATATATATATATATATATATATATATATATATATATATATATATATATATATATGTGTGTGTGTGTGTGTGTGTCTGAGTATTTAAAAAAATTTCTACTAGTTTGATAGCTAATATTTCTTAAACAATCATCAAAAACTCACAATCATTAATAATTACTAATAGTAAATATTCCTTTTTTACGTTTACTAGGATTGTATAACCAATTCTTTTATTTATTTATCCTGAGGTTAAAGCTTACTTAAAAAACACCTCCATCGGAAATCATATATATATATATATATATATATATATATATGAAAAATGGCTCATTTGCTTAGAAGTAGCATATTGATACTGTATAGAGATATATAGGTAAATCGTGTAAGACTTTGCTGATTACAAGACGTGAAATAAAAGCACATAGTAAGAGAGTCTGGGATTTTTCTAATCTACCGAAATTACGACTATAACTATTGCACAATGGGTTATTAGAAGAATACTCCTTCACATTCTAATCCGGAGAAATATTAACGAGAATGATGACTCTCAGATGATCCTTAGAATCGGCTTTTCTAATGCCTCAAGCAAGAATATCATTCTTAAAAAGAAGTTGTTGAATCCATACAAATGTGTATAGTTACATCAACAGTTTCATCTCTGTATAAAATTGCAAATTACACATGAGAATTTCTTTATCAAGGTGTTGAATATGATTCGGCATATGAAAGGTAATATGCAAATATAAATTTTGAATATAAAAATGAGTATTTTTAAAAAGTATAAATATGTATAATAGAAAAAATTGCTAATGTATAATATATGTAAATATTTAAAACATACTCTGCACATTTTACAATAGTTTTAGAATGTACTACTCTTTCTATAGATTTATGTTTTAGTCTAGTCTAAACAAATCTAAACAAATCTAAACAATAATTTATCTTTGAATTATAAATATCACACTCTATATTTGTATGTTTACATTAAGAATTTTAATTCCTTCTCTTTATTTTAAATTTTTATTCAGACTAAATAACGAAAGAAGTTTTATTTAAAAGAATAATTTAGTTGAAGTAAACTTTTACATTTTTGCTTGAATTTTAAGTAATTTTGACAATAGTCTTCATTTGGAGTACTTACATCCTTTTTTATAATGACGTTGATTATTCCACCCCCATCGAACAGCATAACAGCATCTAAATTATTTTCAGCAATATCTACTCCATCGATTATTTCACTACGTTTATCGGGCTGTAACTGGCAAATATCTACATCTTCCAAATCAGAATCCGAAAGAGCTTCTAAAAGGTCCAGAACATCTTGTAAGTCATATTTCACACATGGTGTTAAATTTATGGTAACTTTATAAATGAAACGCATAGTAAGCACACATCCAACTTTTTTACTGTCATCCAGCAAAACTAATAAGAAAAACTCTATCTCATATGAAATTTTAGCAAACATATGCAATAAGATACCTTTTATGTAAAATTGCACTTGTTTCCAAAGGAGCAGATGAAGTGTCCTCACACACATATGTTCGGCCACCTTATTAAAAAGAATGTTTTCTAATCATATGACTCAACTAAAATGAACATCAATGTCAGGTGTCAATATTATAATCCTTTAGAATTATTCCAGCTTCCATTTGTATATTTATTTTCTTTAAAAATTGCTATTCTTATCTGAATGCAAAAGAAAATAATGTTCGCAATATCATACATTGTTTTGCAAATAAATGAAAAATGAATCCTTGAAACGTCAATGTTTCAATAAGGAAACAGAGACATAAAAAGATTGACAAGATTGACAAAAAGATTGAAAGAACAAAGACATAAAAAGAGATAAATTTTACCTTTAAAATTAAAAAATAAAATTTTGCTTTTGTTGTATTCCCGTAATTTATGTTGCCTAATAATATATTTTAAAGTATTGTGTTTTTTCCATTTTAACTAGAATTTTGGTAAATTTAATTGTAAATTACAATAAAATTTACGAAATATAGTAAATTTAAAAAAAAATTAAATTATTATTTAAACAAAATAAAACTTATTGTAAAAAATACTTTATAATGTCGTGTTCAATTGTATGTTAAAACAATATTGATAAGAATTTTTTCATATGTGAATTTTTTATTTTAAAAATCATATTCCATTATTGGATCATTAGCGGGTAAACGGTTAATTAGTACTGAAAGTGTGTAGAAAATAGCAAAAAGTATTCAAATAATAAATATTTAAGAATTGTTTGAACTGAAGCATCAACTGTTATTTTTCTTATGAAAATAATTTCCTTAAGAGTCAAATTACACATACTATTATATTAAATTTGTAACGTTTGCATTTAATTGATTAAAATATCAGTCTATGTCTTGATCGAATAATAATTATATATTACGATCGAATATATAATATTCTATATATAAAAATATATTTATGTATATAAATGAATTCTTTTATAAACAACATCTTAAATGACCAATAATGTCCGTTTGTGTGAACCTTGCTTGTGAAATCGTAAATCAATACTTCTGTACCTCTTCTCCCCAACAGTTGAAGTCTTTTGCTTAGTGTACCGAAAACTAAGATAAAGTTTTGATGACAATGCTGTAATATCTCGACTTTGTCCCTTCCGAGATTATTGCAACGCTATTCTTTTACTCGTCATTCACGCATTTTTGCATTGTTGACGAATCTTCTGTTCCTCTGGCTTATTGTTCACATACAAAGTTTAGAGGTTAGTAACAAAGTTATTTTAATATTCTCTGTCAGATTAATATATTCCAATTTTAAAAAGGGATATGAAAAGGAAATATAAATTCTTGATTTTAATTCAATATATATTTGAATTGTAATTCGAAAGATATGGATGCATCAAGTGTTGGAACTTTCTTTGGATTTAAATGCTACAATGTTCTTTGCCCTAGTCCGTATTATAGTTCTGCATTATAAATTTAAAACTTTAGAGGTGGATTATATCCGTTATATAATATTTTTTAAGAAACTCTTATTTTGTATGCTTTCTTATGGGATTTTTGTTTATATGTACTTAAGAATAATTAAATATATATTTGCATTGTTATCGTTATTATAATACAATGTTTATTTTATGTTATTTTATAATTTTACATTTAAAAGTTTTACACAATAAGTGAAATATTAATAAAATAATAAAAATATTAAACATAAGGAAGTTATAGAACCATACTTAGATTCAAACTATTTAGTACTGGAATAAGTATAATTAACTGATATAAAAATTCGACTTATTAAAATAAATATATCATTTTATACTCTTTTATTAAAATTTACACAAGGTAAACCAACAGTGAAACTATATCTACTTAAAATAATAAAAATATTAAACATAAAGGAAGTTATAGAACAATACTTAGATTCAAACTATATAGTACTGGAATAAGTATAATTAAAGAGATATAAAATTTCGAATAAAACTAATTTTCAAATGAATATATATCATTTTTATACCTCCTTTTAACTTAAAATTTAAACAAGGTAAACAAAGTGAAACTATCTAAGAATAATAAAAAATATTAAACATAAAGGAAGTTATAGACATACATAGATTAGATATAAAATTAGTATATAATAGTATAATTACAAAGATATAAAATTTCGAATAAAACTAATTTTCAAATGAATATATATCATTTTTATACCTCCTTTTAACTTAAAATTTAAACAAGGTAAACAAAGTGAAACTAAATCTACCATAAATAATAAAATTATTAAACATAAAGGAAGTTATAGAGGAATACTTAGATTCAAACTATATAGTACTGGAATAAGTATAATTAAAAAGATATAAAATTTCGAATAAAACTTATTGTCAAATAAATATATATCATTTTTATGTCTCCTTTTTAACATAAAATTTACACCAGGTAAACCAAATGAAACTATATCTACTTAGAATAATAAAAATATTAAACATAAAGGAAGTTATAGAACAATACTTAGATTCAATCAATATAGTACTGGAATAAGCATAATTAAAAAGATATAAAATTTTGAATAAAACATATTGGCAAATAAATATATATCCCGTTCATACGTCCTTTTAATTTAAAATTTACACAAGGTAAGTGAAACTATATCTACTTAAAATAATAAAAATATTAAACATAAAGGAAGTTATAGAACAATACTTAGATTCAAACTATTTAGTACTGGAATAAGTATAATTAAAGAGATATAAAATTTCGAATAAAACTTATTGTCAAATAAATATATATCATTTTCATACCTCCTTTTTAACTTAAATTTACACAAGGTAAACCAAGTGAAACTATATCTACTAAGAATAATAAAAATATTAAACATAAAGGAAGTTATAGAACAATACTTAGATTCAAACTATATAGTACTGGAATAAATATAATTAAAAAGATATAAAATTTCGAATAAATCTTTTTGGTAAATAAATATATATCATTTTTATACCTCCTTTTAATTTAAAATTTACACAAGGTAAACAAAGTGAAACTATATCTGCTAGGAATAATAAAAATATTAAACATAAAGGAAGTTATAGAACAATACTTAGATTCAAACTATATAGTACTGGAATAAGTATAATTAAAAAGATATAAAATTTTGAATAAAACTTATTGGCAAATAAATATATATCATTTTCATACCTCCATTTTAACTTAATTTCACACAAGGTAAACCAAATGAAATTATATCTGCTAGGAATAATAAAAATATTAAACATAACGGAAGTTATAGAACAACACGTAAATTCAAACTATATAGTACTGGAATAAGTAAAATAAAAATATGTAAAATTTCGAATAAAAGTTATTGGTAAATAAATATATATCATTTTCCTACCTCCTTTTTAACTTAAAATTTACACAATGTAAAACAAGTGAAACTATATCTACTAAGAATGATAAAATTATTAAACATAAAGGAAGTTATAGAACAATAATTAGATTCAAACTATATAGTTCTGAAATAAGTATAATTAAAAAGATATAAAATTTCGAACAAAACTTATTGACAAATAAATATATATCATTTTTATACCTCCTTCTTACCTTAAAATTTACACAAGGTAAATCAAGTAAAACTAAATCTACTAAAAATAATAAAATTATCAAACATAAAGGAAGTTATAGAGCAATAGTTAGATTCAAACTATATAGTACTGGAATAAGTATAATTACAAAGATATAAAATTTCGAATAAAACTAATTGGCAAATAAATACATATTAATTTAATATAATATAATAACACTTTTTATTTTAATTAAATTTCATCTATGTTCTCTAATTATACTAGTATAATTAAAAAATAAAAATTAAGAAACTTATTGACAAATAAATAAAAGTCTATTAAAATTGTAATAAAATAAATATACTTTAATGTATTTGTAATATAATGCATTTATTTCTAAATAAATTATTTAAAAGATATAAATTCCAATAAAACTTATTGACAAATAAATACAAATCTATTAAAATTGTGATAGAAAATATTAAAAACATAATATATAGCAAATATTAGATTATATTAAATATAATAACTAATTAAAAATATAAAAATATAAAATAATGATAAAATAATAAATAAAAAAATTAAATAATAAATAACTTTTTAGTATTTATTATTAAATATATATATATATAGTTATATTAATATATAATAAATATAAAAAATATAAAAATTAAAAAAAAATGAAAATAAATACAAAGTCTATTAAAAATTTTAAAATAATATATTTAATTATATTAATAATAATAAAATTATATAAAAAAAGAATAATAAAATAAAAAAATACAAATTAAAAATACAAAAAAAAAAAATTGTAATAGATGAATAACACTTTAATTTATTTGTAATATAATTCATCTATGTCCTCTAACTTATACTAAGTATAATTAAAAAGATATAAAATTTCCAATAAAACTTATTGACAAATAAATACAAAGTCTATTAAAAATTGTAATAGAGGAATAACACTTTAATTTATTTGTAATATAATTCATCTATGTCCTCTAACTTATACTAAGTATAATTAAAAAGATATAAAATTTCCAATAAAAGTTACTGACAAATAAATACAAAGTCTATTAAAAATTGTAATAGAGGAATAATACTTTAATTTTTTTGTAATATAATGCATCTATGTCCTCTAACTTATACTGGAATAAGTATAATTAAAAAGATATAAAATTTCGGATAAAATTTATTGGCAAATAAATACAAAGCCTATTAAAAATTGTAATAGATGAATAACACTTTAATTTATTTGTAATATAATTCATCTATGTCCTCTAACTTATACTAAGTATAATTAAAAAGATATAAAATTTCCAATAAAACTTATTGACAAATAAATACAAAGTCTATTAAAAATTGTAATAGATGAATAACACTTTATAATGTAATAATTTATAATATAATTTATTTATAATGTAATGTATCTATGTTCTTTAACTTACAGACACTTCCAATTATTTTACAATAGGAATAATTTTTTTTCCTTTTCTCTTCAAAAAAGTACTAAATTGCTAGTTAATCTAACTATTTCTAACATTGTTTCACTGTAATTGATTTTTATGAAGAATCCACCCTACCAGCATTTAAAACATAACACGAGATACCTGAAAATTTATCTCTTAAATCCATCTCTAACGGATCACTACTCGAGAAATAGAGCATGACAATCCTCACTTCCTGAGCAATTTTTTCCGCTTACAGCAACAGGAGTACTTTATATCATAAATCCCAAATCGGTAATTTAATGCATTATAAACTTTTATTATGACATTTTATCGAAATTATTAACTTTTCTTTTTTGTGGGTCGTTTATAAACGTAATGACAGAGATCGTTGATTTTGAAAATTTAACATAAAATCTTCAAATTTCTTTATGGAACATTAGAAAGAAACCCGATATATCATACGTTTTAAATATATGTTATATTCTTTAATAATAAGAAATAAATCAACAAAGTACACTTACAGTCTTAAAAATACATTTATTTCTTAAAGCCAATATTAAATTGAACTTTATTTTTATATTAGAAAGATGTCACATACATTATTAATTCAATTAACAAATAATTTGTCCATTACATGCAGACCCATGTTTTAACAGTAATTTATGCTTCTTTCAGTTTAGAAATTCATTTATTCAAATTATTTGAGAGTTTTATTAAAAGATAAGGCTTATACGGTCATCTATAATCATATAAAATTCTCTAATTAAGATATGAGTATTGGTATATATCACATCATTGTCATATACATATCATTGTCATATAATGCCATATAAACATCATTGCCATATCATTGGCATATATCACATATATTATTAATTCAATTAACAAACAATTTTTCCATTACATGCAGACCTATGCTTTAACAGTAATCTATACTTCTTTCATTTTAGAAATTCATTTATTGAAATGATTTTGATAGATTTATTAAAAGATAAGGCTTATACGGTCATCTATAATCATACAAAATTTTCTAATTAAGATTTAAGTATTGGCATATATCATTTGGCATATATCAAATCATTGTCATAGACATAACATTGCCATACATTGTCATATACACATCATTGTCATATCATTTGCATAGATCACATACATTATTAATTCAATTAACAAACAATTTGTCTATTACATGCAGACACATGTTTTATCAGTAATCTTTCTTTAATCAGTTCTTTCATTTTTTAGACTCATTTATGTAAACTATTTTGATAGTTTTATTAAAAGATAAGGCTTATACGGTCATCTATAACCATATAGAATTCTGTAATTAAGATTTGAGTATTGGTATATATCATTTGGCATATATCACATCATCATCATATACACATCATTGTCATATCATTGGCATATATCCCATATATAATTAATTCACTTAACAAACAATTTGTATATTACATGCAAACCCATGTTTTAACAGTAATCTTTCTTTAATCAGTTCTTTCATTTTTTAGACTCATTTATGTAAACTATTTTGATAGATTTATTGAAAGATAAGGCTTATACGGTCATCTATAATCATATAAATTTCTCTAATTAAGAATTGAGAATTGGCATATATCATTTGCCATATATCACATCATTGTCATAAATTGTCACATACACATCATTGTCATATATCCCATACATAATTAATTCAATTAACAAACAATTTGTATATTACATGCAAACCCATGTTTTAACAGTAATATATATTTCTTTCATTTTAGAAATTCATTTATTGAAATTATTTTGATAGATTTATTAAAATATAAGGCTTATACGGTCATCTATAATCATATAAAATTCTCTAATTAATATTTGAGAATTGGTATACATCATTTGGCATTTAGCACATCATTGTCATATTCATATCATTGTCATACATTGTCATAAACACATCATTGGCATATCATTGGCATATATCACATACATAATTAATTCAATTAACAAACAATTTGTCCATTACAAACCTACATTTTAACAGTAATCTATGCTCCTTTCACTTTAGAAATTCATTTATTGAAATAATTTTGATAGGTTTATTAAAAGGTAAGGCTTATACGGTCATCTGTAATCATAGAAAATCTCTAATTAAGAATTGAGTATTGGTATAAATCGAAAATACCTATCATTTTACCAACTTATACTTAAAGGTGTTAGAAAATGATTATTACTTCTTAAAATATTGCCTTTCAATAAAATATATTTGTTTATCTAAAGTAGAAATTCAACAGTAATTTTTATTAATCCTTGAATTGGCATTAGATTGCCCATATTTAGCGCAATTGTATATCGGTACGTTAGCGAAACATTTATTGCTAAATTTTGATCTACAGTGACATCCATTTGAAGTTGAAAAAAATATCTCCTCAGATAGGAGTAATAAAAGTTCTGAAAGAAATGTTTAAGGACAATAGTATATAAAATGTATGGTACTCAAGCTATATTTTTGAGAAAAATAAGTAGAGGTTGCCAGTATAAATGATTAGTATTATATAATTAAGAACGAAATGATAATATAATTTAATTTACCTATTTTATCTCTCTCAAAATCAAGAAAGTCAATTAGTTTTTTTTTTTACTTGAAGAAAAAGATTAAAAATTTTTAAAAATTTAAAAGTCTTGTTAGATTAAATAAACTGTATAAATGTAACTGTTAAAATAAATATATCATTATGATATTAGGTCTATCAAAATTTTTAATTGTATTTCTTTCAAACATATTTTAATCTATTTTATCTTTAGGAACAACAGAGATTTTGTAAACATTTACCGAAGATAATAAGTATTTTGAAAATAGATTTCTTATTTCTGATATTCGATAATTGATAACGTGTGCTTAGTTTAATCTGTAAAATTATCAGAAACGTTTCGTACCTAAATATAAAAAAGTAAAACGTAGTAAGTATGTTTACAGCAGCTTTACAATAAAAGAAATTTCTGAAGCAGAAATACAATATTAATTTACCAGTTAAAATGATAATACGTATATATCAGTTCATATCATGGAAATGTTTTAAACGAGAACCTTGCAATACGAAAATTGACTAAAATATTCCTCCAAAGAAGTTTCAAAACTTTATTTTGAATTGCTATAAAAACAGCAAACTAAAGAAAATAACTGCTTTTGCACCTAACATTATATTTCAGTTAAAGTCTAGCTCAAGTAAAATATATTTCTAAAAATATTTTCTTTCTTCAATGGTGAACAATGCATCTGATACTCTTTAATATCATGCAAAGATTTCAGTCTAAAACAAGAGCAAGATATAGTATTAAATTTGTATTAAAATTTGAATAACTGTTAACTAATAATGATATAGTTATATATTAAAATAAATCTGGAAGCAAGAAGTATAATGTAAGCATATATTTTTAAAAGAATAAAACATATACAGTTATTGCTCAAATGTATGCATTTTATTTACTACGTATGCAAATGTATCTATATGAAGTACGAATTAGAGAGACATGTACAGGTTAATTGATTTACAACTTCAAAAAATAAAATATCAAATAGAAAAATGACATAAAGATAGTGCTAAATATGATTCCCCGTGTCCACTCCTAAAATGTTTTACTTTACAGCTTGAATGAATACCAATTATGAAAAATATTACAGAATAGTTAACTTACAACATCAATGATTAAAGTTTACAAATTTAAACACTCACACTCTAAAACAAAATACTCAAAAATGAATTTTATACATGCACGCACCTATACCATTCATGCATTTTTATTAGTAACATGAACGAAGCATATATACACGAAACTCATGAGAAAAATGTACTGTCTCCTGTATTTGCAGATTTCTTATAAAATAAATGCCTTTAATAGAAATTTATCGAAAATAAATTATTTAGAAAAATAAAATATTCAAAGACATTGATAATAAACTGTCTAATAACATGCTCAAAAGAATTTTAAAAATTATTACAAAATATATTAACTGCTTAATTCATAGACTTACACTTAAATGTAATTATATTTTAAAATACATAATATTTATAATGCATTTTAGCTAATAACACGATTATTTGTTAATAGCTTGTATACGTTTTTGATTACAATGAAAGCAAACAGCTTAACACAGTGAGCTTAAAAATAAACGGAATGCAAAATATTTAATTTTACTACAAAATATATCTTTTTAGAAAAATGATGTAGACAAAGCATTTCCAATTTTACGGGTATACATTTTCCCTTATGTATTATAGTTATATCTATAACTTATAGCAAAAGTTCTAGAACAAATAAAATATTATAATGTACGGAATACGACTTGTTCAGCTTTACATAAAAATAATACTGAACATAACATACAAAACACTTTTCAAATGATAAAACCCATACACTCATAGACAATATGAATATATTTTTGGGTAAAACGGTAGCAAATGTACATACATAGCACTACAAAAAATATACTGAGTACTGAATTTCTATCTTTACTTTAAAGTAAATTTCGCAGGTAGAAATATAACATAAATAAAGATTTTCAAATCGTTCGTAAAGTATAACTATCAATAAGATATAGCACGAATAAACAATAAACATATTTGGAATATGAAAAATGGATCTATACATAAAAATGAATGTCTCAAAATGAAGCATAACAGAAGTGAAACATTTCAAATGATAAGAAAGGCTTACACTCACAGGTAATATTCATGTGTTTTTGTGTAATACGGGAAAATGTACGTACATATCACTAATAAAATGTGCTTACTACTGAATTTCTAGCTTTACTATAAAATAAATATTGAGTATAGATATATAACATGGATTACGCTTTTATATGGTACGTAATGTATAACTATCAATAACATATTGCACGATAAACCATAAATATATCCGGAATAAGCAATGCACAGCTATACATAAAAATAAATTTTTGAAGTTGAAGCACAACATAAATAAAACATTTTAAATGATAAAAACACATACTCTCATAGGTAATATTTATGCGTTTTTGTGTAATATGAGAACAAAAGTACGTACATATCACTACAAAAATGTACAAACAACTGAATTTCTATCTTTACTATAGAATAAATTTTACGTGAAGAAATATGACCTAAAGCTTTTCAAATCGTACGTAACGTATAACTATCAGTAACATATAACGAATAAACCATAAACATATTTGAATCACGAAATGTACAACTAAACATAAAAATAAATTTCTCAAGTTGAAGGATAACGTAAGTAAAATATTTCAAATAATAAATACGCATACTCTGATAGATAATATTTAGCTTTTTTGTGTATTACGAGAACAAACGTGCATACATATCACTAGAAAATTGTACAGACAGCTGAATTTCTAGCTTACTATGTAATAAATTTTGTGTGTAAAAATATAACATAAAGTTTTTAAAATCGTACGTAACGTATAACTATCAATAACATATAACCATAATAAACGCTAAACATATTCGGAATACGAAATGTACAGCTATGCATAAAAAATAAATTTCTCAAGTTGAAACATGAGAAAAGTAAAACATTTCAAATAATAAAAATGCATAACTCATAGATAATATTTAGGCGTTTTTGTGTAATAAGAGAACAGATGAACTTACATATCACTACAAAAATGCACAAACAGCTGAATGTCTAGCTTTACTATATAATAATTTTTTTTTCTGTAAAAATATAACATAAATCTTTTAAAATCGTAGGTAACGTATAACTATCAAAAACATATAGCCATAATAAACCATAAATATATTCGGAATACGAAATGTACAATTATACATAAAAATAAATTTCTCAAGTTGAAGCATAACATAAGTAAAACATTTTAAATAATAAACACACATACTCTCATAAATAATATTAATGCATTTTTGTGTAATACGAGAACAAAAATACATACATATCACTACAAAAATGTACAGACAGCTGAATTTCTAGCTTTACTATATAATAAATTTTGCTTGTAGAAATATAACATAAAACTTTTCAAATCGTACGGAACTTGTAGCTATCAATAAAGTCTAACCATAATAAAAACTAAACATATTCGGAATACGAAATGTTCAGCTATACATAAAAATAATTTTCCCAAGTGGATGCTTTGGTTTGGTTTGGTTTGGTTTGGAGCACTACGGTCTACTGTTTTGCACACGAGGGCTAATGAGACCGGGACCTACTGATTAAAGCCGATCATGCCCTAACCAATCGGCCAGCGTTCGACTCCCAAGTGGATGCATAAAATAAGTAAAAAATTTCAAGTGATAAAAACGCATACACTCATCGATAATATTCATGAGTTTTTGTGTAATGCGAGAACAAAAGTACATACATATCACTAGAAAAATGTACAAACAACTGAATTTCTACCTTTAGTATATAAAACATTTTTCGTGTAGAAATATAACAACATAAAGCTTTTAAAATCGTACGTAACGTATAACTATCAATAACATATAGCCATAATAAACCATGAATATATTCGGAATAGGAAATGTACAGCTATACATAAAAATAAATTTCTCAAGTTAAAGCATAACATAAGTAAAATATTTCAAATGATAAAAACGCATACACTCATAGATAATATTCATGAGTTTTTGTGTAATACGGGAACAGAAGTACATACATATCACTAGAAAAATGTACAAACAACTAAGTTACTAGCTTTAGTATACAAAAAACTTTTCGTGTAGAAATATAACAACATAAATCTTTTCAAATCGTACGTAACGTATAACTATCAATAACATATAGCCATAATAAACCATAAACATATTCGGAATACGAAATATACAGCTATACATAAAAATAAATATCTCAAGTTAAAGCATAACATAAGTAAAAGATTTCAAATGATAAAAACGCATACACTCATAGATAATATTCATGAGTTTTTGTATAATACGGGAACAGAAGTACATACATACTCGTATCTGTAAAAAAATGCACATACTACTGAATTTCTAGCTTTACTATAAAATAAATTTCGCGTATAGAAATATAACATAAATAAAGCTTTTCAAATCTCAGAAATATTTCTGATAAAACAGACACAAATAGCTTGCACTCATTACTAGCATGATTTGAAAGAAATGTATAAAGCTTATTGCATTTGGAAAGAAAAGGAATTCCATCATCATTTAAAACTTTTACAAATCGCAGACGGCAGTTTCTTTTCTATCTTTGAATTTCCCTTCTTTTATCAGATATTTTTTCATTAAATTCTATCCCAAAATGTCCCTACAAACCATTTTCTCTATATTTTTTGTATCGTGTTCGTAGAAACTTCAAACATTATGCTTCGAACTGATAAAGATTAAAGCAGTACGAGAGAAAAATCCTAAGAAAACGACATATTTCTAAAAATTGGAAACAGATGAAAGTTGTGAATAGAAAACTTGCCCAAAGACATTGCCCTGCTTTTCTATTTCGGAATTTTTATAGCGGTAAAGAAACGAAAAGGATAAAATAAATCTGTGAAATTTTTCGTTTTGGTGTATAATCAAGTTTCATAATATGGGACATGAAATATATATAGCCTATCTTGCAATTCACACCCACTACGATGTATTTTATTGAAGGAATAAAAATGAATGATAGTTTTAATATGGATATCATGCCATTCAAAGAGAAACCAGTGGTTTTGTACATGAAATTGATATACGGATAATGAAAAACATCACTTTCGACATATCACTCTATATTAATTATTAAGAAACATCCAGTATTCATAAATTCAACTCTTAAAAGAGGACGGTATACAGCATTTATGCTCATTTAATTCATTTTTTTTATCTATCAACTATATAATAATAGCCTAAGCTGTCTGTCAGCAAATTTCTGAAGCGGTTGTACCTGGAATGGATACAGCATCCATTTTGGATTTTTCATGAGTTAGGGTTAGCAAAATAGCTAGCGAGTTCGAAATCCACCCCATCCCGGCTTTTCGAGCGTTTAATCTTATTATTTCAAGCCTTATCCTTCCTATTATTCTATACGAAATTCATTCTTGATAGGATGGCAAAGACGAAGAGTAATATTTAAATTTCTGGATTATTTCTACTTAAACCTTCATATACTTTAATTCGTTGGCTCTTAGCGTGCAGGCGATGTACGTTTCGTAAAATTCCCTCCCACTTGATCGTCGTACATCTCTGGTTGATGGTTCTATCCCCGACGCAGCTAAGTTTTTTTTAATGTCTAACAAATTTAATATTTTCTGCTTTTTCTTTTAAATTCTTATTCCGAAACTTGTTTTATTGTTTTTAAAATAAATGTTTACTATTTTTTCAACATTTTATAATTTTTATTATTTTTATTTTATTAAATTCACGTATTGCTTTACGAATGTCCCTGGCCACATAAACATTTCATGTTGTGTATCCTTAAACTTTTTTCTCGTAATGTAATAATAGCCTAAGTTATCTGCCCGTCTGTCCTCCAAGTTATGAAGCTGTTGGATCTGGAATGGATAGAGCATCCATATTGGATTTTTAATGAGTTAGGGTTTGCAAAATTCAAAGCAAGTAAAGTTTATTTTTTCCTAAACTATAGATCCAATTCTGAAGTAAATTGGTATAAGCTTCGTATCACAGAGAAAAATACTGTCCTCTTTAAAACGTTCGAAATCCACCCAGTCCCCTTTTTGAGCTTTTAATGCCATTATATCAAGCCCCATTTTAAGAAAGAGCGATTAAATTTATCAATTTATCACATAATAAATGGGTAAAAATAACAATTTTTTTCTGACATCATGACTTTATTCCTTTAACCATCTCATTTAATCATTTCTTATTTTAAATTATTTAAATGTGTTCTGCATTATTTCCATACGTTTTATCCCTAGACTTAAATATTACATAAATAATTTTCTTTTTTATTTGACTTAAATAATAGATTAAGTACATATGTGATAATTTTAATCGATTATTTTTGTTGAAAGGTAATTCTCAGCCAAAAAAGAAACCATATTTTTTACCTCCCTCATAGGGTTCTTTACAATTCTGGAAAATTAAAAATTTTACTGATCCCGTCATATGACGGGCTATGTGCTAGTTACAATAATAGTTCTTCAAATAAATTTATATTATATTCTTTTGTAATTTCTCCCTCCTTAAAGTGATTTTTAATATATTAAGTTGTTATAAATGTTATAAATAGAAAACTTGCCCAATAACACATTCCTCCTATCTTATCAAGGAATTTTTATACCAGTAAAATACCGAAAAAAGATAAAATAAATCTATGAAATCTCCCTTATTGATATACAATCAAGTTTAATATTATAGGATCTGAAATATGTATGACCTATCTTGGTATTATCCCACACCACGATATATTTTATTGAAGGAATAAAGATGAATGGTAGTATTAATAAGGATTCATATAATTCGTACAAAGAGAAATCCATTTGCTCGTATATATACTTGATACACGGCTAATGAAAAATATCCATTTGGACATATAACTCTATATTAATTATTATCTAACAAACAATTATTCATAAATCTAATTCATACATGACTAAGATAATCAATATTTATGTATTCATTGTTTCTTTTTTGTATCTGACACCGAAAATAATATTTTTTTTCAGATATACGTTTGTATTTCCTGAAATGATGTCTTATGTACAATTTATTATATTTTTAAATGTTATGAATAATTTTTGATTTCGATATTTCAATAAAATAAACATTATTGGTATGAGTTCTAATGAAAATTTTTGAAGCTTTTTAAAAATTTCATTTTCTGTTCTATGTACTTCTTTATCGGATGATGAAAAATATTCATTTTAGCATTAATTCTATGAAATGCACGTCATGTATTGTCAGACAAATAATAATTCAAAAATCTAATTCTAATAAGACTAATGTAATAAACAGTTATGTATTTTATTTGTATCTGTTTAGATTCTAATACTTGTTTTCTAATTCATACAAAATTTTAACATATTTTAAAAATGGAAAAACAATGTTAAAATGTTTTTAATAATTTTTAAATTATTTATTCTAATGCAATTGATATAACTGCAATTACTTGTATTGAAAGATTCAGGCAAATATTTCGAGTTCTATAAATGATTTCCATTTCCTTTTGTATAATAATTTCTTTCTGCGATAAGAAAAAGTGCTCCTTTTTGCATCTAATAATGACGTTAATAAACTTTTTTAATCCACATTTTAATATTTATTTATAATAATACTTAAGCATATCAAAATCATGAGTTGTTTAAAATTTAACACTTTTAACATAAATACTATTAATGCTATAAATGCTATATTGAAAAAACATTTATTTCGATTATCTCAAGAGGTCGTTTAAATTAGACTTCGACCGATTAACACATGGATAATTTCTCAATTCCAATTGGTAAATAGAAGGTATTATGTATACATGGGAATAAATAAAATATGAAGTTTAAAAATTTCGATATTATAGAAAATCTTCATTGGTTATGAGCTCACCTTTTAAACATCGTATAATGTTGATAAATAGATGACATCTTTCTGATACGAGATTTATTTGCTATCATATCTGATAGTAGTACAATTGCACCGAGATACTTTCCCACGGTGATCTGCACGTGCATGCACAGCTGTGGGAGGCTTTTCCTAGATGAATTTAGGACTCCAATTGTTCACGTCAAGTTTAGGGACCCCTGCAGAGAAGGTATAGATCACGGAATGGCAGCGTAACGGTCAAGCTCGCACAGAGATGTAACCGGGAGTTATGGGAACAGTGGCTAAAAAGTAATGTCAGATTACACAAAAGGGGCTACTTTAATGAGCCCACCTGCACTCCCGAAGGGGATGCAGATGTGGGAAAATTTCCCGAAAACAAGCGATTGGAAAGGAAGAAAAAAGGGGCGTCGGAACCGAAGATAAGGAGAGGAGTTGAAGTCGGGATTCGGGAGATGTGAGACAAGAATCCACCAGCACCCACTAGTCCCGTGTGCCCGAACACCCGAACCGACTCGCCGCATGAGGAAAGCCTCTATCTGACCCTCTGCACCAACTGAAGACCGACGCATCGCATGAGATAAGCCCCTGTCTGCTTCCCTGTGCCTTTAATATAGGTAAAGATAAAATAATATTTACAGTCACTTAACTTAGGCCTCTGTTAATAATTTAATCTTGTTACTAAGTAATAGTTCTTTATAAAGAGAATTGTAATAACTATAGTGGAAATATAAGACATAAGTAATTGATGATTATGATATATGATAACCGAGGATCTATTTGTAAATGAATGTACATAATAAATGTCTGAGTCTTAATATAAAGTATTATATTATTTCTGTGTTTCCCCCTTGTAACCGAACACTGGTGTTTAGGTTGTAAGCACATTACCACAACAGTAAAGCATGGTTCCATTAACTTTTTCTTGAGGAAACTCCCTAATATTTAAGAAACTTTGTGGGCATCCAATAGCATTGTAAAAATCTCATTAAAGCATAGGTGGAACTATTAGTTTATTAACTTCATTTGTAATTAACTATTGCATTTTTAGATTATTAACTTTAATTTTTAAATTTATGATATAGAGCAATGTAAAAATTTTAAATAAGAAACAAACTTAAACTGGGAATGCTTCTTTAATTCGCAAAGAAATTACTCGTGTTGTAGAGTATTTAAGAGTGTAAAACGACGTAAAATGTTGCTAATATATTGCATAATTTTAAGTAATTGTTTTATTGTTAGTAATTATTAGTAATGTTAATAAATGTTAGTTTTTAATGTTAGTAAAATTCGATAGACATGTTTCTGTCTATATAAATTATAAAGATAAAATGGAAAATGAAAAACAATCGGTTTTTATGATGTACACTAAAAATATTTTTAAACAATGTTGGTGGGTAACAAATAGTCTCCTTGTATTATAACCAAAAATTATTTTTTTAAATATATTTTTGTTTCTCATATGTTTAACAAACTTTCTAAAAATGTCTTTAAAAATCAAAAATTTTAGAAATTTAGATTCAACATCTCTTATCCCTTTAAGTTTTGGATTTTATATGTGTGATTAATGTATCTTAAAATATATTTGACTTGGAATAAAAAATTCCATACTGCATAAAAAGAAAATACACTGTAAAATTTAGGAAGAGAATAGTTAAAGACGATTAACCGTATTATGGATTCATTAATATCAGTTACCTTTAACATATAATTTTGTTAAAACCCGTAAGTCTTATCTGTTTACGCCATACGTATGCTATAAAAATTTAGGCTTGTTTTACCTGGTTGAACTTTCAAGATTCTTCATTATATTTCTCTTTTACTATACATATTCTTTACAATGCTTTTGAAAATCAACTCCTGATTTCTTTATGAGAGACAAAGAAAGGTTAAAACCCCCATAATCTGTAAATCGAATCTTTCGCAAGCACCACTAACCCGGAAATGATCCGTTCATATTGGTACATTGTTATCAAAGCTTCCACAGACATAAAAGTAGGGAAAACATTACAGTCATTATATGAAGTTTCATGAAAGGCATTTTAAAAAATATAGAAAAAACATATTTGCTTTATATATCTACACATTTTGAAATTTATGGCTGTAATCATAATATTTAAAGGAATATTTTAAATTTTTATTTCATACAGACTTTAATATAAAATACCCTACTCAGTTTATATTCCCAATTTGGATAGTAAATCCAGAAAAACTAATTTAGTTTTTTTGAAATATTATACTATTATATATTCTAAACAGTTTGTGTTTTATCTAAACGTTCATTAAAATAATAGTTATCACTATTTTTACATAAACTGTTAAGTCGGGTATAGACTTAAAACCAAACCTTACATGTACTTTGTGTAGTATGAGATTTTTTTCTGTTAATCAGTTACAGATCATAATGTGATTTTTATAAAATTTCAGCAAAATTTTCAATATATACTATGCAAACTGAAAATGTTATAGAATATAGGTTTAACTGTTTGAAAGTTTCTTTAAATTTTACGGTTGATTTTATATATTCACAAATATTTATTAAACTAATGAAATGATAATTTAATTGCATTATATGTAAATTTTTATTTTATATCTTAGATAGTTGAACATTACAATTTTATTTGTCCAAAATATTTCTAGTAACAAGAACAATATTTTTCGGAAGAATAGTCATTATATCAAATATTGTAATAATTTTAAGACATTAAAAAATTCAATGTAAATTATAAAAATACTAAAAAAAGCATAATAAACAAAATGTGTTGTTTAAACATGTACATATTTGTATATTTATGTATTTAATTATAAATTTTTATAAAACATTTATATTAAATTATATTTGACTTTTTTTTTAATAAATGACTAACGTAGTCGGAATAATATATAGCATCCCCTGATCCCGTTTATATAACTATATGATTCTTAATTATACCCTAATGTCATTTATATCCGTATAGAAAACTTCAGTTTATATCATTACAAATTTGCTATATTCAAAGTTAAAAATTACCCTGCTATTTCATGGATAAACATTTTTATTAAGCATAATTGTTTAATTTAAACATCTAAAATTTCTAAAGAAATTTATTTTTCTTATATATTAGTTCTTATATATTAGGAAAATAGGATATATTAGTTCTATATGAGTTTTAGAGCTCGTTACATTGGTTTTAGTTTAATAACAAATGTGCATATTCTTTACAATAATTGAACAGTGTAATTTCCAATTAGATAAATGTATAAGAACCATTGAAAATATGTATAATATTCCTGTACAATCCGAAAAAAAATTTAATGCCAAATATTGAAATACATTTTATATTTATAAATAATAATATTTCATATTATAAAAGATGCAAATAAAGTATACATTTTTTAATTGCACAAACATAATGCTACAACAGAATCCTTTCTATGACTAAATTATTGAAATGAGTGTTAGCACTACAAAAAGAATCAATTAAACAAAAAACATCATTCTTTTAGCTTTTTATTTACTTACTGCTTCAATATGGGTTATTCATATTTAATAGATTTTGATATAAGGAAATAACATAAAATTCATGTATTAATGTTGGTTTAAAACATTTAGATGCAAGTATCCCAAAGTGTATTTTGATGCTTCAAATAATTAACTATTGAAAAAAGTTATAATAGCGACTTACATTTTTAATACTATATTCAATTTCAATGTGAAATGAAAACAATATGTACATTGGTGTTAATTTGTTTGTTATACTTATTCATCAAACAAAATTATGACATTTATATTTATTGTCATGAAATTTATGAGTAAGAACATAGAGAAGTTGAAAATAAAAGGAAATTTTTTTATACTTAAAAATGTTAGCTAGAGAGAATTTTGCAAAATTCAGTACTGTTTGTTTAACAATTAATTTTATGCAATAAACAAACTATATAACAATAAAGAACCTATTTATAATAAGCATTACTTTAATGAATTAAACAAATTCTATTATAGTATGTCAACATCTATTATAATATGACACATTAAATCATAATGTGACACATATTTTTAGAGAAATGTTTATTTTTAAAAGGAAGGTATCGTAAGATCATGTACTATTATGAAATAAATTTATTTAATTAATCTTCTTTTAATAATATGGAAATTATTTCAAGAAGGATGATAATTAAGTATGGTAACGAAGACAAACTTTTATTTCAATAAAAATAGCAATAAAAAGTAGTTTCTAATGTGCTAAAAGAAGAATAAGTATCTCTGACTGAAAATATTTATTTTAAAATTATCTACTTTAATTACAACCCAAGATTATAATTAATTTAGTCCCTATGTAAATTAAACTTATAAACATTTTA
>CM063498.1:120230026-120237526 GCA_032207245.1 Pardosa pseudoannulata
ATATATACTGTTTACTAATATATAAATATATATATATATATAAGTGTATATACATATGTATATGTATATATATTTTATAATATATATATATATATATATATATATATATATATATATATATATATATATATATATATATATATATATATATATATATATATATATATATATATATATATATATATATATATATATATATATATGTTGGAATAAATTCTTATTTTTCTATTGATCTGTATTTACAAATGCATAAAATTTTTTCCGCAAAGAAAAGTTATCCATATTTTATCTTTTAAGTGAGTACGTCGTGAAACGCGTTCACACAGAAGAAACTTTCAAGTAATGGCGGAGTAATTTATGTTGCTTTTCACATTCACGAAAGGACGTCTTACATTCTTTTTGAAATCATTCAGTCACGAAGCAGACATATATCTTGTTTCGTTGACTTACGATCTCAGAGTCGAAAAGGGACTCATTTTAGCGACAAATCAAGAGATTCTCTACAAAAACGAAGCTGAAAGGTCATGTCTCACAGCCTTTTCACGATACTACCTTTCTTTAATCTATTGCCGGAAATATATCATACGATGGGTTTTATACCAGAGAAATACTTTTAAAGATCAACCAGTGCAAGATGAATTATATCTCAGAAATCGGAACCCCCAAATGCATTATTCATATTATTCTAATTTTTAGGTTTCCGCAATTATAATATAAATGCTTCTATTTTTAGTTGTTTTATTTTTTGCTACTTGATTTTTATTTCTCATTTAATTAGAAAGGTATTTTCTGAATTGTATGGAGTATTAATTATTAATTGTCTAGAAATTGTTTCTTAGTGCTAATGACACAATTTCCACACCAATTTTCTTTTTTGTGTTAGCATATTTGAACACAGCGTAAATATTAAAACTACAAACTAGAAAATCACATAAAGTCAAATTAGTCTTAATACTGTAATTTTAATTTCTGCTGTGAAATAACTTCTAGATGAACTTCTAATACTTATTATATATATTAATTTAGATCCATTTATTGAACTACAGTAATGCACAAATTATATTTTACTTTAAAACTGACTACAAAAAGAATTTTGCAGTTCGATTGATAGAATTCTCCCTTTCATCACATTAAAGTTGATAATTCATACCATTGCTCTCTTATTAACGTGATGTGCATTATGATCCTATCATTCATTTTTCATGTTTCACTTTTCCTTTCCACGATTCATCTCATTCCAGATATACAAAAACCTTTCCCGTTTTCTATAAGTTAACAGCAGCTAAAGTGGATGAACTGTGCTTATAAGAACCCTGTGGTAAATGAATGTATTATCGAAAAACATATTTTTATGACAGGGAAATGTAATTATATCTGTGTAGTTAAAGATGACCTTCATTAAATCATTAAATGTGTCATTTAGACTGTTAATCACAATTAATTTGAAGACAG
The DNA here is from genome assembly GCA_032207245.1 of Pardosa pseudoannulata. Lineage (NCBI taxonomy): Eukaryota > Metazoa > Arthropoda > Arachnida > Araneae > Lycosidae > Pardosa > Pardosa pseudoannulata. Next base: position 120,231,479 of record CM063498.1, read on the forward strand.
TAAATATGAGCAGAAGATGTTACAAGTGATATGCTGTTTGATTTTAGACAAAATCCACTTTACAAATACTTCCCTCTATGAAAAATCAAATGTTAAAAACTCATAGTATGAATGAAATCTGTATGAGTTTTTTACATTCTTCTGAACTCCAACTTTAATTAAGGTAAATTCCCTCCGATTCTTGAAGTGAAATACAACTTCACATAAAACCTATATTTGACACACTCAGTATCCTTATTCACATTATTCTAGTTTACAACTGTGGGCTGCATAATTCTATTTAGAGAAACGCAGTTTAATTTAACCTTCCCATTTTACATTTCCACTCTAGATTCTAGTGCCAGAACTACCTATCGGCTATTTTACAGTTATGTATTCCTGTTTTGAAACAATTTATATGACCCATGGATGGTTTGGTTTGGAGAGCTACGGTCTACTGTTTTTCTTAACGGCTAATGAGATCGGAACCTACTGATTAATACCTATTTCAAAAGGCTACGAACATTCATGCCAGCTGCCGGATTCAAACCTAAGAAATACGGTACCGAAGAGCAGCGCTGTATCATTCGGCCATCGTTCGGCAAACCCATGGATGGTGGCCCAGCAAATCCTTTTTAAATTTCAGTTAATTTTCCAGTTTATTAAGTTTTAAAATTGTTACGGACATTTTACCTACTTGATATATATAATAAAATTACATTATTCTAATATACAACCTTATGTGCATTTTTATTAGAAGTATCTAGGTGTAATATATTCTCTCCCGGAAAAAGTGGAAAAAAAATAAAGACTTGATATTCCTTATGACGCTGTCATTTTTATTCTCTCATTTTAATGTATTATACCACAGTCTAAGTATTATCTTTCATTAGCTTTATTTGCGGTATTCCAGTTAAATTTCAGAAATGTGGTGAGGAAATGTGAGAGCAGATTCGATGGAGGAATTTACTTCATTAATGCCTATATTAAAAGAACTGTCGAATTTACTATAGAAATAAAACTATATATTTATACTCACATACAGGAAGCTCTGAGTACAAATAAAAGAAATATAAAAAGTATTTTTTAATGTATAGAAATAACGTAAAGAGAAAGTAAATCACAATTTTTTGGAAAAAATTATAATTTTTAATTTTTTCTTATAAAACTTTTTGTATAAATTTTTGAAAGAAAAATACAACTTAAAGTGTTAGGGATCAGAAATTAATATATATAATATTCATAGTTCCTAATGTAAAAATTTAGATTTTGATTATATTACATTAATTTGATATATATCACACTTAGGATTAAAACCTAAAATGCTATATAATTTAAAAATTGTCAGTTTTAGAGTATTTTAAAGTTTTGTACCTCAAACTTTGAATTCTTTATGTGCTTAACGTTTTGGATATATTCTGATGTATTGTCTTTGGTAGAGTTCATTACATGGAAAGAAACATATAACTGTTCACCTATGAACCAATTGAAATTAAATTTAACTTATTAAATGTAGTCTAGACAATAATTTGACAAATAATGATATTGAAATAAGTAAAATCGTTTTATTTATCACGTAAATCTATATTTCATTTTAATGGTTTGAATGTAGAACATACTTGAAACATCCGATTTCTACCAGATCGGATATTAACGGTAATTTTACTTGAAACATTAATTTTTTCTTATGAATTCTTATAAAATATTCTTAATTTCTCAGTATTAAACTCTTTATTTCAACAATTTTATTTTATTATCATTTTGGGGCAGTTTGCATTCTTAGATTATTCATACTTACATGTTTAATAAAAATTAATTATGTTTCTGCAGAATAAAATATTTAAGGTATTTTATTCTAAATTAAACAAAACTAGTATTCAGAATATTTATTTTTAGCTTCTTTCATAAGTTGGATTTATAAGCATACATTACTTGATGGCGTTAAAAAAGATGATTATGATGTATAATGGAAATATCTACATTTCTCACAAGTCCAGATTAACAAAATTTATCTTACCTATAATGCTTTGATATATATATATATATATATATATATGTATATATATATATATATATATATATATATATATATATATATATATATATATATATATATATATATATATATATATATATATATATATATATATATATATATATATATATATATATATATATATATATATATATATATATATATATATATATATATATATATATATATATATATATATATGCTATATATATATAATATATATATATATAAGAATAATTGTTGTATTGCATGATCTCAGAATTGTTTATATTGCATTTTGTATAATAAAATACATGTAATATTTCAAGTAAGCGTTAACTACTTTACTCAATAATGTGTCATATTCTGATAAACAATGTTAAATCGTGCATTAAATAGAGAAAATGTAGAAATTTTAATATTGTAGAGATATATTTAAATGTAACTGCTTAGTCAAAAAACAATACTAAAGTTAAACAGATTTAAAGAATTTAACGTTAGGTTTGAATAACATTTAAAGTGTGATAAATTTAGGCAAAATCTTTATTAGTATTTTAAAATCTCCCGAAACAATATAGATTATGGTGTAAACTCTATGGTGTACTGGGTTTTAGTTTTTTTCAAAACCTGATTAAAATAAAATATAATACACGTTTGATTCGATATGTGTATATTAGGAAAAATACTAAAGTTAAACATACTTAAAGCATTTAAAGTTAGGTTTGAATAACACTTAAAGTAGGATTTTTTTTAAGTGTGATAAATTTAGGCAAAATCTTTATTAGTATTTTAAAATCTCCCGAAACAATAAAGATTATGGTGTAATCTCTATGGTGTACTGGGTTTTAAATTTTTTTCGAAACCTGATTAAAATAAAATATAATACAATTTTGATGCGATATGTATATCTGATTTCATTAATGGAATAAAATTAGATATTCAAATAATTATTTTATACATTGTGTAAAGAATCAAAAAAACATAATACTTTAATCTGAATAAAGAAACTTATGTCACACCTGAATTTTCTTGACATAACCATGTGTATAAAAATCATTGCATTTATCAATATTTGAAGCAAGCTAATTTTTAAATTTTTTATTTTTCAATTCCAAAAATTAAATAACCTTTTGAATCCATTATTAGTTATTTTGAAATCGTTGAACGTTTGGATTTTTAATATGAAATATCTGTTGTTCAGAAAATAAATACAATTGAATATGTAGTGAGACGAAAATAGACTGTATTTTAAACACATAAATAATAAGTCATCTATGTACAAATATATCAAATGTTCGTCTGAAAATACACACATATAAAATTACTTTTTAAAAATAAATATGACATAAACATCATTACAAAAATATGTATTTAAAGATTTGGAAAATTTCTCTCGTACAACATAAATAAATATTTAAATAATAGATAGAGTAGGAGGAATAAATACATAACACAATATACTTTACACAAGGTAGTTTCTCTTACCTTCGTTTGCAGTTTAAATTAATAATGATAACGGTCATGCCACGTTATATGTAAATTACTAACATATTACGTCTATTGTAATGGAAATACAACTCGTCCCTTTTGTCAACAAGGATGATAAATATATTAAATCAAATTACTCTTCATATATAAATTTCTTTCCATGCTGAATTCTCAAGTGTTTAATACTGGTGAACATTTTCTATCCCAACAATTCAGAATTTTATAAAAAAATGTTTTATAAGATGTTAGAAGACGTTATTTTAATCAGGCAAAAAATAATCGATATTTTAAATACCAAAATGTAAATTTATTGGCATACTACAGTATACTTATTTCTTACAAATACTATAAATATATTTGGCAAATCTAGCTTTGGCATAAAAAGTTTGATATAATCTTTAAAAGAAATCTCCATATTTAAATATAAAGACTTACATATATTTATATGCAGAGTACAAATGAAAAGTTATATAAAAATGATTTTTTAAAGTATATAAAAGTAATGTAAAGAGAATGTAAATGTAAATCATTTTGAGAAAACGTATGATTTTTATTTTTCTTAAAATTTTTTTATATAATTTGGACTGTCGTAATGTGCAGCTTGAAGTGTCAAAGATCAGCAAATGCTACCCATAATTTATGGTTCCTAATGTAAATTTTACATTTTAATTATGTTACATTAATTTAAATTATAACATACTTATCAATAATACCTAAAATATTAAGCAATTAATAAACTGTCAATTTTAACAATTTATTTTTTAAATTTTGTATTTTCAAGTTTCATTCCTGTTATGTTCTTAAAGTTTTGGATTTATTCTGATGTATTATTTTCAGTATATTTAATGGCATGGAAATATTTAAAAATGTTCTCCTGAGAACCAAAAATGACTCTACTTTTTAAAAGTAATTAAATATAGTCTAAGAAATAATTTGACAGATAATAATGCTGACTTAATGTAAAACGTTTTTGTTTCGTGTAAAGCTATTTGAAAATATATATTGTTTCAATCATTATATTATCTGAATGTGATTATATTTTCAAGTTTTAAATTTTGTGAGAACTTCAGAATTATTAATAAGAAAAGTATTGTATGTAAACGTACTTCGAAGGTAAAATGTCCATAATAAATGTTTCATAAATTTACACAAATGCTACACATGTATGTATACATATATAAACATGTAACATTGAAAGCTTATTCTCACTGATTTTAACCCCTATTATTTGGATGACCCGGGCTTACTTGGCAATGATATAACCTAAATGATTTATAGTCGTGGCTCCGTTAAAAAACAGCTAATCTAACGTAGTGGAACTTAATTTTATACATGCTCAAAAAGACAAGAAATTTCCCAGAATGATCATGAATGTACACTTCTTCAACAAATTACGTGAATGTTTTCACAAGAGTGGAAGAGATTTATCTGCAATAATGCCAGTCAGAAATGAAGTTTGATCATTTTGGTGAACTTGTAACCCTTATATGCAGCAATTTAGGCATTTCGTGAATGAAACTTTTCTCCTGGAACAGCTAAAAAATTGTGGCCACTAGACAGAGAAAGAATATTTATTCTACCGTTGTTTTGGGAGAAAGGTAAAATAAATAAATAAATTAAATTCAGCTAACAATCCTTCAAATCTAACATTGTACAGATATATATATATATATATATATATATATATATATATATATATATATATATATATATATATATACATATATGGATACATATATATACATACATACACACACACACACACATATTATATATATATATATATATATATATATCATGTGTGTGTGTTACACCGGGAGTAAAGAATACTTTACCCTAAATTTTAAACTTTACTGGAAATCCCAATATACTTTCCGGTAAAGTTTAGTAGTTATCGGTTATTTGGAATGTGTTCGATTAAATTGTTTAAAAATAGTAAAAATCTTTGTAAAAGACTTTGAAGTAATTGGTGAGACTTTATACCTCTATAATATGTTCACTTAAACACTTTATATGAATGCAGATGATAGAAATTCAATTACGTTCTACTCTACACCCGTGCAGTAAGTCCGCTTCTTATTATTCCGGATCCATTTTGCAAGGGGGGTTGTCAGAGGGAAAAAGTCAAGAGAGGGAAAAGAGCGTTTTATCCAGGCAGGGGAGACGCAGCGGGGCCATCCCTTGCACATACTCGCGAACGATCCGGAGTAGTCTGAGATGAAATCTGCTGCTATAAATCAAATTGTGACCAATCTAAGACAGCGACAGAAAAAGGGATAAGTCGGGGAAAAAATGGGGGAGGACCAATGAAATACAGGGAAGGTGCAGGGAAAAAATATGGATCGATTGCTCTTCACAAGAATTTTTTCTTTTTTTATTTTATATATTCATAAAGAGATTAGATATAGATCGCTAAAGAGATTACATTAGAAGATATTTTTTGCCTTACAAATATCTATTGAGAGTATATAAGCATCATTATAGATAACTCGACAGTCTAAGGTGGGTCAATGCCTTACTTTGAAGTGTCTTTCTTCAGCTAGCTGTTTGGCTTCTTAGGTAATGAC
>CM063498.1:120242526-120252526 GCA_032207245.1 Pardosa pseudoannulata
TACAAGAGAATACACTGTCTTTCACAATAAAACACTCCAATTGTAACAGTTGTTTTTAGATTAAAAAAGATTAGATAGATTTGTTGTTATAAAAATCAAAACTTAAAGGTTTCATAGCTACTAAAAGTGTATTTTTTATACACTATAAATCTTTAAACACACCATAATTTTTTAAAATTTATTATAATTTTTTTTAATTTTTAACTGAACTCATTAATTAATTCTGAAGGTATAGATAGATAAACATTAAGCTATCTGAGGAAAGGAATGTTTTACATATTACTGATAATGATATGCTTTAATTTATAGTATATTCATTCTACAGTTTTTATAATAAAACAGTAACAGGAATAATTGCATGATTTTATAAGAGATAAATGAAATCTTAAATATGTCCGTGATATAATAAAACCTTAAAATACTTATTGAATAAGACGCTAAAAGGTGTCATTTTTTTGTTTTAAATAATATAATTTTGATAAATAAAAAGCTTATATTCTATGAAATATTTTCTAATGACTACGTATATTTCATTAGATAAATATGAAAATATAGAATACTTTTTAGTAAAGTTTAATATACTCTGCAGGAACAATAAATATGAAAATATAGATATGTAAAGTCCATATATAAATGGAACGGCAATAAATAAAAAAAATATAGAATAGCTTTTTAGTAAAATTTCCATGAGATATAAGTCTGCATGGAGGATATTTCGAAATATATTATGAACGCCTCAAAATAATACTTTTTTCTTTTTTATCAATTTGAATATAGAAAATAATTATTGAATATAAGAAAACGTGTAATTAGCAGTGAATTCAAGATTGCAGTTTTTAATTTATATGTTACATAGAAAATAATTTCTAAATTTACGCTGGTATATAATACTTAAAAAAGAACTTGAAACTTTCAAAATATTAAAAAAAAAACAAGAATTTGAAAAGAATATGTAGTTTGAATAGAAAATGTATTTAAATTTTGTAACATTAATTCCATTTTATATTGTATGCTTTATATTTGTTACAGAAAGATAAATGACGAAAAAAAACTCTTTTCTATTCTGATTCTTTGAGATATGTCATAATTCAGTGAAAAAGATATTAAATTTTCAAAGAAATTTCGATGAGTTAAAGATCTATTGTTTCTTTAGATTTATATAATGATAATATCAAGAAAAACAAATTCCTTTGTAGAAATAAATGCTTATTTTACATCTCTTGCAGATATGTTTACGAAGGTATTATATTAAAGAAAATATTAAATATTACATAAAATTACTTTCTTTTCACTATAGCTAGCCTAAATAAAATTTCAATAACTATCTATGATATAGTTAAGATTTTTCTCGAATAATAAAAACTTTAAAACTCTTTGTTTAAATCGATCTGAAAGAGCTAAGTTAATAACCTTTAATGATAAATGTTAACATGTCTTATAAAGATTATATTTGCAAGCTCCAAAGAGTGCCTAGAGCTGAACTACTTCAAATAGAAAGATAAAATGAAAGCGAATATCGTCTGTATTTGTAATTTGATTCTTCCTTATTGTTTTTCTTGCCGAAACACCGATATAATCCTGTGTGTACTTTATTTATTCCCTTATTTATTTAATTTATATGTCTGGCAAACAGTTGTAGTATTTACTAACTTGCTTCAGGTGTGTTTTATATCTGTCTTCCTCTGTGTTTATATTAACTTAAGGAGTTTGACTTCATTCCGAATTTTTTCAAGGTCTGCATATGAAAATAAATATGTTTAATTTTGTAAAATAAGAAATATTCGGAGTATACTGCTCGGTCAAATGTAAAATATGCTTCAATACATTCGCAGTTTATATTTGGAAATTTATAGTTATTTTGTTCTGGAGTAATCGGTTTTCTTGATCTTTAATTGACAAAAAAAAAATAAACTCATAGATCTGTTCTTTAAAACTTATTAACTTTATATTACGCAGTATTGTCAAGAGTTTGCTATTTTCTGCACTATTGGATATTTTGATAATGTTATTTATGCAATTGATATGACGATAGGTAAATTGAAAAACCCTCAAATCACTTTTTTGTACCCAGATTTTTGAAACAATTAATATAAAAGTAACATTAATTTTAAAAAATTATTTTTTTTTATAATATTACATTTCTTGTATCCAGTCTTCTGATATCGCTGAACTTATTGATGATTTATCGGTTCTCAGTTTTAATACTTTTCACGGAATGTTGAATAATTTAGAGCTTGAAATTTTTGACTTCCAATAATGTTTTGAGCTATATAGGAATTGACCTAGCATGGATAATGGATCGATAAATACAAGAAATATTTTAAATTTCCTTAGTTGGTCTAATATTAAAATTGGTTTTAAGTTTTCCTTATATATGATATATTGACTGTTTTGTGAATAAGTTTGATCACCTAATGTCAAAAATAAACTGGGAATAATAATTGTTAATATAACATGAATCAAATTACGTATTACGTATATTGCTAATACTGAAAAGGCAAAATGTCATATAAAAGTATTAAGGCTAAACGATAGAAATTATTCGCTTCTGTTATGTTTGCTTAAAAATGATTTTGTCAAGGTATGGATACGATTTTGTTACTAACATACATTAAACTAAACGTAATTCATCTTAGTTCTAAAATTATTTTGGTATAGTGGAGGCGAATTATATGTAATGTAACATATAATAAATAATAATAAATAATAAATTAATAATGTGATATCAAATGTAATAAATAAGCTTAATATCTTTAAGGAAAAATAACTTAAAATTCTTAATTAAATTTACAAGAAATTTATTATGATAGTTTATAAATTGTATAATTCCTCAGTATGATATTATGTATACATTTAATGGAAAATAGCTTAGATGAATATAGAAAGATAGGAAATATAGAAACTTCATATCTTCATACGGGAGATTTCCCAGTATTATATTATTTTTTTATAATATTACATTTATTTTATCCAGTCTTCTGATATCGCTGAACTTATTGATGATTTATCGGTTCTCAATATTAATACTTTTCACGGAATTTTGAATAATTTAGAAATTGAAAATTTTGAATTGCCATAATATTTTGAGCTATACAGGATGTGACCTAGCATTAGTAATGGATCGATAAATACAAGAAATATTTTAAACTTCCTTAGTTGGTCTAATATTAAAATTGGTTTTAAGTTTTCCGCATATATGACTGTTTTGTGAATACGTTTGATCACCTAATGTCAAAAATAAACTGGAAATAATAATTTTTAATATAACATGAATCAAATTACGTATTACGTATATTGTTAATACTGAAAAAGCAAAATGTCATATAAAAGTAGCAAGTTTCCTGGCTAAACGATAGACATTATTCGCTTCTGTTATTATTTGTCAGGGGATGGATACGATTTTGTTACTAACATACATTAAAGTAAAGACAATTCATCTTAGTTCCAAAATTATTTTGGTATTGTGGAGGTGAATTATATGTAATGTAACATATAATAAATAATATATGTAATAAATAATAAATAAATAATGTGATATCAAATGTAATAAATAAGCTTAATATCTTTAAGGAAAAATAACTTAAAATTCTTAATTAAATTTACAAGAAATTTATTATGATAGTTTATAAATTGTATAATTCCTCAGTATGATATTATGTATACATTTAATGGAAAATAGCTTAGATGAATAGGAAATATAGAAACTTCATATCTTCATACGGGAGATTTCCCAGTATTAAACCATCAGTAACAGCTATAAAATGTTTGTAATTACAAAAAGTTGCTAAAAAACTTTAAAATTTAAAACTTTCTTATTAAACATGAATTATGGTTCAAATTATTGTAATAAGGTCACTATATTTTCCATATTTAATCACAAATTATAATTATGGTTTATTGTACCTATAATAAGAATGGTAAACATTTTAAATACCACAATACAATTTTAAATTATTTCTTCTTAATCATTAAGAATGACTTGAAATTATTTAATATTTTTCCTTATTTTACTTTCTAATTCCCATTTTCCCATTTATTGATAGATTAAAGATTCATTTTCAAAGAGATAAAACCAACCACAAGGGATGATATTAAAAGGCACAAAATTCCTTTCATTGAATATTTTGCATTTTTACGTAAGGTTATTTATGTTTTAAAATAGTATTCCAAATTCAATTAGTACATTTCAATAATGTAGAAATATGTAGAAATATCTTTCGATCCAGAACGATTTATGAATCGCTGATTTAATGAATACTTGCAATTTATTTTTGTAAAAAAATTTAATATCTCAAAAGCTTTTTATCTAGAATGCTTCTATATTTTTTCATATATACATATTTATTTAGTATGAATGAAAAAATACGTGCTTAGCATTTAAAAGGGTATAGCAACTGAAATGTCAGAAGTTACTTATTTCACTTGAAACATTAAGAGAATTTATTAAAATGCAAGGGAAATTATCTATTTATAATATATCGTGTTGAAAGATATTCAGTGATAATAACGGAATGATATTTAATACTAAACACGCCTTCTTATCTTATTTTAAAAATAAACGCAACACTGGTTGAAGTTCATAAAATATTCTTTGCTTTTCGTTTTTACAATCTGACTTAGAATTTATGTCAAGAAAAACTTTAATAAAACACCTTTATTTAAAAATTCCTTTCATTGAATATTTTGCATTTTTACGTAAGGTTATTTATGCTTTAAAATAGTATTTCAAATTCAATTACTAAATGTAGATATATGTAGAAATATTTTTCGATCCAGAACGATTTATGAATCACTGATTTAATGAATACTTGCAATTTATTTTTGTAAAAAAAATTAATATCTCAAAAGCATTTTATCTAGAATGCCTCTATATTTTTTCATATATACATATTTATTTAGTATGAAAGAAAAAATATGTACTTAGCATTTAACAGGGTATAGCCTCTAAATGTCAAAAGTTACTTATTTCACGTGAAACAGTAAGAGAATTTAGTAAAATGCAAGGAAAATTATCTATTTATAATATATCATGTTGAAAGATATTCAGTGATAATAACGGAATGTTATTTAATACTGCCTTCTTATCTTATTTTAAAAATAAAAACTATACTGGTTGAAGTGCATAAAATATTCTTTGCTTTTCGTTTTTACAATCTAACTTAGAATTTATTTCAAGAAAAACTTTAATAAAACACATTTATTAAAAATTTCTTTCATTGAATATTTTGCATTTTTACGTAAGGTTATTTTTGTTTTAAAATAGTATTTCATATTCAATTACTAAATGTAGAAATATGTAGAAATATTTTTCGATCCAGAACGATTTATGAATCGCTGATTTAATGAATACTTGCAATTTATTTTTATAAAAAAAATTAATACCCCAAAAGCATTTTATCTAGAATGCCTCTATATTTTTATATACATATTTATTCAATGAGATTTACCAGTATTATACCATCAGTAACAGCTATAAAATGTTTGTAATTACAAAAAGTTACAAAAAAACTTTAAAATTTAAAAATTTCTTATTAAACATGAATCATGGTTCAAATTATTCTAATAAGGTCACTATATTTTCCATATTTAATCACAAATTATAAATATGGTGTATTGTACCTATACCAAGAATGGTAAACATTTTAAATACCACGATACAATTTTAAATGATTTCTTCTTAATCATTAAGAATGACTTGAAATTATTTAATATTTTTCCTTATTTTACTTTCTAATTCCCATTTTCCCTTTTATTGATAGATTAAAGATTCATTTTTAAAGAGATAACACCAACCACAAGGGATGATATTAAAAGGCACAAAATTCCTTTCATTGAATATTTTGCATTTTTACGTAAGGTTATTTATGTTTTAGAATAGTATTCCAAATTCAATTACTACATTTCAATAATGTAGAAATATGTAGAAATATTTTTCGATGAAGAACGATTTATGAATCGCTGATTTAATGAATACTTGCAATTTATTTTTGTAAAAAAATTAATATCTCAAAAGCATTTTATCTAGAATGCCTCTATATTTTTTCATATATACATATTTATTTAATATGAAAGAAAAAATACGTGCTTAGCATTTAAAAGGGTATAGCATCTGAAATGTCAAAAGTTACTTATTTCACTGGAAACATTAAGAGAATTTACTAAAATGCAAGAGAAATTATCTATTTATAATATATCGTGTTGAAAGATATTCAGTGATAATAACGGAATGATATTTAATACTAAACACGCCTTCTTATCTTATTTTAAAAATAAACGCAACACTGGTTGAAGTTCATAAAATATTCTTTGCTTTTCGTTTTTACAATCTGACTTAGAATTTATGTCAAGAAAAACTTTAATAAAACACCTTTATTTAAAAATTCCTTTCATTGAATATTTTGCATTTTTACGTAAGGTTATTTATGCTTTAAAATAGTATTTCAAATTCAATTACTAAATGTAGATATATGTAGAAATATTTTTCGATCCAGAACGATTTATGAATCACTGATTTAATGAATACTTGCAATTTATTTTTGTAAAAAAAATTAATATCTCAAAAGCATTTTATCTAGAATGCCTCTATATTTTTTCATATATACATATTTATTTAGTATGAAAGAAAAAATATGTACTTAGCATTTAACAGGGTATAGCCTCTAAATGTCAAAAGTTACTTATTTCACGTGAAACAGTAAGAGAATTTAGTAAAATGCAAGGAAAATTATCTATTTATAATATATCATGTTGAAAGATATTCAGTGATAATAACGGAATGTTATTTAATACTGCCTTCTTATCTTATTTTAAAAATAAAAACTATACTGGTTGAAGTGCATAAAATATTCTTTGCTTTTCGTTTTTACAATCTAACTTTAATAAAACACATTTATTAAAAATTTCTTTCATTGAATATTTTGCATTTTTGCGTAAGGTTATTTTTGTTTTAAAATAGTATTTCATATTCAATTACTAAATGTAGAAATATGTAGAAATATTTTTCGATCCATAACGATTTATGAATCGCTGATTTAATGAATACTTGCAATTTATTTTTATAAAAAAAATTAATACCCCAAAAGCATTTTATCTAGAATGCCTCTATATTTTTATATACATATTTATTCAATATGAAAGAAAAAATAAGAGCTTAGCATTTAAAAGGGTATAGCATCTGAAATGTCAAAAGTTACTTATTTCACGTTAAACATTAAGAGAATTTACTAAAATGCAAGAGAAATTATCTATTTATAATATATCGTGTTGAAAGATATTCAGTAATAATAACGAAATGATATTTAATACTAAACACGCCTTCTTATCTTATTTTAAAAATAAACGCAACACTGGTTGAAGTTCATAAAATATTCTTTGCTTTTCGTTTTTACAATCTGACTTAGAATTTATGTCAAGAAAAACTTTAACAAAACACCTTTATTTAAAAATAAATTAGAAATAAAATATTCAGTTCGTCCTTATGCTTGGAACTAGAGAGACAGAAGAAAACCTTTTCAGAATGTTTTTTTTCGCTGGGTTTCGTCGGAAATGAAAGAAAGGCGAGACCTGTGCTAAAATATTCATGGACAGAGGATAAAGTAATCCGGTCCTGTAAACTGAGCGAAACTGAATCGTCAGTTACAAAGAGTACATGTATCAAAATATATACCTATTTATGAACTGCTTTGTGAAACATTAAAAGAAATTTTGAGAGGCAAATGTTTGCGATATTTGGTATATTTAAATATTTTTGGTGCTAATAATATTCTTTATTGTTATCAAAAATTTAGTTTAAAGTAACGTAGATAATAATTTTCATTATATGTCACTTTGAATATACTTTTTGTTTGTTTTATACTTAAATTATTTAAGATAATTTAAGTATAAAACAAATGTATTTTTAAATGGATGTTATTTTATACATGAAGTATCTGAGTCGATGAAAGATTTGATACTGAAATAATTCTACTAGGATCACGTACGACTTCTTTAGGCTAAGTATTTTAGTATTTTGCAGCAGAAGTGATGACAGAGGGAAATAGATTTCTGAACAAAATATGATGCATGTTATTATACAGGATAAAGAAGTCAGTAATATGTACCCAGCTTAAATTGATGCAACATTAAGGTTACAGTAAGAATTTAATGAGTTCCAAAATAGGCAAAAATAGGCCAAATAGACTATGCTTTATTCAAAACAAAAAAGAAAGACTCTCTATAGATGACTTTATAAAATTATTGTTTACACAGTGAATGTTTTTGTTTAAAGCTGCCCATGGTATTAAACTACGCAAAATCTGTGTTTTTAAAATCTTCTAGAAGATTCAAATTTAAGATACCGATTGAAAATTTGATTTTTTTAATGATTTTGAATTAATGATTTAGAATTTAATGAGTTCCACAATAGGCAAAATAGGCTATGCATTATTCAAAATATAAAGGAAAGACCCTCTATAGATGACTCTATAAATTCATTGTTTATACAGTGAATGTTTTTATTTAAAGCTTCGTATGGTATTAAACTACGCAAAATCTGTCTTTTTTAAAATCTTCTAGAAGATTGAAATTTAAGATACCGATTGAAAATTTGATTTTTTTAATGATTTTGAATTAATGATTTAGAATTTAATGAGTTCCACAATAGGCAAAATAGGCTATGCATTATTCAAAATATAAAGGAAAGACCCTTTATAGATGACTCTATAAATTCATTGTTTATACATTGAAATCTTATGTTTAAAGTTTCACATGGTTTTAAACTATGTAAAATTTGTTTTTTAGAATCTTCTAGAAGACTCAAATTTAAAATACCAATAGAAAATTTGATTTTTTAAATGATTTTGACTATCATCTTTCATTAAAATATATACTAGTTAGCTAAGTATAAATTGTTCTATAATTTATAAATATAATCTTCTTTTTATAATTTTAATGTAAAATCAACATATTTTTAGTGATTGTTTGGTGTCGTGTCCGTTTAGAAGGCATGTCCTCATCATTTAGTCACCAGTATTTATCAGAAGACTCCAGAATGCCACCCCCAGAGCTATTGTTTGGAAACTTTAGAATCTTCTAGAAGATTCGAATTTAAGATACCTATTGAAAATTTGATTTTTTAGTGGTTTTGACTATCATGTTTCATTAAAATATAGGCTAGTTTTCTAAATATAATTTGTTCTTTAATTTATAAAAATAATCTTCTTTTTATAAATTTAATGTATAATTAACATATTTGTATTGATTATTTGATGTCGAGTCCGTTTAGAATGCATGTCCTCGTTATTTAGTCGCAAGGATTTATCTGAAGTCTCCAGGATGCCACTCCAAGAGGTATCGTTTGTAAACTTTAGAATCTTCTAGAAGACTCAAATTTAAGATACCGATTGAAAATAGGATTTTTTTTTATGATTTTGACTATCATCTTTTATTAAAATATATACTAGTTAGCTAAATATAATTTGTTCTATAATTTATAAATATAAATTTTTATAATGTTAATGTAAAATTAACATATTTTTAGTTATTGTTTGGTGTCGTGTCCGTTTAGAAGACATGTCCTCATCATTTAGTCACCAGTATTTATCAGAAGACTCCAGAATGCCATCCCCAGAGGTATCATTTGTGAACTTCTAGAAGATTCAAATTTAACATACCGATTGAAAATTTGATTTTTTCTATGATTTTGACCGTCATCTTTCATTAAAATATATACTAGTTCTATAAATATAGTTTTTTCTATAATTTATATATAAACATAATTTTCTTTTAATACTTTATTGTACAATTAACACATTTTTAGTGATTGTTTGGTGTCGTGTCTGTTTATAAGGCATGTCCTCTTAATTTAGTCTCATGGACTTATCAGAAGACTCCAGGATGCTACCCCCACAGGTATCCTTTGGAAACTTGGAGGATATTACGACTACGAATCTATTTTACATTCCAGCCCCCCCCTTTTTAAAGTTGGTTTAATTTTTATATTTTCTTGTCAATGATTAGGTTG
>CM063498.1:120257526-120287526 GCA_032207245.1 Pardosa pseudoannulata
AAATTTGTTTTTCCTTTTTCAATTTCATATCGTCATGGTGAAGCATTGTAATATTAATATACTTCAATTTTATTTAAACTTTGCTTTCCTGTATAAAGAATATTTTGATCACACACAAACACAGGAAAATCCCAGTGAAGTTTATACATGCAATATCATACAAATATTTGTGAATATATATATATATATATATATATATATATATTAGCTGATAGAATGATAGAGACTGAATTTTTCCTTTAGTTTATACATACAGCTAAGCCTCTCAGTAGGTGATCATGTATGTAAAATATGTACAAAACAATAGTACATAAAGTGTAAAAAGTAAAAATTTCTTTCCTCTAGAAATAGAAATTTGAATAGATTTTCATGTAGTATAGTTTGAAGGAAACAATTTTAATACTACTGCATTTATCAGCAAAACTTTAATCTAAAGATTTCCTTACAAATTTAATAAATCCTGACTATCTTCTCGGTTTTGATAGAATAATCAATCTGATATGTGAAGCTGATATCGAGTTCAAATTTTTAATACCCCATTTCGACCTATTGACATCTTTCTGTTATCCGAGATCGTGTAACGAGTTATAAAAGTGATTAATAGCTTCAATCCTCTAAATACTGAAATTTAAGCTGTAAGTGGTAGGACAATATAAAAAGAAATTCAATTTATAACTACTTAAAGTTTTTTTTAGTTGGACACTTTTTACATAAAATGGTGAATCAATAAAGTATATCTATATAACATGCTTCATTTCTAAAAGAAAATAAACATGATTACAGAAATATAAAATGCATTGAAGATTTTAGTTTAAAAATTCTGCTAGGTTTCAGCGAAGTTATTTTTAGCCATACAAAAATAAAATAGTTAATTAAAATTCTGTCTATACATTTTATAACAGTCATATTGATTTATGAAATAAGATAAACATTTTATATCAATATTAATGTATAAATGTTTCTTATGAGATTCACTTGTAAAGTTTTAAAATACCACAACTTAGCGAAGATTGGAAAATTTAGGAATAATTTTATATAACTATTTTATGTTGATATAAAATTATTAAGATTACAATATATACATGCAATTATCATCAAAATTTTCAAAATAAAATAATAAAAAGAGTTGTTTTTGAGTTTACCGAAACATTCCAAACAAATGATATGAGTGGCAGTAAAGGAATTTAATAAAACAAGTAAATAGAAAAAACTTGTGCTTAGCTTGATGAATACTACATACAAATTACAAACAAAAAATGCAAAATATGTCGATGCATAATACATACAACAGCATAATGTAAATAACCTCTTAAAATTGGAAGTAAATATCATTAGTTACTTCGAATATCGATATATTTTTCTTTTCTGTCTTCTGCTTTTATGATATATCTTGTCTTCAGAAAAGAGGATTTTCCTATCGTAGAATAGCAGCTCGTGTTTGGTGCAACAATAATACAGTGATATGAGTATGAAAGCAACAGTCAGATGCAAATCCGACCACTTAGATATCATGGAATGAATATTAACGGAATGAAGATATCATGCTGAAATATAAAAGTCCACTTGCCTGACCGTACTGCTTAATGGCGAGACTTTACAACGCATTGGTCTACTTCTACATATGTATCACTATTTGCTTTGAAAATTTATCCACGTCTGTTGCAAAGTGGATTGCATGCAAGGTCTCCTATTTGCAGGATCACCTAACACACAGACATCCTCAGCTGAAGTGAGTTCTTGAACACAGAGATCAGCATGGAGATTTGCAACATGTGATATTTTCTGATGAATCCCACTTTAATCTGTGAACCATGATGGTTGCATTCCCCCTAAACGCCATGCCGGTGAACGGAACCTACCAGAGTGCTTTATGAAGGTAAAACTGGGTGATTCACCAGAGTTATGGTATAATGTGCAATAGCGTATCATTGACGATCGTAGCTGATACGAATTTTTAACAATTTTAACGTCAACAAGCAAATAAATGAAGTCCTGGACCTCGAAGAATTTCTTTCCATTCAAGATATTCCAGGAGCAGACATTCAACAACAAAATATGCTCTTACATATTGTTCAACACTTTCCCTGTAGAACACATTAGTTTATTCCATGCTATGCTTACTCTTTAAATATATCGCCTATTGACCATGCGTTGGATTTGTTTTTCTCTTGTAAGCCTCACGCTGCTGTTTCGACAGTTTAACATTCGGTACATATAGAGATAATTTGGAAATGTGTTCCCAAAACAGATATTCAAATTCCGTTTGATTTCATGCTACGTTGTATCACTTATTTCGAATCTATACCTAATAATAATTTCAGATGGTTATTCGTGTGGTCATTGAATTTCATTTAATTTCAATGATTTCATCATGGTTTTGCATTTTTTACACTGGAGTTAAATTTAAAATTTAAGGTTACTTGAACTATATTAGTAATACATTCATAAATATTCCATAGTGATCTCAGGTGAGATAACATCTGAGAGATAGAGAGCTTACACACATGAACTAGTAGGTTTATAGTAAAAAACACATTTTTTCGTCTTTGCCAACTACTTGCCATATTGTGAGGTGATGTAAGAGTCAACTATGAATAAGTTTTATGTTAAAATGAGGGGGTTTAACTCAAAACGCTTGATTTATACTGCCATTTGCAAATGGAAAATTTAGAAACCATTTATTGTATAATATGTGAGAACAAATCATACACGAAATGCAGAAATTTTATTTTTTAAAAATGGTAAAAGTGACATTTATATCTGTTGTACCAATATATATGTCCATACATACATACACACATATAGAAATAGTTAGATGGATGGATGTTTGCATATATGTATTGTTGTCATTGAAAAAATAATTTTTTTTTATGAAATGTTGGTGAATAATTTCAACTTACGTCTCAATACAGTCATAATTTAGATTGCTACATAGTGAAACTCACAGACTCTTTAATAATCTATCGTTCTAAAATGATACCGTCTATGAAATGGCACATTGTGGAAGTTGATTTTAAGTCAATATATTCGGATTCAGCGAAGAAAGCCGCATTCAAAGCAAGCGTTCTCTGTGCCCTTGTGCTCCATGATTCTTTAATACCGCTTCCCCGATAGTAGCAGAAAGAGAGGGGGTAGAAAATTGTTGAGGGGAGGTTTACAGACAAAAGTCGGGAAGGAGAAGAGATTTTGTTTCTTAAAAGTACTGAGTGAGTTACTGAAACTCCACTTGAGTGGAGAGGCTCTGATGCTATAAATCAAGCCGAGACAAATCGAAATCAAAGGGAAAAGAACTACAAAGACAAAAAGAACAAGGGAGATAAACTTAGCGAAAACCCGATACAAGAACGAGGGAAAAAGTCGATTCCCGTTTTAACATTAACACCCTTTTCCTTGGTCTACAAAGCTTAAGATATTCCGGGCAATACAAGCCCATAAAGAAGACAGAACTTAGCGATGTTTGGTCGCTAAGTGGTTAATGGTCTTTGCAGATAATTTTTATTTTTTTAGACAGATATTCTGCTATTCCTCTGCTGATATTTCTATTCAGAGCCCAACGAAATGTTGGTTAGTTTAGTGATTGTTTTCTACACTTCTCTTAACGATATTTACTACATGGATAAGATGCAGAATGAATATAAGGAATATTTTGAAAGGCGTTATATTTTCAACGTTAAGACTTAAAACAAGCGAAATGAATATAAAAATATTGTTTAGCACTGAATCTAAGGTAAAGAACCTATATATGTTTATCGTATTTACTAAAAACTATATTTTCATACATTACTTTTCAAATTGTTGTTGTTTCTGATGCAACTTGGTCCAACCAAGGACATTTTAATTAGAACTCAACTATATAACATATTTAACCTTTCTGTTATAATGTTTTGTTATTCATTGCATTATTAGATTTTTGCCTTTATATGACGCATTTAAGTTGGTTTACTTATTTGATAATATAAAATTAAGGTAAACATTAAGGTAACCTAGGAGATTATACTTAATTTTAAAACCTAATTTTAATTAACTTAATTTCGTTTTAACTAAAAGTGACTTTTTTATTTGTATTAATTTTTTGTAATTATTTTCTGGTAAAAGACAAGTGGATGCATTTAAAGGCTTTTACATTTTTACTTTTTTTACTTTCTTTTGAATACTACTTACACTTGTTAGATTTGCTCCAATTAAAAAGCAGTTTACTTCTAGTCATTTCAAGATATATATACTATTCCATTTAAATGGTGAGCTTTTAATATGGAAACTAATTGAATCAAAAGATAAATTAAGATCTATACAAACATTTTAACAATTCTGTATATGTTTTTAATTGCTTATAAAACCAATAAAAATTTGCTTTTAGAGAGTGGCTTTTTTCCAACCTTTATTACCAAATGGTAAATGAAATTAAAATCACAATTCTTAAGTATTGCATTTTAACTTAATTCCTTTTAAAGTTTTTTTTGTCTTCCATATATATTTAAGTAAACTTCTAATAATCTCAATCTTGTCAAATTAAAAATATTTTAAATTTAAATGTATTTTATTAAGATATGTCTATTATGGAAGTATCATGAATGATCCTAAATTACACGACTATTTAATGGAAAGTTGAATCATTCGAGAAACATATAAATTATTAAACATTTCAGTTATTTTGTTTAGTTACTGGTTAAATTGTAAGACTTTTCACTTTTATCAAAGCTTGTTTCCCAATTGATGTTATCAACTAGAAATGAGGCAGTAGACATAATTGGTTACAGTGAAACTTCTTTTCCATCGAAGCTACAATTTTGTCTGTCTTATTTTCATAAGGTTTATACATAGAAAAATCAGTTTTCCTTTAAATATTATTTTTTTTTAGTTTCTGTAGACTTTATGAAAATAGAGATAGTTTGTCCGTTTAAGAGTGTACCCTAAATAACAGGATGATACTAAGTACTTTAATAAACATTTAATTTATAGATTTTTTTATTGAATTTAGTTCAATTTTTGATTATATGCTGAAATGTCTTCCATACATAATGAAATTTCATTTCGCTATACAACTAATAATCAGGAAAATGATGGTATGTATTTAAATGATATAGCATTTTAACTTCATTTTCGTCGAAATTGCCTTTTTATCTGCATTTTTTTTCAATAAACTACAAGTAAATTTCCTTTTCACATGAATTTAAAAGTAGTTTTATTTTTAAATATTGTCAAGATAACTCAAATTAATAAGATTAAGTAAATTAAAAACTAAATAACTTACACTCATAAATTACTCAGATAATTTATCATACTTAGGTTTTGGGATATTTTGCTCAATTTTAGCTTTTTATCGCGGATTTGGTCCCAATTCGTAAAAAGAAAATTAAATTTAAATATTTATAATTTATTACATTTTAACATTTTTGTTGACGTTGACATTTTATTTGTCTTATTTTCTTTAATTAAATACTTATAAATCTAACATTTGTTTTAATTAAGTATCATTTTTACTTTAAATACATTCTAATAAGATATTGATATTATATCAGTTAAACAGTAGGCTTTAAATAACAGATTTAATTAAATTAAAAGGTAAATAATTCAAAAAACGCATTATCTTTAATGAATACCTAATATCATGAATAAAAATTATTACAAAATATTCATGAAAAAATATTTCATAATTTGTCTGTGCAAGCATTCGTTATTCGTTTTACATCTTCAGTTATCAGACTTTGAAAGAATACATATCGTCACATTATTTTTCGCCTTTCTTCTAAGGTATCGGTGCATATTCATCCAATTTATTTCAAAAGAGAAAAAATGCATTAATTAGGCGTCTATATCTTTTCCAGTCATTTATTCTCTTTGAACTTTTTCCAGTGAAAGCTTTCGGTACCAAGATGCTTTCTGGAACTGATGAATCAACGTCTTTTCATATGAGCGTATTCCGAAACTATATCATCTAATTAAGTGTCTGATATAACCCCAGGCAAGCGACCCAGAGTAATCAAAATTCTTGTTGTGTTTCATTATTATCCAGTTATTTGATTTGTAAGAGCCTATATCCTAACGAGAGGCAAACATAGAAATCATAAAAGAAAATAAATGATTTTTTTACAGCGACAATTCATCTGCGAATAAGAAAATTCAAATGAGATATTTAAAAATGATTCAACTTAAAGATTTTAAATGAAAGTTTGCTTAGACATAAAGTGATGTTTAAAATGCGTAAAATAAAATATGAACGCATGAGGCTTATTTTAATAAGTCTCTTAGATGTTAAAATATTGAATTCATAAAGCATGAATCAAAATTTTAGAATTATACTATTTATATAAACTGTTAATTAATAGACTATCTTCTTCTCACACCAGTTCAAAATTTATTTTACTAAAAATAATTAAAAGTAAAATTTTAACATTTTATTAAAAACATTTTACATCTATTTCTTTAGAATTGTATATCACTAGTTGGTTTTATAATAAACATAAAATTTTGAAATGTTGAAAAATTTAAGAATTAATTATTTATAAAATATTCCATGATATTATATATCATGAATTTTTCATGATAAAGTGAGATAACTAACTCCATTGCAATAAGAGATCTAAAACTCTTTTCATCTCAGAGGTGTTCTTAACAATAAACAGTAGTGTTCCTTAATATTTTAAAAACAAAGAAATAATATTAACCTATGCATATGTTAATAAAGTGAAATCTTCCAGAATTAGTGGCATAGTACTATAGATACTACTTTTACATAAATATTTCAAAAGGTAAGACAATTAAAATCATTTCAACGATTTATCATTAATGCATATTTATGTTAGTAATACATATCTAATGAATTTTAAAGCCAGAATAAGACCTTTAGTTAAAATACACTATACATACACGTGTCTTAAAATTTTAAAATAAAACAAAATATTTTGGACAGATTTAAAACTATATTTGAGGGTCAATGCAATCCTTTCAAAACGTAATAAGGCATATCAAATAAAATATTTTTTAATATATGATCTTGACTAACAAATTAAACGTATCCAGGATTGTAGACTAAACAACACTTTGCATCTCTATAAAAAACATCATTATAAAAAAACTAACCAGGAATTTAACCCGTGAAATGCCGCGTGTGTATATACGTCTTGCTCAGTCAATGCTTTAACTGTTTTGGGTCTATATATAAAAGTCTTCCTGCAATACGTTTGTTAGTACTTTATTGTTTGCAATTAAGTACACTCACTTATACAACATTTTATATATAAAAGGTATAGACATACGCATCATGGGATAGTTAAAGCATAAATACGTACATACATACGCAGCAGCTAAGGGATTAAAGTATACTTCTCAATGTTCAGAAAAGAAAAAAAAGTGGTATAGGAAATTCAAAAAGGCAAATTTACTGAAAAATATCATGTTCTAGATATTTCTTCAATACCTCATATAAATAATTAAATTAAATATGAAATATTTTATTACACTTATCTGCGTTTTAGGAAAATACCGGGTGGCCATAATTAAACTAATTAAACTGTTCTGTAGCTCGATCTATTTGCGAGAATGACTTCACATTTTGTAAGAAGATTAAACAAGACGGGGGACGAAGGATTCTGCAAAAAAACAAATTAGTTAAAAAAGTCACAGCTAGGGGAATATTTGGCGCTGTGTTTTAGAAAACAGAGTGTTAACAAATGCAAATTAATACGGATTGAAATTACTTTTTATTATGCACATTTTCTAATTTAGTTCAAGTGCAATATGGTAACACTTTTAAAAAAGCGCAAAATCTACATAAACATCGATAAAGTCTCGTGATCTGCAATATCACATATAGAATAAGTTATTTATTCAAATTTCACGTTACATCCATTGGCACAGTGCCAGCTGCTTGGGTTTTAAAAGGCAATGTGTTACATTTCGAATCAATCGGATTGAAAGTTTATGTACAATGTTTCCTACTTTAGTTGAGTGTGTGTTACTGGTCAAATTCTTTTACCTCAACCAGTACAACGCGTCAGCCGCTCTTCGTGCATTTAAAACTCACAAAAATGTGTAAAGGTAACGGTCCTGCATCAGTTAATGGGCTGAAAACAATGGTTGCTATGTTTGAAAAAACAGGTTCTCTGAAGTTTCAGTGAGGCAGAGGACGAAAACTTGTACCACCGGATAAAATCGAAGCAGTTGCCACTGCGATTGTCGACAGAGGACCAGACAAAATTGCTGCCATCTCTAGCGCTTGTGGATTAGCTCGGAATATAGATATGCCTTACAGTTCGGTATGGAAAATCTTACGAAAGATTAATCAAATTCTATCCGTACAAGATCGTCCGTGTACAGGAATTACTGTACACCGACCATGATAAGCGATTGACTTTTGCTCTCATCTTTCTTATCACGGACTGTACGGGAGATTCCTGCAGACATGTTACTTTCTGCTGTTATGCATACTCTGCACAGAACGCAATATATGGTCCACAATAGTGGTAGCCACATTGAGCCTCATTTGAATGCAAAATAAAACCTAATTTCCTTATTAATTTGCATTTGTTAACACTCTATATTCGATAACACAGCGCCAAATATTCCCCTAGCGGTGAAAATTGAGCATTAAAGAGGAGGAGTGATTGTTTATTTCCAAGTACAAGCAAAATTATAATAATAACTTTTCATATCCTAGAAAATTTGCCAGTGAGGATCTTAAATTATATGATTGAAAATGTTTAATCATCCTAATTCCTTTGATTTTAAAGAAATTGAAGATATATACATTAAGGATTTAAATATAGCAATACTTTATATTTCTAGAAGAGATTTTAATATGGAATGAGTTTATACTAAAACAACAAATAATTTACTGTTTCAATAAGTGAAAAGCTTTCAGGATAGAATTATACTGATATATTACATATTCCGTAAATACTATTTGTTATATTAATTCTTTTCCTTTAAACTTTTTTTTACTTTTTAGTATTTATAATTTATAATCCTTATTTACACTTAATAAAAATAAGTTTATAATTTAAATTTATTTTCAAACGTTTTTTACTGTTAACTATTTTATATAATTTTGATCTAAAATTAAACTCTTCTTTTGCAATTTTGTAAATATTTTAAAAACTTTATGTTAATATTTGAAGTAACTAAATAAATTAATACTTTAAAATATATAATATTAAAAAAGTTAAAAATGTTTACGACCTTAACACTTTAAGATTCGATTAATGTTCTCTTCTAATAACAAAATTAATCTGTTAAATGATCTGTGAAGGAAAAACTTTTACATATTTTGACATATTATTAATTACATTATGATCCTAACCCCTCTATACTACATACAGTTCTAAATAGAGTAAAGTATAAATTTAATGCCATATTACTTACCAGGAAGATTCGCAAATAATATTATCTGTGAAATTGAAATCATTATTAAGATAACTCGTGCGAAACTCTGCAAACATCACAATTTAAATGTATATTATTTTAGGTACTTTCCGTTTTAATTAGGCATTAATTAAAAGGTTATTAGTATTTTCTAAATCTCTGTTACAGAAAATATTTTAGGAACCAAATTAGTTATCAGTTTACAAAAAGTTATTGGTACAAAAATACTTTAATAATGAACTGTTAAAAATAGTAGTTTAAATATCGAGAGGTTAAAATTCTTTAATATTATTATATTTATTAGTTTTCATTTTGCTAGTTTAATAGTAAAAATACACATTGAGATTTAAATTATAAAGGGATAATAATTTTCTATATTTTTAAAAGTAGATAATTCTAATAATAAATATGACATTTCAATTGGAAATATTTTACTTTTTTTTAAGTATAATTATAAAAGTTTAAATAATTTAACATCTTTACATCTCTAATTTAAATAAAATATCACTAAAAAGTTCAAAATATATAAAATTATGATAGTATTTTTTTATTTTTTTAATTTACAAATTCATTCTTACAATTTGGAATTAAAAATACTGCAGATACTAAAAGGGTGTAAAAAATAATGTAATTGATATTATTGTAATTAGTATATTTTACTGTATATTTTTAGTAAAAATACAAACTGTAACTAGAAATAAAAATGAATAAGGAATTTCTAATTTTTTAATGTACACAGTGTTATTAGGAAATATGTTATTTCAATTCGAAATTATTTTTATAAGTTAATTAAATTTCCAGCTAGGAAAATCTGAATGCTTAAACTTCTTTAGAAAAAAATTAAACTTTCAAAAGATACTCTATAATTATAATGATATATTTTTAAAGTTTTTACATTATAAAATCGTTTTTACAAATTTCACTCACATGTACGAATTATGTCTTAATTTTCATAATTTGTTTACTGTAGATTTATTTTAAAGTCTCCTGTTATCGTACAAATATACTTAAGACCAATCCTACGATAATATAAAATATTTTTCTTCTTATCTAAAATAAACGAGAAAATCAACTGGGATTAAAACTAAAAAACAAATAAATTCTATATTTCCTCTCTCTAAACAAAAATATACGATGCCATTCATGAAATTAAACTTCTAAAAATACCGCTAAAATGTGATAAAAATTTTAATTTCCCGCTTGCTTTGTGATTATCTTTATTTATTCATACCTCTAAAGGCAATTTCTATTCTGAATTTGAAAATCTAAAGAGAATCAAGTAGTGACAACGTGATTCGGAATTTAAAGCAATATATAGAATTTTAATGCATAAAATATTTGTGTGATAAATTTAAAATAGTTTTAAAATATTATTTTTAGTAGTAAAACATAGCAAATATAATAGCAGTTAGGCTGTAATTATTAATTATTAAAACTGACATTAATAATTATTAAAACTGACTGCAGAATTTAAATGAGATTTAAAGTATTTTATGTGTACAGCTCATGCTACAAATATTTCTTTAATATTATAAAAAGGATTTATGAAGTCTAATGAAATAAATTTTATTTCTATTTTTATATAAAAAGCTTAAAAACCGTCTTTTGAAAATCATTTTGAAACTTCTTTATTAAATGAAATATGTACTACGAGATTTATTTTTTTTATAAATTCCTGCGAAGGAATTTTCAACTTTATTAACACATAGTAAATTAAAACTATGTTCTTATCTTAATTTTTATTTTTATTTATATTGTTAAAACTCCAATTACGTTTAGATAAATCTAAATTTTCCAAAAATTCAATTCACACCCATTAAAACATTTATTTAGATTTATCTATATATTCAATTAACAAAAAAATTCATAAATAGTTCTTTTATGTTATGTTAGGGTTTTGTAAATAAGCTGATATTAAAAAGACAATTTTAATTTAAACTACCAAAAACAGGTTTAAAACCAATAAAACATTTCAAAAAGTTGATTTTTTCAAAATACTATCACATTTAAACTTTTTAATGTCGCTGATTTACTTATAATTACAGTGTGATAATGAAAAATTTGATAATCTTGTATTCAAAAATTAAAATTTACAAAACAAAAATTAATTTCTAAAGTATTTTATTAATTTCTAAAATGAAAATTATCTGCTATATATGGAGAAGTAATATAAAATAAGTTTGAATTTAAAATCTGATGATCAGAAAATTTTAAATTTTATTTTGTGGATCTCAAAATAATTATTATATTATTAATGGCATCTAAAGTTTATCAAAAAAGTTTATCTTATATAATATACTCTAAAGTTTATCATGAAATTTTTATCAAACAATAATCTATCTGAGGCAAATTTTGTTTTTACCAAATTTGTGAACTAATTTTGTTTTACTTAATAAAAATTGTAGGGAGACAAATGTAATATTATTATTTATAAAAAAAAATAAATCACACAAATTTCTGATGAAATATTTTAAGTGAAGATTTGATAAAATATTCTATTCATTGTATCACGGAAATTCAATGCTCCCACATTCACCTTTGGTAATATATTTTTAAAATTCTAAATTTAATGCCAAATACTAAATATTCATGCGGTAAATTAATCAAACAGATCGTTCACAAAGAGTTTATTTAATTCATACGAAGTATTCTTTTAACTGATTTATGCTCAAGTTCTTCAAGTAATTGTAGGCGTTGATCAACTTCAGTCGTGGGAGTAGATGGAACATCCTTTATTATTTTGCGAGAGATGGGTGAAATAAACAGAATGTGGGTTTCACAGAAAAGACGATAATGATGTGATTTATATGCAAGAATTTGAGGTTAAGCATGTGAGCTAATTTTCTACCGGTGCTAGATAACTAGTTAGGAAAGTATGTATGGGACATATATCAAAGAGTATTCCTTGAAGAATTTATTTTCTAAAATACTGGAATAAATAAAACTGTGGACTACTAATGTACTTCACGCACTTCAGAATTGTCTTAATAAAATTTGCTAATCTGGTGATAGGAAAAATAACTGCAACTTAAAAATGATTTACAGTGTATATATAGACAAATATTTAAAACATGAGAAATTAATTTGTGGTTCAAACATTTTTTTCTTTTTATTTGACTTATTAATTAGACAAGCATGAATATAAATAAAAAGTTAAGTAGGTAAAAATGCTGCATTATTTATTTTAAATATTCCAAGTGATTTTGAGAGTCTTTTTACAATAGAATTTCTTAAAGCATATTTCTTGTACTACATTAAGAAAATTAATAAGTCTTGCTATCTGGTTAAGCATGTGAGCTAATTTTCTACCGATGCTAGATAACTAGTTAGGAAAGTATTATCGGACATATATTATAGAGTATTCCTTGAAGAATTTATTTTCTAAAATGCTGGAATAAATAAAGCTGTGGACAACAAATGTACTTCACGCACTTCAGAATTTTTTTTATAAAATTTGCTAATCCGGTTGATAGGAAAAATTGCAACTTAAAAATGATTTACAGTGTATATATATAAATATTTAAAACATGAAAAATTAATTTGTGGTAGAAACTTTTTTGTTTTCATTTGACTTATTAATTAGACACGCGTGAATATAAATAAAAAATAAACATGCCTTAGGTAAAAATGCTGCATTATTTATTTTAAATATTCAAAGCGATTTTAAGAGAATTTTTACAATAGCATTTCTTAAAGCATATTTGTTGTACTACATTATGAAAGTTATTGAATTTTGCTATGTGGTAAAACATAAACGTTAAATTGGACTTAATAACATTTTTTCTTTTGATATGCACCTGTTTAATTATTATTGCATTTTCTTATGCATATAATTCAATAAATAATTAGTATTTTTTACAAGGATGTAAAATAAAGCATGTAAGTGTTTCATTTGTAATGTTTCATAATTTATTTTAAATACTCAAAAGTTTTTACTCAAAAATTTTTAAAGAATTTTTAATTAACTTTCTTTCTAGTACTGGTTTAAAAAGATTTTGAGTTTTACAATCAGGTATAATATACATGGTTATTTACACTTAATACTTTTTAATTGTTTGTTTATCAATCTCATAATGAAGCATAAATTTAATTCACTATATGTGAACTTCCTTAATTCGATCGATATTGTAAATTCGTGTATTATGAAATATTTTTCTAAAAACAACATTTCATAATACACGAAATTATGTTTCCGAAGTTGCTTTATTATTTTCCTGTTTAAGTAGTATAGGAAAATTATTGTAATCGTCCAAAATTTGAAAACTTGATATTTTAATTGATCTTCACGTTGTAGATCTTCCTGGTTCCAAAAAATACCATTTCTAAAATTATGTTTTTTTGTGAATCTTTGTGTGCAAATTTAAAAATCTGTAAGTGAAAACTATAACTCATTAAGTTTTAACTTAAACAAACCAGAATTGTAATAAGAATATTGTAGCTTGTATTGTAATTGTGGTATCTATCAACTATTGGATTGCTTCCGGAAACCGAAAGTATGAGTTTACGTGTTAATTTGGATTACTGAATAGTTACTTCCGGTTACTATCCAGTTCTAATCTTATTGTTAGTATGTTTGTCAGTCTATGATCTCACAAAAACTGGACTTTGAAAAACGCCAAATGTAAGAAATCATGGAAAATAATTTGAGGGAGACATTCCAAAATGTTAATAAGTTAAAAATATATGAATTATAGGGACAAAAGGGGATCATTAATTTCAGCTGTTGACTTAATACGAATAAATAAGCGTCCTTTCGTTGTTTTAATCACTATCTCCTGATATTTTGTGCTTCACATAACATATATATATACTCCTTATAAATATTGGAGTGTAAATATAAGCATCGATATATGCATTATTTATGTATGCATATGATGCATAAATTTATTCAGAACATTTAAGTTCCAAAATTATAATACAAATTAATTAAAAATGCAGAATTTACGTGTGGTGCTCTATATTGAATAGTTTCATCTTTGATTCAGGAGTTTTTTTAATTAATACCGCCTGTCATGCAAATGTTAAAACTTACTCCATTTTTGTAAGAACACGATAAAGCCAATGAGATTCTACTAAGATTTATTTTTGTTATTACAGTATCTAGAAAAATTTTGTAGCAATAGTATTATGAAAGAAATGATCATTTAAATTGTTACAAAATATAAACAATAATTTATTATGACATTTTTTTCACAATAGTGTTTCTGAATTTTTAAAAATCCTACCTGATTTAGATTTATTTTATTGCAGCTGTTTTAAAATCTTATGTCTTTAAGATATTTTTAATTATATTCGATTCAAATTCAATAAAAAAATCTTCAAAATGTTTTTAAGACACTGAAATGAAATTCTACAATTTTTTTCAGCTATGTTATAAAATAAAATAATATTTTATAACATAGCTGCTATTTTTTATAATCTAATGACTTTTTGGAAACTCAAAGATTAAATAAAAATGAGTGCTAAAATTTTTATTTATAAGGCAGTATATATTTTTGTTTTGTGCTATATAAATACCATTCATATATGTTTGTGAAGTCGAAGGTGGACTTCCTAGCAGAAATAAGAGACGCTGCAGATCTCTGTAAAAGCAATTACAGATGGATTTGTAGCAATTATAGACAATTTATAGATGTGTGAGGAACCCTATGCAGGATTTAGTAGTCATTCATGTGATAACGCGTCAAAAGAGTCACTAAATTATATAATAAGGTTTGAAGTCAGCAGTAATTAATTTTAGTGTTTTCGTACTCACCAGTAAAATGAAATGATGCTTTCAAAGGTTTCTTTCCCAAAATATCATTACATGTATATACACAGAATATCTCATAATTCTAAATTAATAATTTCCTAAAGCCTTTCGTAACGACCAATTTTTTAAATGTATAAAAGAAAATTTTTATCAAAATTTCATAACTAATAAAAATGTTTTTTAAATGTAATTCATAGAGATGTCGTAGTTTTATACATAATATTAATATAAAACATAAATAATTCATTATACTCTTGAATACTTAAAAAAGTACCTCGAAGGTAAGAAAATATATTTAAAATAAGTATTTTAAACAAATATGTACACAAATAAGGGAAAACCAAATTATTTTTAATGTCAAACAAAAAGTAGATCTCTTATTTATTTATCCTTTACCTGTTTTTTCTTTGTTTCTCTTTTTATCCTGCTATTATTGATTTTCTCTATTGTTTATTTTTATTTCCACCATTAATGTATTTCATTACTCTTTCTTCAATAACTATATGATTATCTTTTCTCTTTTAAATGAATTGCATTTTGTGTTTTAGAATCTTTGAATAAGATATATGAAGGAATGTTCTTAAAATTCATTATTCTACTATTATTATTATGACTACTATTATTATTTTTGATTCTGCAGCATATCATGAATACAATGGCAGAAATATATAATTTGTTAGAACTTGAAAAATGCTTTGATATATTTCTTAAATTAACAGACACATTAATTCTATTCCACACCCCATATATGTTCTCTTTAGCTAGAATGTAAGTTTCCATTAATATTTTCTAGAAGTGTTTTGACAACAAAAACTTGTCAAAGCTTTAATCGACATTCATTGATCTAATAGGTTCATATTTCTACTATATTGTAGTCAAATACATTAACTTTCTTATAATATCAAAGGAGTACATACATAAGCCTATATTTATTCAAAAAGAAGCACAGATTCAAATAGCCGAAAGAATATATCAAAACAGTAATCAAATAGCAGAGTAATTTAATCATATTTCTATTTTCTTTCAATAAATAATAGTATCTTGAAGTAAAAGTACCTTAAGTGATATGCTTTGAAATAGGAGCCAAATTTAACAGAAAAAACATTAATAATTCTATATTCAACAAATTAAATAATTTCTTATTAAACCGCGTTTTGAAAAATAATCACAATATCAATAAATAACTGTATGAGTAATATATTAAATATTATTTATATAAAATCGATTGGTTACTTTCATATAACCAATTAAAATAGTAAAATTTTGTTAAAAATGCTTATGTGAGTATAATAATTTATTATAATAGTTATTTTGAGGAATAAAATAGCATTTTTATAGAACGTTGTTTTTTTCTTCCGAACGTACATCATTAATAAGCACATTGTTAATAATAAGTTTATGTGTTTTATATTAAAAATTATTTATATAAAATGGATTGAAGGCATTCATATAAAAATTAAAATAGTAATATTTTTGATAAAAATGCTTATGTGAGTATATTATGTGAGATTATTTTGAATGAATAAAATAGCATGTTTTACCGAACCTTGTTTTTTCTTCAAAAATTCTAACTGTATTGGAAATAGACCTTTAAAATAGATTAGAAAAAATATTATACATTTTAGTGTATTTTTTAAATTTCACATGTTTTAAATAAAAGATACAAAATAGTATTAGCAGAGAGTGAAACTGTTAACTAAAATGTGTGATTTTACATCCAAGTTTTAACTAAAGTACAGAATCATTAGACTTAACTAAGGTAGTTTTATGCTTACTGCAAACTGAATTGTGCTAAATGCAGCGTTTCATTTTACAACCTGTTTCTTATTTTTTTTTGTTTATTATCTTCTTTGTACTAAATGTGATGTTCAAATTTAAAAAGGTAAAACCTTTTTTCTTATGTGATTGTATCATTTTATTATTAATTATAAATATAACAACCACACTGCAATTTTTATCAAAATAATTTTTTTTATCATGGAAACATAGACAATAGAAAACAAAAACCAGATTGTTTTGTTGTTTAATATAAGCCCTTAAAATTCTTTATACTTTTGTTTCAGTCAGACTTTTACTGGACTACCACAGCAATGTGTTAGATTTAAAGAAAACTAAAAAGTATATTATTCTAGAAGAATTACTTGTTAGAAACATTAATAACTAAAAAAGAGGCTAAAGACATCGAAAGCCAGTTGACTGGTGCAGCTGAAACAATTTGACGTAGCATAGTACAGGTGGCATTGTTTTTGTTCTAGGTGAGGTTTCATTCCGTTTCAAAACATCAACCAGTCAATTAATATTAAACATTTGTTCACAATAGGAAGTAATAATGATCATTCTAACAACAAAAATGATTCCATAGTCCAAATTCAGCATTCGACCACCGAATCCACATTGACATGCTTACATGCCGGTCAAAAACGTATAACCAATTTTCTATCGATAAGGGAAAAAAGCGTGAAGGAATTTTCCCTTTTGGGGATTACCATAGCCAAGTTTCCACATTTCAGGCAAGTCCATCTTGTTGCAAGTCATTGTATTAAAATTATTTCTCTAAGAGGAAATCAAAATTTTGTAACTTAAACTTTTGCAAACTGAAGATGAAGCTAAAAACATCAAAAATCAGTTGATTGGTGCAGCTGAGATAATTTGACGTAACATAGTACATGTGGCATTGTTTTTGTTCTAGGTGCGGTTTCAATCAGTTTCAAAACATCAGCCAGTAAGTTAATAGTAAACATAATGATCATTCTAACAACAAAAATGATTCCATAGTCCAAATTAAACATTCGACCACCGAATCCACAATGCCACGCTTACATGCCGGTCAAAAAATCGCATAACCAATTTTCTATCGGTTAGGGAAAAAAGGAATTTTCCCTTTTAGGGATTACCGTAGCCAAGTTGAAAAAGTCTAGGCAAGTCATTGTATTAAAATTATTTCTCTACGAGGATATCAAAATTTTGTAACTATTACTGTAATTATACCATAATTATCTAATTATGCATTTAAGAACTAGGATTACCAGGTGCTTTCAGAAATGCACCTGGTGAATATTTTTACTCATACTGGTACCAAATCCGGCTCATTACCATCATAAATGCTGATTTATAGTGCTAGTGTCAAAGCCGAGGTTTCCCAAACCTCTCTACTTAATGTATCAAAAGTCTACTAAATGAGGAGGCTTTCTTGAATACAATCATTAAAGAGGATGTATAGCAAACAGGCAGTGACACTTAATCTCATTTTCTAAAATCTCTCTCTTAATATATGCAGAATTAGTTTTCATTACAATTATTAATGCGTCAGATCACGAGAGGCAAATACATTTAATATATTCAAAGAATATCTCACAGCGATATACGCCATGTTAAGGCAAGTGACGGCAGACATTTATGAACACCGTAAAGAGTGAGCGTGCATTCATTTAATTGAAAGGTTTAAGGAATAAGTAGAATGCTTAATCATGAAATAATTTATCTGGATGATTGCGAAAGTTTCCTTAAGTGGCACAAATTATGAAACGCATTAGTTACTCCTTTCAAAGTTAACTCTAATAACTCCTATTCTATATATTTATCATATATATTTCTGTGTGTTTGTATGTGTGTATGTGTGAATTGTTTAATATAAATTCATCATAATGCACCGATTTAAATACAGAAAGCATTTCAGTTTCCCCGTTAATTATTTAATTTACGTTATGAAACTCTGACTGATTCGTTGTTTGTCTCTCTACGCAATAGTTTATTATTACGTTTCAGCCCATTTTCCAAATTTTCTCTTGAAAAGGTAATTGGAAATAAACATGTCAAAAATTTTCTGCAGAATTTATTGGAGAGGAATATTTGTATATTATGCTTAATTACTCAAATTTTACTATTTCTAATATTTAAATTATAGTATTCAAATTTAAATAATGAACAAAGCTACGGGTTGTGGAAATAAATTCCTTATTAATTTAGATTTCATGACATCCATATTGAAATGTAAAATATTAATTAAAATACTTACTATTCAATATCACTTAAAGCTTTGTTTAATTAAATTTATTTGCAACGTTTTAACAAATATTAACGTTCTGATTTGAAAATAGTGAAAGAGCAGTCAGCTGTCAAATGTCGTCTAAAGATATTTAAATTTAACGATAAATAGAAGTACATGATAGCTGAGATTATTCACAGAAAAAATTACACTTAAATTGAATTCAGCTCCAATTAATATAAAATGGATTAAAATTTAAAATATTCTATATAGTTTCAGTTGTTAACATTAAGTTAATATAACATTAGTAGATTACAAAATATCACCCAAAAAGCAAATTTTACAAAGATTTATGTCATACGAAGCGAACTTATGTATGCAATATAAGTACCTAAGTCTACCATAATACTTACCAAAAATATTTTTTCAAGTATTTTAGCTATTTAATAATGGAATTTTCGAAAGAAAAAAGAAATTGTAGGATTTATTACGTGGGTTTGAGGGACTATTCCATGTTTCCATTCACTATTTGCTTGGTGTACATCACAATCAAGGATCCATGATTCAAGTCTAAAATTTGTTTCTTAATATTGGGTATTGTAAATTGCATCTTGCGATTAGCTCCAAACGATTAACGAGGTATAGAATCTTTAACCAATAGATTTTAAACCAATAGATATATTTGTGTTGACTTAATTTGTTCGAGACGTACCAATTTAGGAAAAAATTCAGAGGGGTATAAATAAAGCATTCTTTGGTAATCTTTTTGAAGTCGACTCTCCACTTGTATAGCATTGTAAGGGGTCAAGGACATGGTATGCACAGATGTCCCTGTAAAATTGTAAGTCACTCCTTGTTGACCATACGCACATACCTGACATGGAGGTGTAAAGATGTGTCCCAATTTTTTTTCTATATAATAGGAGAAAACGGATAACAACAATGCAAACCACTTAATTATATTGGTGATAGATGTCTTGATTTCATAGATATATCTGAATAAAATATTTTATTTTTTATACATATGGGATGAACTTTTTATGTTTCTAATGATTTTCATTATTTCTCTTTCTAGCAATCTAACCTACTGTCTAGAATGTGTTAGAGTTTTGCAAAGTTTTTAAAAAGGAAGCGTAAAATTCAGGGAACATAAAGAAATAGTTTAATGTGTTCGGTAATTTTTTGTCATACTGTACATCTGTTGGCTAGCCACGAATATCATTTCGAAAGAATTAGACAGTTTTCTGGTAATAGGTATTTAAAATGCCATATGGAAATCCCAAATTCTGTGAAACATGATCTGGCATTCCATTTTTAAAGGCGAAATATGTAAAGAAAGCTAAACCTAATTGACATATCTATGAAAAACGTACAGGATATATGACGAAACAATAAGATATATGCTAGAGCATATAATGATAGCCACACGAATAGAATTAGTAGAGGGCTTTGTTTGGTTTGGAGTACTACGGTCAACTGTTTTGCTACTCGAAAGCTAATGAGTGTGTTACTGTTTAAATCCGATTCTGGATAGCTTCGAAAAACCATGACATCAATCGAATTCACACCCGGGAATTCTGGTATCAGTAGAAAACCATCAGGGTTCTAGAAAGTAGAAAAGACGCTTGACAGTTTAGTTTTGGTATTGGTTCGGAGCGTAACGGTGTAATTTTGGGAATTTTTGGGAAGAGGACTAATGTGACTGGAACTACGTTTTAATTTGATTTTAAGTGGCTACAAACACTCATGTCTAAATTGGGACTGAAACAAGTCCCGGTACCCATGAGCAGTGCCGTACCATTCATTCAGAGAAATGTTTGACAAAGTAGACGATTTATTATTTCACTTTTATTAAATGTTTTCACAAGTTTCAAAATATATCCTTGATGGAATTAAGCAGACTGTTTAAATAACCGTAGACACATTGGAAATAAAATATGATACCGAGGATTACAAAACCAAACGTTTTGCAAAATGTCGTCGTCCAAGCGATGGATTTCTGTTAGGGTGGAATTTAAAATTTTTCTTACTACAAGTTTCTTGATAATGATAAAAATCATATTATAAAATATATAAAAAGGAGAAGATTTTATGTAGGAATAAAGTTGATAAAAATGTACTGTTGTGTGTTTTTAATTTTAAACCGCAGTTGAATAAGCATACCTTGTTAGAAAAAATGTATAGAAAATTTTTAATACAAATTAAAAATTAATGCTAAAAGTAAGTTTTTTAAATGTAATAGCAGACGAAAATAAATGTGATCAGGTACTACTTAGGAAGATTTTTCTTTTAATTAATGCCCGTAGCTTTGAAAATCCTGATACTTCTTAAATCTTTAAGTAAAACATCATAAGCAAGGCAATCAATGATCTCCGCTATCGCAAGTCTACAGGTGTAATTATAATCCATTCGAAAATATCCGAAAATACTTTCTGGTATGGAAATCACCACAAATCAAATGAATTGTAAATCTGAAAGTAAATCAGAGATAGGACTCTAAAGAAATGATAATTCAATCGGGAATCTCCCCCAACCTCCTAATGTAAATATGCTGCCGTATCATGTAAAAAACATAAGGAGCTTGTTCAAACAAAGAGAAAAGCTGGAAGTCAATTCAGTTACTCTCGATCGAATCAGTCTTATTGGACATTTAACAGTCTCATACGGAGCTCTATTAATGCAATTAAGAGGGTACTCTATGGGATTTCTTTTCTCTATGATGATGTATAATGTATTGGGAAAGGCGATTTTTTTACTGATAAATTCCGTATGAATAAAGAAGTGAGATTACGTTTGATACGAATGTCCTGCAATTATTGCAAACTAACGTTGTAAATCATAAATATGCTTTTAATGAAAAAGTTATTTTCATGATATTAATAATTAATCAACTATATTAATCAATCATGAAGTACTTTTTTAATGAATCCTATTTAGAATGCATAGTAAAATCATTGATAGGTATTTTTGCCTTAACCGTTTGTTTTAGGCATATACTTCAGACAAAAAAATTTTCAAATAAGAGAATCATTCTTATTTCTTTATTTGAAAATGTATTTTTTTGTTTTAAATTAAGACAATCATTCTTATCATCTTGTTTTAAATTTAATGTACCAAAAGGTGCATTACATTTAAAAGTCAAATATTTCGAAAATCTGAATGTGTATACTTTATCCCGTTACCCATCATTGTACTCAGTAAGAGCTGAAATTCGTCCTGAGAACCATAATACAAAAAGTCATATTTTCCTCCAATAAGAATAAACCAGTATAAATAATTTAAAAATCTGTTAAAACTCAAGATTTCTTCTCCGTTTTTTCATGGATGGGTATATAGAATAATTACAGTAGTTAGAGATTAAGATGTGGATGCATTGTTTCTTTCACAATAAAAAAGTGACAAGATTATGAGCTTATTTTAGTTGGAAATGCAGCGTATATTAAAATTATTTATGGTTATAATCAGATACTCCTCTATTTTGTCCTAAAAGGAAAGTTTCAACCTGATTTTACCTGAAATTATTAAAATAATCTATTAGCTGATCACTGAAAGAAGAAGATTGACTCTTACATTTTTTTTGATTGAATATTTCGATAAATATATATTCACAGAGAATTGGATCTTTTTATCCAGATATTTAGGACAAGTTTCAAGTTTAACAAATATATTGACAGGTAAAGAGGGAGTGTGTAAAATTTATATTTTGTAATAATATTCTCGAAACTTATTTTACAATTAAAAATCCTACAAAAATAATTTTTACCTTATTTGAAATATTTTTGCGATTGAAAGTATGCTAAGACTCACCAGTTACTCTTAGTGTATCTCTAAACTTTATATCTTGAGAAATTAAATAATTTTGCTGAACAATACTAAAAATTCTTGGTATTAGTTTCTACATTTTGCATGATATGTTAAAACCTTTGCATTATCATCTGGATGGAGAATATTATCTGAATAATGAGTTCTTTAACGCCTTATCTCTAATTTATTTCTGATTTACATATCTTTTATTTCTAGTGATTCCTGTAGTAGAAGGTAATTTTGGTTATTTTAGAATGATTCTTAATTTTATTTTTAGACCAATTTTAATTTTTATATAAGCTGCTTTTCTAAATGTTTTGAACACTCATTTGAAAATATTATTTATTTGTAGTTTAAATTTGGGAAATTAAATAAATTGCAATAAAATAACAGAAAAATTAAATACATTTTATTTGCAAGTGTTTTAGTAAAGTAAAAAAAAAATCTATTTTTGCCAAATTTGTTTGGAATGTCTTGAGAGCTAAATTTTAAATAATTTTAGAAAGAAATTTACTGAATATTATTGAAAATGCTGGTTCTGAGTGTGATCGTAAGTCTTTTGTTAGAGCTGTGAAATCGTTGTTTTGATTGAAAACAATTCTTACATTAAAATCTCATCATAGAACTTTCTTCTCAATTTACTATGGAGTACACAGTAAATATTTTCTAAACAAAGAATCATTAAACTGTTAAATGTACAATGGCATATTTATCATATTACTGTCAAACATTATGACAGTGAGTATGAATCAGTGGACAATGATACGCTTGACTGCTTGTATTTTACTCGACATTAAAAGCTTGTATTATATATTAAGATAATAATTTCAGTTTGAAAACGTTTTAAAATTTATCAATAATAACTTAATACAAAGCGAGAAAAAATACTTCCAAAATTGCTTGCTAAGTTTAATCAAAGGATTTGCATTTCATTTATTAAAAGCCCACATATATTTCTGATTTTCTACTTTTCCTTTTTTTACAACCACCTAAAATCCCGTATAGTCACACAACAGTCTTTCATAAATCATGCACAACTAAGTATTGTTAAACTAAGTATTACTATGCTTGCGTTTTTTAAAATTTCTTCCAGTTTCACAATTCTGTTGGTTTGCTTATACTCCAATAACGGTGTTTACAATTAATTTTCTTATTATTACTATACTTTTAAATGATAATATTTTCTTATATGTTTCTTAATATGTACTGAAGAAGTGATTGAAGCGAGATTAAGTACTGTGCTGGCAATTTGTTATCGTTGTTTACGTATATGATATTCTCTTGTATTCTGGAAACTCTCCATTTGAATACAGAATTAATGTTGTTGGTGACGCGAATGTTACTTGGAAAAGCTCAGGACATGGAGTCTGCCAAATTTAATCAAATATTTGTACATTTCGTTTATTATGAACACTGCTAGAGTGAAAACAATACTAGAAATGTTTTCAAACTAAAATGACTCAAAATGGGTTTTTGTAGTTTGGAAGCAGGGCCAGAACAAAACACCCTCACTCTTGACCTGTTACTTTTAGAGATATATTTTGGACCCATTAGACAGTGTAACTACGAACCTGTTTTACCACCAGTGAACACAACGGTTCAAACCTCGGACGCACAATTTTAAAGTTATGAGCTGAACGACTTTGCAGAATGGG
The DNA here is from genome assembly GCA_032207245.1 of Pardosa pseudoannulata. Taxonomy (NCBI): domain Eukaryota; kingdom Metazoa; phylum Arthropoda; class Arachnida; order Araneae; family Lycosidae; genus Pardosa; species Pardosa pseudoannulata. The sequence continues at coordinate 120,282,083 of CM063498.1, forward strand.
GAATCATGATCCAAAAAATATATCAGTTTGCTGTTATTTATATTTATCTCTCTCATAAACTGGCAAGATACTTTGTAAATATGTTATGTAATAAAACATTTTGCATCATGATCAAATAAACATGTTGTATTATCGGAAAGCAAATGAATTTTACAATTTCATATAACATAGGGTTGGTAATTTGGGAGCACTACAGTCTACTTTTTCGAAACAATAGGGCTAATGTGAGCAGGACCTACTGCTTAAAGTCGATTCCGAACGGCTACGTCATGCCACAGTTTGACTCGAACCCACGAACTCCAGATCCGAAGATCAGTGCCCTAAACATCCGGCCATAAAACATAGGAAATTATTATCATGAAATTCTGCGATATACCCTATAAACATTGAGTACATACTCAGGAAGTTAAGGTAGATATATGATCTTAAAGCTTATAAAGGGATTTCTAAAATAAGCGTTTTGCAATATAGATAACAGGAATAATATATTTTACAGCACATATATTTTAATGGTTTCAATAAAAGAAATTAATTTATACTGCCATTTAGATTCTACATTTTAGCAGCCTACTACTTTCTCTGATTTCGATATAATAAATTTCTTCTTACTGTTATATATTTACTAGGGGTTAAATTCATTAGGACAGTTGTAAAATTTTCTAAACTATCACGTGTGTTAGCAAACGTTTTGTCAAGTCTTTAAAAATCAAAAACGGACAAGTTAGATGTAGGTCCAATCTTTTTAATAAATTCCAAGAAATGCAAAACACATACAATGTATAAGATAGTATCTTATAAAAATAACTCCTAGATTTCAGTTACTGGTTAGAGAATATTATTTTGGAAGTGGCATAATAAATTTAGCGTTTCTTTGTTTTGAGAGTTAAATATTTAGAGGCTTGCAAAAAAATATTATAGTTCTTGCGTAAATGGCTTAGAATTTCATCAAACATTTACATGTCCCCGTAGAAGTTTCCTTAGATACCCTAAAAACTGAACGTGACGATTGCATTTTGTTTAATATTTAGAACTTAAGAAGACTTTGTTCTTCTTCATCATAAATTTATATACATAACAATCAGTGCGTATGTAAATGATAACACTATTGTTTCTTCTGAATTTCTTGTAGTTTCATTTTAGATTATAAACACATGATTTGTAGGTTTTAAAAATTTAAACTGTTCTACTAAATCATATATTTATTCGAAAATATTTATATTTATATTTATACAAAACTATGAACATACTATTGATATAAAAAAGAGTGTTTGATATATTATTTTTTCAATAATATGTCATGATTTTTCAGTTTGTAACTAAATATTTACCTTTATATCATATGATTAATTAATTTTTCTTTTATACAAATTTACCTTTCCCTCTTTGATTTAGAAATTGTGACTTATATTTACGGTTTAACAATAATATCGTATTTTAAATTAACTCGTGTACAAATCAGACTAATAATTTAGTTTCTTACAGTACACGAATTTATTTCTAGCTCTTCGTTATTCTTTATTTTCCAAAATAAAATACCTAGAAATTTTAAAAATGCTATTAATCCTACAAGAAAAGTAAAAAAAAATACTAGTAAAAGTAAAAAGTATATAAACCCATTTTTTCTCTTATCAGATGAGTAGAAGGAAGAATGATAAATTAGCTGAGATAATTTGTTATTCACAAAAAGAAATTTTTCCACATTACGGAATAAATGAGAGGGATTAACACCATTTAGAAAGGTATAAGACCAATGCTAAATATATGTTTTGAAAGTTAGATCACTACATTCTGAGGAATAGATGAATTAATATAATATAAACAAGATATTTCTTAAATAAAAGAATTAAATAAACTAAACATAATTCAAAGGGCTAAAATTTATAATGCATTCTAGACTGAATATCACTAGCACTTTAATTATTTTAGTAGTTTGTTAGAAGTTATTTCATACTAGTCTTGAAGTTCTGCACTGCTAAATAAGCTTTTTATATCTAAATATATCTAAATTACACGAGAATTTAATCAAAATCTTTAAAAAATTGAAAAACATAAAAATCTAACATTTGATATGATTGAAATTATCTTTATTAAACAGCGTAACAAATCATTATGATTATTTTATTTCCCTATAGGAAGTGAAGGAAATATTGCAACTGCGAAATATTACATTGCTCAAATTTAAACATAAATACGAATATGTCTGGCTGAGTTTCGGTATTACGTTTGTATGCAAAATTACACTTTTGTTTTGAAATTTTAAATAACCCTTTTGACCATCCCTGAACTGGTACTGACACAGTGCACTTTGATATCAGTATGTATCTCCCATATATGAAGTCAAAACTGTGTATTAAAAGCTATTATAACGTCTACTTGTAGATCTCCCTTTTTGATTTCAATCTGCACTCTACAAATAAAGGAAAATCAACATAACATGCATTGATTCTGTGGGGTATAAACCAAAAACAATGAATAGCAATATTTTAAATTTTGAATTTAAACCTTATTATAACATTTAGTGGTGTCCTTCTCCTTTTGCCTCAATTCATTAATATATATTTTGATCTACAACAAAGCAAGTGAAAGATATTTGTGCATTTGTATTTAGTTGTAACAATGATTTTTAAACATTCCAAACGACGGATTTTTAAATCCATTTTTAGACAACAAAAATTGAAATCCATTGTTTGGAAATGATTTTAAATTTTGACATTTTATTTTCTATCGGAAGTACTTTGATATACCCCCCCCCCCCAAATTGGAAATTAGGCGACTTTTTTTTCTCGCCAAGCAAAATACCTGTTTTTAACGCCTTCTTTTTTTCTAGCCAAGATTGATTCTCGCTAAATACACAATTAATACGTAAAAAATTGAAATCATTAAATACAAAAAAAAAAAGAATACCTAAAAAATACAATAAATACATAAAAAATACAAATAAATGACACTGAATAACATATTATATGCAATTTACACAAAAGCTTTAACAAGTACAATTGAAAATAGGTGGCGCCAATCTAATAAAAAGAATTATTTATACAGAAATTTTGAATTCTTCCCAATTTACCCCAACACAACTATCAATTTTCCAACTCAAAATTCCCAGCAACTTTTCAACAGCACTATGTACAGTAGGCATATTGAAAGCTGAAAGATAAAAATAATTAATAGAAAAAAAATATAATTTGAAAATACAACCAGATTTGCAGCAAAATACAGCAAGTCAGAAATCCGCTTGATCACTTCACAAAGAAATGGCGAATGAATGAAATGGCTGTAAAACATATATGAAATCTCAAAATTGTTGCCACAAAATTTTAAAAAAAACTCAAAAATGGTAGAAAATACAAGCAAATACTAAATTTGGCAACAGAAAAACCTAAAAGCTCAAAAAACCTAAATTGGCAAAACCAAAATAAGAAACAGCAGCCCTAAAAAGTCCGTAAGGAGTGCCAGATTTGGCGCTTGATTTTTTGCGGGTATATTAAAGTTGTACCTTTCTATCTGGTATAAAGCAAAGGAAGTATTACAATCGGACATAAATTGTGTTTAAAAGGAAATATCTATATCTCAAAAACAAAATATCAGGAGTATCAATATAACGCAATCTAACTCTGCTGATCACCAACAGATGGCAGTATTTTAACAAGTGCAAGGTAGCCACGTACTCGTAAATTATGAAAATGTTTAGGAGCTGGAATCTAGTGATGAAACAGCAACCCTAAAAAGTCCTTAGGGAGTGCCAGATTTGGCGCATAATTTTTTGGCGGTATATCAAAGTTGTACCTTTCTATCTGGTATAAAGCAAAGGAAGTATTACAATCGGACATAAATTGTGTTTAAAAGGAAATATCTATATCTCAAAAACAAAATATCAGGAGTATCAATATAACGCAATCTAACTCTGCTGATCACCAACAGATGGCAGTATTTTAACAAGTGCAAGGTAGCCACGTACTCGTAAATTATGAAAATGTTTAGGAGCTGGAATCTAGTGATGAAACAGCAGCCCTAAAAAGTCCGTAAGGAGTGCCAGATTTGGCGCTTGATTTTTTGCGGGTATATTAAAGTTGTACCTTTCTATCTGGTATAAAGCAAAGGAAGTATTACAATCGGACATAAATTGTGTTTAAAAGGAAATATCTATATCTCAAAAACAAAATATCAGGAGTATCAATATAACGCAATCTAACTCTGCTGATCACCAACAGATGGCAGTATTTTAACAAGTGCAAGGTAGCCACGTACTCGTAAATTATGAAAATGTTTAGGAGCTGGAATCTAGTGATGAAACTGCAACCCTAAAAAGAGAATCCAGATTCATAATTTTTGGGGGTATATAAAGTACCTATCTATATATAAAGCAAAGGTTATTACAATCGGAATAAATTGTGTTTAAAAAAAGGAAAGCTATACCAAAAACAAAATATCAGGAGTATCAATATAACGCAATCTAACTCTGCTGATCACCAACAGATGGCAGTATTTTAACAAGTGCAAGGTAGCCACGTACTCGTAAATTATGAAAATGTTTAGGAGCTGGAATCTAGTGATGATGTTAGGCTGCATCAGGAAAGGGTAGGTTTACTTTTTATTTGTTGCGAGTCATTTCAAAATTCTTTATAATGTAATAGATTACCAATACGTAATAATTTATTAAATTTAATAGGATAATATTTATTGGAAGACAAATTTTTGCTTGTACATAGTGCTTATCTATATCACAAAAACAAAATATAACGAATCCCCTATATAATAATCTAATATCTCTGCTCTCATATGAGACAGAAATAATATATTATTCTGATGAGTTAGTAAAAAATCAAAGCGAGTAAATTTATATTTTTATCATTCAAATATAAACAATTCATGCATATATTTCTTTAAATCGAAATCTATTCAAATAAAATTTTTTCTAATATATATTCCTTTAACCATATCATCTTTCCTTAATTAAAATTAATTAAATATCGTCTGCATTATTTTCCTGCGTTTTATCACTGAACTTAAATATTACGTAAATACCTTTCTTTTATATTTGTCTTCAATAATAGGTTAGGTACATATGTGATAATTTTAAATTTAATCATGGGTTATTTTTTGTTGCAATGTAAATTTTATCACTTGACTCTAAACTGCAATTTTATTCAACGTGAATCCACAATGCATTCACAGAATTGGGAGATTTTAGAGGAGTAACATAAACAAATAATTAAAGATAAACAAATTATTGAGCGTGTACCAGATAAATCTCAGCTAAAAAGCAAACCATTTTTTACCTGCCTAAAAGGGTACTTACAATTCTGGAAAATTAAAAATTTTACTGATCTCGTCATATAATGGGCCCGTCATATAATAGTGGGCTCGTCATATAATAGTATAACGAATTCTAACGCTGAGAGTCACCAACAGATGGCAGTATATTAGCAAGTGTTTGGACGTCA
>CM063498.1:120292526-120297526 GCA_032207245.1 Pardosa pseudoannulata
ATATATATATATATATATATATATATATATATATATATATATATATATATATATATATATATATATATATAAATATATATCAAAATTATTATACTAAAATTATCTCTTTAAAAACATCCTCTCTTTATTTATTGTTTATTGTTTTTATAAATAAATTTCTTTCTATTATAGATTATATTTTTAAACAAATGTTATCTTGCATACAATTCATCTAGGGTATATTTATAGTTAGATTCAAGATTAAATAAATTATGTGTCATATAGAGACATTTTGTGTTTTATTATATTCGTGCATCTTCATTTCTTTATTTCACATTCTAGTCTATTTTTGTTATAGTTTTCACAATGTTATTCACAGGTTACATAGTTCAATACATTTTCTCTTAGAAATCCTTTATTTTAATTACGCCTATAGGATTTTCCTCGCACCTAAAAAGTAGCTTTATATTGTTAAAATATAAATCTGTTATAAGCTTCTGAATATTAATTCATTATTATATGTATAATTATTTAAAAAACAATAAAAAATAGTTATTTTTTAAAAATTTATATTAAAAAATGATTTTTTTCAGTTATACTAGAAATGTTTGTTATTTATTTTATGCACTATACAAATGACAAAATGTTTATAATCAAGGTTAAGATTGCACCTTAAATACCAGTCGAATGATGGACGAACGTGTAGGCACCCCTTTCCTGTACCAGAGTTTGAAGGTTAGATTTCCACTACTGGCATCAACGTATGCAACAGTTCTGGCTCGAATTTAAGCAGTAGGTCCCAGCCTCATTATTTTTCGTGTAGCAAAATTGTATACCTATATGCTTAAACTTACCTGCCAGCATTTCAAGAACTATAGTTCCAGATGACTATAATACACCAAATAAACCGAAAACGTTAAAAACTTTCTAGCCAAAATAAAAGTTCTTAATTGAAATGATAGGTTGATTTTTAAATTTTTGAAATACAACTTATAGAACTATTTTTGTCCCATTTTATGGTAACTGCGAAGACAAAAATATAAAGAGGTTGGCATCTAGAGTTCTCATCTAACACAACACCAGTGCCTTCAGCTTCTTAAGCTGTTGTAAATATATATTTAAAAACACAGAAATGTAAGTAACACATATGGTTTCGGTTTAACCAAAAATATTTTGCATGAAAGTTAGTTTCAGTTTTTGAGAGTATAATATTATAATTAGAAAATGTTACTGTAACTTCAGATTAACATTCAGATGTTAAAAGAGACATTTTTCATCACGTAACTTATAGTCACAATATCCATCGAGTGATTTTCATCTCTTCCCTCAAATGAAGATCTGCCTAAGAAACTGCAGATTAAATGACGAATGAGATAACCAACTCACATTACTAAAAGTAAAATATTTCGAATTATATTGAATTACTCTGATGCAACATCTAAATCTTGACTGTGATTCTGTCGAAAACACCTTTTTTTAGTTTCGTACAATATAAAAAATCCATCTGCAACCACTAAAAATTGCAAAAGGTTCAATTTATAAGTAAATCAATTTAAAATTTGTATGACTGATTAGATTTTAATTCCCTCAACCGAACTTCATATAAGATTTTTAATTTAACTAATAACTCACATATTTGATAACTCACATTTCTAATATATATTCTGACCTAATATGTTGCTTCAAATTCAATATTCTTTCAATAACGGTAGATAGTACAAGACAAAAAAAGTTGATCTTTTAAATTTGTTAAAAACAAAAGAACACGGAAACAAAACAAATTTATGTTTGATTTGTTACTACTGATAGTTTTTAAATTGCATTTGAAAAATTATAAATATTAATTTGATTTTTTTCCTCTACATAATGTATTTTTGTTATTTTTTCAAGTCTACTATGCATTAAAGTGAGCAAATGATTATTCTACAGAGAGTAAAGTATTATTTTAAATATTTCACTTTACAAAAGAGGTTCTATTTTCATTTTCATATAATATGTGAGCAATAGGGTTATTGTTAAAAATGTATCTGAATAATACAGAAAGAATGAAACATTATATTGTTTTGCTTTAGAGAATTGCTTTTCTCTAGAAATAAAATAACACAAAAGAAGCAGAGTTTTAGCATTAATATTTAACAATGTAGTGTAAATAAAGAGAGGATCGTTATATACTTGTAATTATGTAAACACGTGTAAAAAATTAAATTGTCAGCATATGTTTCGCAGGACAAAAAAGTTTCTTATTTCCTGTTAAAAGGATTTATTATAGTACAATTGAACATTATTTTATTACAATAGTATAATAGTACAACAATACAATCTTTTATTACAAAATACAGTGTTTATAGCAAACATGTCAACACATTTTTAATTGGCTTATTTGAAAAATTTAAGGGGTTTTCTCTATTTATATGCAAAAAAATAAAATTTTATATTGCCAATTAAGAAGAAGTGATTATTTTCTTAATTCTTCCGAATATTTTTGTAAAAGTTTTACTGCTTAAAAAGCCAACCAGTATACAATACATTACATTATGCTAAATGCATGCAGAACTTATCGTACTAATGTTCTTTAAATAATTACTTTACAAGTTTTTAATGAATGATCTTAGTTTACTTTTGTTTTAATTTATACAAAATCTTCATACTTTAATTCAAATAATATCTTATTTGATAAAATCAAAAGGATTTAATAGAAAAATATTTGTTTATCATCTGATGTAAGTTTTAATTAAATCTTCTCTTTGAATAAAATTCAAATTGTAACTTTCTTCTCTAAATAGTATATTTCAATTTAATATATTGTCAACCACTAATCTAAAAATTCAATATTTCTATTTATTCATTGTAGCAAAGTTATGAATCCTTTTTTAATAAAATATTACTCAATACTTTGAGCTTTCAAATATGTGTGCTAAATATCTAAATAACTTTTGTATCGAAATCACTTTAAATATCTGAATAACTTTTAAAATATTTATTTTTCTAATATAATGTATATAGTGTAGTTATAGTAATAATTTTTGTTAGAATAATCCAATAAAGTTTGTTTTATTTCTTCACTGCATTAAGGATCTTTAGAAGTAGATAATGAGTGTAAAGTATATGTGCTTAAATCAAAATATACTTAAATATATTTTTTTTTATCTTTAGATAAAATATATTTTTATAATATATTTTCTCCATCGAAATGCAAACATATAGTACGTACGAATAGACTGCATAAAATTTCACCTTCATTCGTTAGCTGAATCAAAAAATGGATGAAAAGTACATCTGTTTACGTAAAAATATTTGTTTCTACGAAATGTTTGGATAAAACTCCTTTTTTAATTGATAAGTTTATAAACACTGTATATGCCTTTTGTGTCGTGATCTCCTACTTACTCATTTACAGCATTAATAGTATCTAGAAGGAGAAAATAGTTCTACAATGTATTTCCTTATATAAAATTGTATTTCCTCTTACACAATGTCACACATATAAAGTTTAATATATATGGATGTAGGGTTGAATTTCATACATTAATGTCTAGAAGTAGAAACACGATGTAAATTATATTTGTTTATATAAAAAATATATTTTCCTTTAAGCTTAAAAATTATCTCTTTTAGATTAAAATATTAATTAATAATAAATAATGTATAAGAATTGATAAACTTAAAATATATCTCCTACTTACTCATTCACTGCATTAATAGTATCTAGAAGGAGAAAATAGTTCTACAGTGTATGTCCTTATATAAAGTTGTATTTCTATGTATTATCCTCTTACTTAATGTCACACATATAAAGTTTAATATATATGGATTTAGGGTTGAATTTCATACATTAATGTCTAGAAGTAGAAACACGATGTAAATTATATTTGTTTATATAAAAAATATATTTTCCTTTAAGCTTAAAAACTATTTTTTTTTTTAGATTAATAATATTAATTAATAATAATAATGTATAAGAATTGAAACTTAAAATATATCTCCTACTTAATCATTCACTGCATTAATACTATCCAGAAGGAGAAAATAGTTCTACAGTGTATTTCCTTATATAAAGTATTTATATGTATTATCCTGTTACACAATGTCACACATATAAAGTTTAATATATATGGATTTAGGGTTGAATTTCATACATTAATGTCTAGAAGTAGAAACACGATGTAAATTATTTTTGTTTATATAAAAATACATTTTCAATTTGAACTTAAAAACTGTGTTTTTTATACTGAAATATTAATTAATAATAAATAATGTAAAAGAATTGGGAAACGTAAAATATATCTCCTACTTACTCATTCACTGCATTAATAGTATCTAGAAGGAGAAAATAGTTCTACAGTGTATGTCCTTATATAAAGTTGTATTTCTATGTATTATCCTCTTACTTAATGTAAATTAAACACGATGTAAATTATTTTTGTTTATATAAAAATACATTTTCAATTTGAACTTAAAAACTGTGTTTTTTATACTGAAATATTAATTAATAATAAATAATGTAAAAGAATTGGGAAACGTAAAATATATTTGCAATAAAGATAGTTTGAAGAGTATCATTTTTAAATATGCAAAATATAACAAAGACAAAATATTTTAAAGAGTACTTGACAGTGAATTGCATCTCAATTTTATATCGAAGTAGTAGGATCCAGTAATTGGTTTGATGGAAAGATATCTTCTTTCTATTGTTGTGAATTCTATTGTATCAAAGTATTTTTATTCAAAAGACATTATATTAGAAGTTTGTACCTAGATTTTAGGTAAAAAGCAACTTAATGCATGCATATATTAATTATTATATTTAAAATATAACATAATTTTTAGTGTTCACAGTAGAATACATTATAATTAGTGAAAATATGCTAATAGTAATTTATAGGAATAGTAGTTTAGAATATTAGTTGGATGTATTCTTTCTCTTTAATACGAGTACCCTCCGACTTACGTACTTGGCTAATCCAAGTTGCATTAACAATAACAATAAACTATAATTAAAGTTTATTTTCATTCAGTATTAA
>CM063498.1:120302526-120317526 GCA_032207245.1 Pardosa pseudoannulata
TGTTTTAAGAAAATGCAAAGTATAATTTCAGAAAATAAAAACACTACTTTACATTGTTATATTTTTAAAACTGAAATAACAAAAAATAAATAAATTGATAAAAAAGCAATGTATTGTCAAACGAATATAATAGTATAAATATGTTAAAGAGCTGTCACCACGAAATGCCAATTAAAATGTAAAATTCATATTAACTGTCAAAGTTGAATAGTACATAAATTAAGATATTCTTAATATTATTTAAAATAGATTTATTAACTAAAAGTATACAAAATGAATATTACATTTTTTAAAAGAATTCTCTATATATATTTCGAAATAATATCTTATATAACTTAATTTTTTTATACTTTCCTATCTTTATCTTTCTCTTCTGTTACTTATACGTAGTCTCTCAAAAGAAAGGAATTTAAAAAGGAAATCAAATACGCAATGATCCTTTATTAGCATTATGTGTTATTTATTTACTGGTATCATCTTTAAGCAGGATACATAAAAAAACAGCCACTTATTTTTAAGTACACTTTCCATCCAAACACCGTTTTCACAAAAAGAAAGTATCAGTTTTCCAAATAATTACTAATAATTGGAGGTAATAAAATACCATAATAAATTTATTAACCCCAGAACAAATAAGAAACGATACAATTATTCTGTCAAATTACTTCAGGTCTAAAGAGAAACCTGCTGAAATGAATTCTTTGTCCATTCAACTGTAAAAGAAGCAAATTGTTTCTGATTTTTCGGATGAGTGAGTTTAATTTGATCTTTATTTTCCTTTGAGAGGAAAAAAAATAATAATTTCATTATAATTATATTTCTTTCCTGTGGCACAAAAAAATTGCACTGATATGTAAAAAGAGCAATAAAAGAATAATAGAAAAATATGGAACTTTCTCGACGCTACACTGTATTTATAGATATATTGGGAATAATAACTATAAATATATATATATATATATATATATATATATATATATATATATATATATATATATATATATATATATATATATACACGTTATTAGAAAATATAAGAGTTTTATCGCTAAACTTAAAATAATACTTCATGTAAAATTTCATTATATTATGCTTGAAGGATATATAGTAAGAGATTTATCATATCAAACGTCAGACGAAATGTACTTTATGCTTAATATAAAGTAATTTAATTTGAAACATTACATTACAATCTGTCATACGTTTTTATTATACTTAAACTTAAAGGAAGTGCTAAAGAAAATATAAGGATTTATAAAAGCTTGTCAGCGGTATTTTAAATTTAGAGATAAACTGAAAAAATATTGATATACCTGTCATTAGAAAATAAATGAAGATTTGTATGACTGAGCTTAATAAATCATGCCTTGAAGTTGAATTTCATTACACTAAGTATGGAAAATTATGATGAATAGTACAAAAATATGTAGAGTGTGTCAAGGAATGTGAAAATTTAATATAATTACTTATGCATATCGTAAGTATATATCGTATGGTATTTCAGAACATTACATACTTAATGCTAATATAATGTAATTTAATTCGATTAACTATATTACGCTAAGTAATACATTTTTTACACTCATCTATAAAAAGTGAGTTAAAAGAGTTATAAAGATTCATAAAAGCATGTCAGCGGTATTTTCAATTTAGAAATGTATTAAAGAATATAAATATATCTCTTATTAGAAAGATAAAAGTTTTATTACTGTGCTTAATGAAAAATGCAAGTTAAATTTCATTACATTAAGTACATTAAGTTAGCGTTATTCAATTTGTGAATTTTAAATAAATTTTAAAAAATATTTTCTTTATACCATAACATAAACAGCTATAAATTAGTTGTTCACTAATTTTACTGATTTTTTCCAAATTCATTTTAATGACGAATTATGTTTAATGCGCAAGGAAAGAAAAAAAATTAGAAATGTATTAAAGAATATAAATATATCTCTTATTAGAAAGATAAGAGTTTTATTACTGTGCTTAATGAAAATTTCAAGTTAAATTTCATTACATTAAGTATGGAAATTATGACGCGTAGAACAAAATCATATACAGTTTCTCGGTTGATATCAAAAAATATGAAATGGATGTTAATAGTATAGATCAGTTTTGTCCGGCTTATCTTAATGTGGCAGTTCTTCATGTTGAATTTCATTACATTAAGCATGGAGATTATAACGCATAGAAAAAAAGATATGAATAGATCCTCAGGGGTAGTGTTTCATGAAATATGAAAATGTCAGTTAATAGTATAAATCATTTCACGTCTTATCATATTGTGACAGTTCTTTAAACTGAATTACATTGAATTTAACAGCGAAATAAAGTCGTGTAGAACAAAAATGTAAACTAATAAGCAAAATGTGAGGTATAGAATTAATAAGTAAATGAATGTATTTCAGTTGTGTACGACATTCATATCTAATGAACGATGGTCGAAGGTCTATTGCTCTGATCTACTGTACTGAAATTCTTGTGTTTCAATTCCACTGTAGATTGTAGGTTCATAGCTGTTCGAAATCGGCTGTAAGCTTTAGGTCCCTGTCTCATTAGTTCTCGTGCTGCAAAAAGTAGTCCGTAGGGCACCAAACCAAACCATTTATATGTATAAAATATTATAGTTTCATTATTGGTATAAAAATACTTCGCTGAGTATAATATAACAGTTCATTAATTTGAGTTTCCTTGCGTTAAAAGTGAAATTTATTTTCTATTTTCACATATTTTTCGAGTTTTCTTTGGTGTGTTAAAATTAATTATAATTTTTTTATGTTCCAAATAAGTTCTATGAAAATATTTCAATGTTTTATCGTTTCATTCTATAAAACTTTATATCAATTTTTCAAGAAACTAAAATAATGCCATAAATTTTACCATCCTAAGTTCTTAATGATATATTGGGATCATTTAGCAAAAGATAAACTTTAAAAAATATGAAAAAAACTCAAGTATTTTTTGTCATTTTATAAAATATTCCTTTTTTATAAAAGACGGTTAAAAACTTTAGTATTAAATTTTAAATAGTCATAGTGCACAAATATGTTTCATAAACTTTTATCAAAATAAAGTTATTTTCTTTCTTCTATTTATTTGTTTATCTACTATTTTACTTGATTTGTATATTTGAATTCGGTGTATATAATAAACAATTATGTCAAATTAAGTTTATATGGTTTCAAAATATATTATATTTCTTCTGCACCATTTCAAAATTAATAATACACAAAATAGTTGTTTTTATTGTTAAATAAATGTAATTTTGATTGCAAAGCTGCATATTCTACATTTACTTTTTGACCAAATCTAAAAACAGATTTTCATTCAAGCTATTAAAATAGTCTAACACTTGTTCTTGAAACGAATATTACATCTCTAATTTCTCATGAACTTAATTATAAACATCTGTTTTATGATTGCTTCAGTTCACAAATGAATTTTTGTAAAGTTTGCACTATTTTATATATGTACGCATAAAATTATTTTGTGATGCATAATAATATGTTATGGTTTTAAATAGATGTACTAAAACCTGTTTCATCATATAACCAAATTATAGTAAAATATGCATAAACACGAAATATTTGTCATCTTAATACTTATGCTCTTTCTTGGCAAGGTAGTTTAGATATTGAAGAGAATTATATGTATTCTTATTTCCATTATGAAAGCATTTTCTTATTAAGGTAATAAAAAAGTATGTTTTATGACCTCAAATTAATATCTGAATACTATGAAATAAATTATGAACTTCCGTTTTATGATTGCTTAATTTCTTAATACATCTGTTTGTATTATTTTATACGTGAATGCAAGAAATTTTGATTGTAATAAAACATTAAGATTTTAATATTATGTATTTAAAATACACCATAACTGACATATAGTAAAGGTGAATTGAAGCTTAAAATAAGCATAAATAACTTTAATTATTTGTCTTATTCACTTGCTTGGTGTAATATTAGGTGTGATGTTGAAGGATATTACATTTCTCTTCTTTTTTTAATTGTCTAACATCTAAGCTATCAAAAAATTGTAGCTCATTTCTTGAAAACAATAAAACATCTCTAATCTATTTTAATAATTATAATCTTATTGATTATAAACTTGTTTTTTATAAATGATTCAGTTCCCGTAGCATTTTCTTAATGTTTGTATTCTTTTATACATACTTAAAATAATTCATATAACCAATATATAGTAAAAAATATGAGTTTCAAATTAAGATATATAAAAACAGATTTGAATAGCCATGTCTGTGATTTTTATAATATATTTTTTAAGTTATTTTCCTTTAGATGTTAAAGGTTAGGTATATTATTATTTGTTTCCGAAATAGTTTGACATCTGAATTATCAAAATAATATAAGTTTTGATTAGAAACGAATATATATCTCTTAAGTTATCATTTCGTAAATTAGAACATTTCTTTTTACGATTACTTCAGATATCTATAAAACTTGTTTATAATACTGATATTATCTTATATCAACTCAAATAATGTTTTATATATATATATATATATATATATATATATATATATATATATATATATATATATATATATATATATATAATGAAATAACTTATTAAAATATTATAACTCTTTAATAATGTAATTAAAATTATTCATGATATTAAAAGTGTTGGTAGGTAAGTTATTTTTGTTTAGACATTAAAGATATTACATTTCCGTTTATCTGATAGTCTTGCTCTAGGTTATCATAATAATGTAGCTTTTCTTCACAACTGCATATAATAACTCTAAAACCTTTCATTTTTTAAATTGAAATTTCCGTTTAAAGATCTTTTCAATTTGTAAAACCATAAAAAGTTAAAACTTTATACATCCCCGCATAGTGATATATTTGACAATATTATAAAATATTTTTAATTACTAGTCTCTTAACTTTAGTCATTTTTATATTGAAATATTTTAAAGAATGTTATAATCTGCTCTGAAAATGTTTAATATGTGTTATTGTTTTTTCTATTGATATTTTCATTAAGAAATTAGGCATATTTTAATCACTAATAGGGTATTGTAGTGGTTAAAAGTATATGACTTTAAGCAGTAGATCCTCGACCCATTATATCTCATGTTGTAAAAATGTAAATCGAACCCACAAACGCAAACCAAACCTAAACTGCCTTGTAGCAACTTCTTAAAATATGCTTCAAAATTAATTTTATTATCAAAAGAACTTAACAACAGTTTATAATTTTGTATAATACGGCTTTCAAAATATCTTAGTTAAGTGCAAAAATATTACTATATATAAAACTGGAACAATCAAAGTGTGATATAAAGTATTAAGATAAATTCTTGTATTAATAAACTATAATTTTTTATGATAAATAAATCATTGACACCATATAATTTTCATCTTTTCTAAAAAAAATAGCATTATAAATATCAATTTATTTTAAATGCTGAAATAAATGAAATTTTTATAATGACAATATATAAATAAATAAGCTAAATGATTTAATAAGCTTCTTTACTACCTCAAAGAACTTCGTTTCATCCTAGGTATTCCTCTATATCTTCAACAAAAATAAATTATTAATTTAAAAAAGGAAAATAAAAGGTTCATGGATTATGTATTTAGTTTCAATTAATAATTTTTTCAAACGAATGTTTTCTTTGTTGTTACTATTTTATTATTAACTTTATTACTTCAAAGAAAGTATAATTATATATCTATATATATATATATGGCAGTATAAAAGCCTGATTTGAACACAAAGTAATGATAATTACTGAAAACTTACTGGAGAAAAATGTTTTAAAAAATAAATAGTTTAAATGAAAGCCTATTATATATACTCATATATATATATATATATATATATATATATAATATATATATATAGTATAAAAGCCTGAATATGGACCACAGTTATACATTACTGAAAAGCTTACTGGAGAAAAATGTAATGATAATTTACTGAAAACTTACTGGAACCTATAAATAAAAAAGAAAACAATTAAGCTTTTGACATTGTCACCTCTTTTACTTAATTCTGCAGGATTTACTTTTGCTGCTACGCGCTATATTAAATATATTTTTATTAAGTGCTTTTCATTTTGAGACAAATTTAATATTATATTAAATAAATATTATTCAATTTATGGAGTTTAGATACATTTAAAAATATTTTCTTTCTACTATAACATAAACATATATAAATTAATTGTTTAAATAATTTTACTGTTTTTTTCTAAATTCATTTTAATGACGAATTATTTTTAGTGATCATAGAAAGAAAAAATTATATAATAATAATTAACACCACTTTTTAAGCAGGGACAATAGTCATCATCATCTTGAAAAATTAAAATTAAAAAATACTTTTGATTATAAATTTCATTACTTGTAAGCTGACCATATCTTATGGTGAAATATCTCTCCGATTAGAGACATGGCACATGTAGTATCTTAGAAAAAACGTTTATTAAAAATAAAAGAGAAAAAAGTATTAGAAAAAAATATTATCATTTAATACACTTTTCTGTCCAAAATTGGGACTGAAAATAAATGTCACGCGGATGAACTGTTTTATTCTTAAATGAATTTTGTATGTTAAAATAATAAATCGAATTTATTGATTTATGTTGCTATTTTTCAACAGCGCAAAGACAATAGCAGGATAGTAACCAAATGAAAAAACATTTTACTGAAATAGACATTAGAGATAGCCAAGAGTTTTCTTTTTTTTTCGTTTAAATATGTCTTGAAATTAATAAAACGCTTGATATAGTATTCACAACACCTGTGATCAAAGAAAATGAAACTAGAACTCATATAGACGTATAGTCTGCCTCATAAAATATGTGTACACTTAATTTGCAATCCAATTTTTTTTGTATTACAATTCAATAGAAATAAGGCTAACTAAAAACCTAAATGTATTACTGCACTCAAAATTAAAGAAAATTGCAAACTAAAATCTTAAAATACGGTAAATCAGAGGGCTAAAGTTGCTGAAAAAGCTATCCAAATAGTGTGAAAACAGTTCAGGAAATATTCCAAACGGTATATCGTTAAAATTATATAGCGGTGGCGAATTTTGAAAATTTTCTTAATATAACAGTAATGAGGAAAATAGTTATAGAATATATATATATATATATATATATATATATATATATATATATATATATATATATATATATATATATATATATATATGCCAGATTTGGAAGCGAGTTCTAGGGGACAAATAAACACATCAAGTTCTAAGAGACAAGTAAAATTTGGGGGCAGTTAACCTGCTAACATCTTGCTTTTTGAAAACTAAATGGCTAATGTAGTATATGATGTTCAAACAGAACTGTAATGGAACAAAACTGTATGGAATGGATGTCTATCTTATCTTTTATCAGGATCTGAGCATGACGTACATATATCAGTCCATATTGTATATTTTAATTTAAGTGAAAAATAATTTAGAAATATTTAATAGTAACTTTTTTTAATCTTTAAGTATAATTAAATGAAACTTTAATTTCAAAACCCTCCGGCATTGGTATGTAATGCTAAAAGTGAGTAGGCAATGACAGTTAGTCTGCACTTATAGAGATATTTTATAAATGATTTAAAGATCATTAAAGGGTAAAGTAAAGGTTGTTGCCAGCAAACTACACTGATACCAGAAACTCATAATTGATAAATAGATATACATTTGTAACTTTTGCAAGCGACAGATTTTTAAGTCTGTTACCCCCGTCCCCTGTTAAAAAGCCCCCGTAAAAGACATGTTAAAAGTTGTCTTCATGCATTTACATCTTATTAAAGGACATTGTATTTATATAAAAAAAAGCTGCAAATAGTTTCCAAATTAAGAAGGATGCAGAGAAATAGAAATTTTCGAAGTTAGTGATGAATATAAAGTTTCAAAGTCAGTTTTGTATTCAGCGGAAAATAGTTTTGTGACAAGGGAGAAATGACGTGAAAAAATTATCTCGCTGTTTAAAAACCTCTTTTCAGTAGAAAAATGAAGGACAATCATTACTACAGTTCTTATGGGAACAATAAAGACTTTTAATATTTATAATAATTGTCATATTTCTAACACACAGATGAATTTCATGCAAACATATGTAACGAATTATTTTCAGTGAATACAAAATAGTACAAAACTATTGTTTAATTCATACATTTTTAGTTAATTTTATTTAAATATTTTTAGTCTTCATTAACTTTAAATTTAAAAATAAATACCTCCAAATATGCTATGCATATATTTTAAAAGATATATACAATGTGAATATATAATTCAGTATAATTTTTATAGCATGCATCCTCTGAAGAAGGAACATTTTAAGGGAAAAAATAACTGTTCCGTTTGGCCTCTGTTATTCAAAGACACTACTATATTGGTACTTTTAATAAAAGTGTCTTTTATTCTTTTAAATAATACAACATAAATGATGGAGGGAATGTGTTTACATAAAGATATACACTTTTTAAGATATAAAAACAATATTTTATTGTCGTATAATGCAACGCTAAATAGCCTGAAAATTATTTAAAAATCTAATAAATAAAGATATTTCTCTTAAAACGGGAGTTTTCTGTAAAACACATGATACTTTAAGATTAAATTAACTATTCATGCCATCAATTATTCATATAAAAGTCAAATATAGGAACAAACATCCACAAAATATTTATGGTAAAAATTTTTAAAATATGCATATAAAAAGAGTTTTAAAAGTTTAAATGTATTATGTGACCTTTAAAAAGTAATACTGCTAGATATTTTTATATCAATGAAGGTTGAATATTTTCCAATAGTTAAGAGGAAAACATTTCAGAAAATTTATATAGGAAATTAAATATACTGGATGTACTACCCCGCAGAAAAATAGTAAACATTATGCAGAGTACTTGGTAATATTAATAGACTATAAAATATAACAATAAAAAGTAGTACAGTTTTAAATTATTATATTTATTGCTTTTTTACTGTTCAGAATAGAATTACTATTAATAATACTTTCATTATGATAATTCTTATGAATTATGCTTCTTGGTCTTTTAATAAATGTTAAAATTTCATTTAAGATTAAACAAAGTGTAATCTAAGTATCTTCAATAATCTTATTGAGTGTGTGAAATTATGATTTTAAGAACAGTTAAAAAAGAAGAAGAATGAGTTTCGTATTATAACATGATATTTAATTAATTGTTTTCGTAAAATGTGACATTTTAATAGCTTTATTAAAAGTAAGCAGAAACTCAATGGTAAAAATTATTAATGTTGTCAAATTTCTTTAGTCATAATTCCTATAGCATACTATAAAAAGCCGATAAGTAATACCAGATTTCGATTAAAAAATTGCTAAATGTATACGTCCTAAAAGAAAACGAAGTTTAATTCTGATTACTATTATGCATCTTGATCTTTTAGTAAATGTTAAAATTTCATTGAAGATTAAAGAAAGTCTAATATAAATATTTTTAATAAACCTGTTGAATGTGTGAAATTATAATTTTAAGGACAGAAAATAAAGAAGAATAATGAGTTTTGTATTATTACATGATATTTAGTAAATGTTTTTCATAAAATGTGACTTTTTAACAGCTTTATTTGAATTAAGCAGAAACTCAATAAGTAAGTAAAACCTCAGTGGTAAAAATCGTTAATGCTGTCAAATTTCTTTAGTCATAATTTCTATAGTGTACTTTAAAATGACGATATTAATACCAGATTTCGATTAAAAAGTTGCTAATTGCATACGTCTAAGAAGAAAAGGAAAATTAATTATGCTTCTTGGTCTTTTAATAAATGTTAAAATTTTAATTGTATAAAAAAAGTCTAATATAAGTATTTCTAATAATCTTGTTAAAGGTGTGAAGTTATGATTTTAAGAACAGGATATAAAGAAGAATAATGAATTTGGTACTATTACATGATATTTAGTAAATGGTTTTTGTAAAACGTGACTTTTTAATAGCTTTATTTAAAGTAAGCCGAGACTGTATGATTAAAACCATTAATGCTGTCAAATTTCTTTAGTCATAAATTCTATAGCATACTATAAAATGCCGATAAGTAATACTAGATTTCGATTAATAAATTGCTAACTGCATACGTCCAAGAAGAAAACGAAAATTAATTCTTGATAATTATTATGACGTAATTACAGCAATATATTCCCATACCTTTCCCTTTGTCCCAACTATCATATCTTCTCTCAGGATGATGCGCAATCACAAAAGTTCGAAGAATAAATTACATTTCTTCATTCATTCTTAGGCGGTGTCTTTAATATTCTCGTTTAATGTGCTTCTCAACAAATAGTCTTGCATATTGCTTCCTTTAATTTAGTTCACTCGCATGTATCACGGGTATCGCAAATTCACTCAACAAAGCTTTCCAGTATCGTCCGATCAATACAATATTACCGCAGCATTTCCATTTCCTTGATCGTCGATTCAAATTCCGCCCCCCCTTACCACACCTTCCCACTTCCCCCACCCCGTCGATATCTTCAGCAGGAACGGGGCCCCAAAAAAATCTGATAAAACAAGGACTGAGGGAACGCCTTTATTGTCTGAACGGACGCGCTCACAATGGGATGGAGAAAAAAATGCAGATTGATTTTGTGTCGTTCATTTGTTAAGTTAATGCGGTTGAGCAATCGACATCAAAAGGAATCGATGCTTAATTAGGTGCACTGAGCTGGCGGGAAAACGAGATTAGGGACCATGATAGCGGAGAGTATATATGAAAAACAGAGGTGAGAAGAGAACAGTGTTTTGTTGTCGCAGGAGTAGATATTGAGTTTTAGAGATTGTTCGCAAATTTTATGATATTTTATTGGGTTTTCACTTCGAAGGGCACGCAACAGAAAAAAAAAAAATTTCTTTTCAAAACTTGAAGTGTCCCTGCTTTATGAGTATAAATGCTTTTCGTAAATAACAGTTTTCAATACGGAATAATAAAATGAACAAAAAGTATGTCTTTCTAGAAATTTATCCCGAGATTAAAGATAGGATATTGTACAAGCTTATTATCTGTTTTATAAAAATTTAATTCTCTAAAACTAATTACTTTTCTCGATTAGAATATTATGTTTATGGAGAGAGCTTTATCGAAGATATCAGATAGCGCTTATAAAATACACCAGACCAATGACGTGATCTATTGTTTGTCTTCACTGCCGGTACTAGAAAAAAGTCATTGACTTGTTTAAGCTTCTAAACTAAATACTCTTTTCATATAAATAAAATCAAATGACACTGAACTTTTATAAATATTCAACCCCGATTGTTTATCTCTGCCGCTTGTATTCGAAAAGACTTATTGATTTGTTTAAATTTTTAAACTAAATAGTACTTTTTATAAAAGTAAAAATTACATTGATATTATATCTACACTTAATCCCCGATTGTTTATCTATGATGCTTGTTCTCGTTTAAAGTTAATGGTTTATTTAAATTTGTTCTACTAGATATTTGTTTTAAAAACATAATTATCAACAGCTGAATGCTTATTTCTCTAAAAGTGAGGTGAATTTTTGTGGCAATATATGTGTTCTCTCTATATAAGGGAAATAAATAGTAATTTTTATAAAAATAAAAATGACACTGAAATTTTATTTACATTTAATTCCCGGTTGTTTATTTATGCTCCTTGTTCTCGTTTAAAGTTAATGATTTATTTGAATTTCTTCTACTAAACATAATTTGTTTTAAAATTATAAAATATTGACAGCTGAATACTTACTTCTCTAAAAGTGGAGGTGAATTTTTGCTGCAATATATGTGTTCTCTCTATATAAGGGAAATAAATAGTACTGTTATAAAAGAAAAAATGATGTTGAAATTATATCTACATTTAATCCCCGATTGCTTATCCATGCTGCTTTTTCTCGTTTAACGTTAATGGTTTATTTAAATTTCTTCTACTAGTTATTAGTTTTAAAAACATAATTATTAACAGCTGAATGCTTGTTTCTTTAAAAGTGAAGTGAATTTTTGCGGCAATATATGTGTTCTTTCTTTATAATGGAAATAAATAGTACTTTTATAAAAGAAAAATGACGATGAAATTATATCTACATTTAATCCCCGATTGTTTATCTATGCTGCTTGTTCTCGTTTAACGTTAATGGTTTATTTAAATTTCTTCTACTAGATATAATTTGTTTTAAAATTATAAATTATTGACAGCTGAACACTTATTTCTCTAAAAGAGGAGGTGAATTCTTGTGATAATATGTGTTCTCTCTATATAATTGAAATAAATAGTACTTTTATAAAAGAAAAAATGACGTTGAAATTATATCTACATTTAATTCCCGATTGTTTATTTATGCTCCTTGTTCTCGCTTAAAGTTAATTATTTATTTAAATTTCTTCTATTAGATATAATTTGTTTTAAAATTATAAATTATTGACAGATAAACACTTATTTCTCTAAAAGTGGAGGTGATTTTTTGTGATAATATGTGTTCTCTCTCTATAAGGGAAATAAATAGTACTTTTATAAAAGTATAAATGAAATTGAAATTTTATCTACATTTAATCCCCGATTGTTTATCTATGCTGATTGTTCGCGTTTAAAGTTAATGATTTATTTGAATTTCTTCTACTAGACATAATTTGTTTTAAAATTATAAATTATTGACAGCTGAACACTTACTTCTCTAAAAGTAATGGTGAATGTTTGCAATATTATATGTGTTCTGTTTATATAAGGGAAATAAATAGTACTTTTTATAAAAGTAAAAATGACGTTGAATCAATATCTACATTTAATCCCGATTGTTTATCTATGCTGTTTGTTCTCGTTTAAAGTTAATTATTTATTTAAATTTCTTCTATTAGATATAATTTGTTTTAAAATTATAAATTATTGACAGATAAACACTTATTTCTCTAACAGTGGAGGTGATTTTTTGCGATAATATGTGTTCTCTCTATATAAGAGAAAGAAAAGAAATATTTTAGACGCATTTCCTACAAAGATTGATAGTACATTCTAATATTTATCAAAAATTTTAGAAGTGTGAAAAACACTTCTGCTTTAGAAAGAATTTGTGTTATAACATAGTTCAATTTTTGGCTATCACAAAAATTTTCGTATCCTTATTACAATGACTTTACAAATAAAGATGAGATTTCTATGTGCTCATATAACTACTACTTTTCTACTATAAATATGATTATATATCTATATTAATATACGAGAGTGTCACATTTTTTGACAAGCATTTATGCTATCCAAATTATTAAAGATTTTAAAAGCCTATCAGTCTACATTATATCACATTGTAAATAATATTAGCATAGCCTCAAAATTACATGGACAAATCAGAGTTCAGTTTTCATAATTTATGAAATCCATAATATTTGTTTAGTAATTCATATTTTTCAACGAATAATTTGTGTTAAGACAATATTGCATTAAATATGTTTTAATATAATTTGTATTATGATAAAGAGGATTTATAGACATGTGTTGTATTGAAATATATGTGTATATGTGTCTATTGTTTACTGGTTTACAATTTTGGTACACGATAACTAATCAGATTAATACATTCTGCTTAAAGTCGAATCAGAACAGTTGAAAACATCTATGAGAACAGACACTTGAACTCTGTTACTGAAGAACAACATGTAACCATTCGACCATCGTTCGGCTAGCGTAAACAGAGGTTTAATCGGCATAACAAGTTCTTTTTGGCTGTAACTAAATTTTAGTATCTTTATCCTACAAATGCTAACAAATATAGCCTGCATTCTACTATTAACTACTACTTTTCTACTATTATTGTACTTAGTATTGGTTTATTAAAGAGGCTATATCGTGATGGATAGGCGGATTTCTACAATTTCATTTTTGGTGTCTCTAAAATTACAGGGGTGTACACGAAATACAGAAGAAATAATGTTTTTAACTCATGCTAAGATATCATGATAAGATATAATCAACAGTAGCGGATTATGAATACACGTTTTAGTATACGTGTGTACTTCAGTAAACGTTTATTATCTACTTAGCTACTTAACCCTTTCAGTCCTGGTGTACACAATTGTACACATATAATGAAAGCACACATATACACGCATTGTACATATATTATATATGAAAACTGTTTTTCTTGAAAAGCTTGTAATCAGGATTTATTTATTTATTTTCTTAGATCTATTTATAATAGCCTAGTTGCAGGCATTTTTTTCAGATCGATTAGCGAAAATAAAAAAAAATCAGGTCTGAAAGGGTTAATTATTTACCTGTTATTACTTTTTTAGTAAATCTATAAATATATTAAAAATTTATTTTATGTTTTATCGGAACGAAGTGTACTTTTCAGAGAAAGTATAAAATATTTTATAAATCGCTATTTTATTAGGTTTCGAGACTCACACATTAATTTACTTTGGATTGAATTCACGACAAATGGCTTTATATATTAAAAAGCTTTACTTTACAGTGCTGCATTAATATGTGATACCAGATAAATGTCGTATCACTTAGGTTTTCTTTCTTATAAACAGGCAATATGATTTAATATGTCAACTGACCAGTAATAATAAGATTTTAAAATAATCAAAACTATCTAAATTTCTTATCTAATTTACTATACCCAGTCCGTAATAATTTAGATTTAAATAACATTAAGCAAATATTCGGGAGAAAATATTCCTATTAATGTGTTAAACATATTTCAAATATTAATTTAGTTTAAGGAACAATGCAATAAAGAAAGATTTATTTGTTAGAATCCTTGTTTAGATAAACAAATGGCATTTTCTTGGGGTCTAGAAAAAAATCTCTCTGGAAACAAAAATCACCAAAATAGGCTGTTACTTTATGTTTAATTCATACAAACAGTCCTGTTGTAGTATATCAAGCAATGACTTTTAAGAAATGTTGTAAAACAAAAATTAAAAAAATTCAAATATTGATCTTTTACGTTTAGGTACTCAAAAATTATTTAAAGGTTTAAATTTTTTCTTGTAAATATTATAA
>CM063498.1:120322526-120340026 GCA_032207245.1 Pardosa pseudoannulata
ATTCTGTAAAGCCGTATACAGTGTTTCAATAACGCCTATAATTTTTTATTTATTTAAAAAATATTGTATGGGAAAATATAAAGATTTTTAGTGATGATAAAAAATGTTGCTATTTCATTTCTTTTTTATTGCTTGTCGCAAATATTATTGCATATGTATAAAATTTAAGGCAAATACTTTAAGACATTGCTATGCTAAGCAAAACCTCATTGTTTTTAATATTTATATGAGTAAATTATCTTAACAACTCAATATAATGAATTTCTGTAAAGCCATATACACTGTTTCAATAACGCCTATAATTTCTTATTTATTTAAAAAATATTGTATGGGAAAATATAAAGATTTTTAGTGATGATTAAAAATGTTGCTATTTTGTTTCTTTTTTATTGCTTGTCGCAAATATAGGAAATTTAAGGCAAATACTATAAGGGTATTTTAATGCTACTATTCGTGTAATCTACATCTTGCTATGCAGAAAAGAAATTTCTTTTCAAAAAAGTATTGGAACTATTTTAATAATAAATAAGTTTTTCTTTCAAGATTTCTTCTTGATATTTATGACTTGATCAAACGAAAAAAAAAACCCCGTTGTTCATGTATGAAAAATAGCATTTAATTGTTTGACATATTATATTCATTACGTGCGGAGATAAAAGAAATGGCGAATTTTATTGCAAAATAAAATTAGAAAAAAATGCTACTCTAAACTCCGAAAGCGCAATCAAAAGACTTGAAAACTTGCGTTCCAAACAATGAGTCGCAGAGAAAAAGTAATACTTCTTTTATATTGAGTTTCATGATGATTAAAAATGTTGCTATTTTGTTTCTTTTTTATTGCTTGTCGCAAATATAGGAAATTTAAGGCAAATACTATAAGGGTATTTTAATGCTACTATTCGTGTAATCTACATCTTGCTATGCAGAAAAGAAATTTCTTTTCAAAAAAGTATTGGAACTATTTTAATAATAAATAAGTTTTTCTTTCAAGATTTCTTCTTGATATTTATGACTTGATCAAACGAAAAAAAAAACCCCGTTGTTCATGTATGAAAAATAGCATTTAATTGTTTGACATATTATATTCATTACGTGCGGAGATAAAAGAAATGGCGAATTTTATTGCAAAATAAAATTAGAAAAAAATGCTACTCTAAACTCCGAAAGCGCAATCAAAAGACTTGAAAACTTGCGTTCCAAACAATGAGTCGCAGAGAAAAAGTAATACTTCTTTTATATTGAGTTTCATATATATTTATCAAATATATATGCGGAAACAAATTATTCTAGTCTGTGAATAAGGGCTTTGATTAAAATATACGCTGAACATTTTCACAGAAAGTCGAGAACCTAAATAAAAGACTTTGCTCTTTCCCCTAAGAAATTTATTTACAAAGAGACAAGTGAATTCTAAATTATCAAAAGTTTAATTAAACTGTAATAACCGGTCGTGTTTTCTCCCTCGCTCATTATTAATTTTCTTTTCCTCTTTTTATGTTTTTTTCTTTATTTGAATGGGAGGTTTTTGCTGCAATTTTACCGATGAACTCTCCTATGTGGTACGGGGGTCTGCCAGCGACTAGTTTTTTCCCCATCAAAGAGGTTATATGTTTTTCTTTCTTGCTTCACTTATTTTCTTCCAGAAATTGATTACGATTTTTAAATTGAAATCATACCGCTTTAAATTTATTCAGATTCTTTTATTAGAGACATTTGGGCTGTTATCGTAGATGAGGTTCCCTTTTAGATAGCTGGATCAAAAGAAAGCATATATGTATATCTTGCGAAATGGATACAGGCCTAGAACATCATTTAAATCTCCCCTTTTAATTGAAGTTGAAAGTGAATTTGGAGATTTATGTTTATTAATTTTTTTCCAAATTAAATCCGAGGTAGCATTTTTGTTGTTGTTACCAAAGCTTTTAATCGGTAAAAGGCAGAATTATAGAGCTTTTCTAAACTATCTAATGAAATTCATGAGATAAAATCAGAAACAGCCTGTGTACAACAAAAGAAAATGTAATGCATTAATGCATTAATATTCATTAATTACTGTTTTGATAAGACCTTGCAAAGAATAAATCGAAATATCCGCTTTCATCATAGATAATCCACAACTTCTGTTATGGCAGCTTTTATCATCTTTACCTCAAAAATTTACTAAAACGTTTAATCACCACTTTATTCAATAAATAGTTAAAAGAGGTTGCAACATGATACTTAGAAAGCAGCATAAACTCTGGAGATTTCAGCAGATAACCACCAAATGAACTATGAGCTATTTAGTAAGCAGGCTATTTTTAGCTAGGAAATTTTCGCCCCTAACTCATTACGTGTCAATAACAAAATTCTAGTCTGACAGCAGCAGAGATGAATCTTAATTCAATTTTGCTTTCTCGGTGGATTCAGTGGTCTAGACGATAATAGATTTTTCTACAGGCTATAAGTCGTCTCTTCAAATCTAATCATCCCACTGCTTTTTTTGAAGACGAACAACATTTTTCATCTTCAAGAAATCCAGCTGCACTTTGTTTTTAGAAACCTCAAACTAGAATGTTCCGATATTTCAGTTAAACACTGTAAGCTTTCAATATTAGAATTAGATGTTTGCCGAAATTTATTCAGATAATATGCTACCGGTAAGGAATTAAATTGTTTCTTAATAAGGAAGTAGATCAATCATATACTTCTTCTTGAGTAGCAGTTTTTGTTCAAAGTGAATTAAAATTTGATTACTTTTTACATACAAATGAAGAGTTAGTTTGAAAATTTAATCCTTTAGCAATATGAAGTAATAGGAAATAGGAGAAAGTCAATTATATCGTCAATATACCTTAACGGTAAATGATATATATATATATATATATATATATATATATATATATATATATGTATATATATATATATATATATATATATATATATATATATATATATGTATAACCTTTAATGAATTTTGATTTGTTACAAATACACGGTTGTATCAACGTACATATCTCGCATAATTGAAAAATGTTTGATTATAAAATTTTATATTAAGAACTATTGTAACATCTAGTTGTGTACCTGATTTTTGATTGCAATCATAATTCTATGTAACCAAAAATTCCAACATAACGTATATTAGGGATGCTAAGCCTAACCCAAAAACGTCTGTATTAAAAAAGTTGGAATTTTGCATTTAGAACTATTATAACATCTAATTTTCCAGTTACAATTTTGGCTGGAATCAAAACAATATATATAATCAATATATTAATATTTACGGTATTAATATTACCTGTCCGCATAACTGTAATGGTATTTTGTCATCTCTTCTTATTTTAGATTTAGTATGTGCTATTCATATATGTAGAAAATATGACTTATTTTTTAATTAATACTGTATAAAATGTTGATGTTAAGTAAAAACCAGTATTTTAGCAAAACAAGTAGTATATATATATATATATATATATATATATATATATATATATATATATATATATATATATATATATATATATATATATATATATATATATATATATATATATATATATAATGTATACATTTTAATTAGAAGATCGCATTTGAGATTGAAATAACCGAAGGATAACAGAATATAGGAATTTGCACTTTGGTCCCGTAGTTCAGGGTTCTGAATCCTCTTTTATCACCGATGTTCTACACTATTCGAAATCAACTTTAACCAGTACAACCTGGTATCATTAACCAACATATAGCAAAACAGTACAGAATAGTTCTCCATTTGCGTAAATTGTTAATGTTGGGGAGTGAAAATATATACTGCATATTAATTAAAGAATCTTATTAAATTTTACGATGGTAACATATTTAAAACTATTTTAAATTTCCTAACCATTTATAATTTTTAGACTCTTACAAATGCTTAGTATATACATGGAAGAAAATGTTGTGAATACGATTCAAATTTTGATCTTACTTAATTCTTTCAAGTACAATTTATATCTAAAGAAATGTTTGAAATTATCTTTAAAATTACCGTACTAACAAAATATAGAAAACAAACCTAAATTAACTATTCATTTGAGATTGAAATAACCGAAGGAAACAGAATATAGAGGCCTTTGCACTTTGGTCCCGTAGTTCAGGGGTTCTGATCCGTCTTCTATCACCGATGTTCTACACTATTCGAAATCAACTTTAACCAGTACAACCTGGTATCATTAACCAACATATAGCAAAACATTACAGAATAGTTCTCCATTTGCGTAAATTGTTAACGTTGGGGAGTGAAAATATATACTGCATTAAAGAATCTTATTAAATTTTACGATGGTAACACATTTAAAACTATTTTTAAATTTCCTAACCATTTGTAATTTTTAGACTCTTACAAATGCTTACTATATACACCGAAGAAAATGTTGTGAATACGATTCAAATTTTGATCTTACTTAATTCTTTCAAGTACAATTTATATCTAAAGAAATGTTTGAAATTATCTTTAAAATTACCGTACTAACAAAATATAGAAAACAAACCTAAATTAACTATTCAATCAATAAACAAAATAATATGTCGAAAATAAATTTTAAACAATAATAAAACTCTAGTTGAACCTATCAGAAAGCGTTTTAAGGGGAGTCATACTTCCTAAAACTGTGAATGTAAAATGTGAGTCTGTTTTGACCTATTATAAATTTCTAAATTTGATTCTCCTGTTATAAAATTTTCACTTGGCTTTTTTAATTAATTACTATTGAAGTGTAGAAGAATTAATGTAAAAGAAATAAAATTTATGTTACATGTTTGTCCGTAAGAATTAAAAAAAATATTCTTGATAGATATGTCTAAATTTTCTTCAGTGTGTCTATCTTCGTAATATATTTGTAAAATATTAACAACATTCAAATAATTTAACCAGTTAGATTATTTATTAATGACAAATTAATTATTACTACTTTCTCATTTTATTTTTCTAATTTTTAATTCTATTTGAACTTCTTATGTTAAAAAAGTCTATTCCAATAATTCATTCTATAGTATGTTGTTTACAGATTGCTGTAGTTTAAAATTATATATAAAATATTTAATTAGTTATACATGTAAAAGATATTAATTTAATTAGTCGATTAAAATAGAAAGTTTATTATGATTTAGAATTTAAAAAAAATCTTGAAAGTTACGGACTTTGTAAATCGTTTAAATATGAGATAGAGATATTAATTTATTTATATAATATATTTATGCTATTATACTTGATATTAGTTAATTTAATATACTTAAATGTTTATATATAAAAATGTAATATATATAGCTTAATAGGTAAACCTCTTGTAAAATCTATTAACACACTAATAATTTCATAGAATATAATTTACAAAAAATATAATATATATAGAATAATAGATAAGATAATAGATAACATAAAAAATAATATAACATAAAATATTATTCAAGTATACTGTTTTTATTTTTCACCATAAATAAGCGACGTTTTACTAAAAGGTATAAACTTTTCTCCAAAAGAACAAAAAATATATATGTTATCAATCGGTACCTGCATCGAATTAGTTCTGAGTCATTTATTTAAAATAAAAAGAACAACAAACTCCATGCTTACATACCATGTCAATCATTTAAGTAAGAGGTAGAGATATTAAGACTTCATTAATGTCACCTGTCTCACTTCATTACCCTTAAAGACAAGAAGTTGTTCCTCCTAACGACCCAATCATTCTTCGAACTGAAGCATTCTACCTTTAGAAAATTTGGACAAAAATGTAAACAAGAAAAATAAATTAATGAACTTAATCTCATTAATGAAAACGTCCGATTTAGTTCCGCTGCAGCATTGGTTTGGAGAATTACTCTACATGATATATTTAGAGACGTGAGCTGTTAAAGGGAAAGAAATAATTAAGGAAATTTGTAACTTAATATCTATAGTTGATAGAGACACAAAGAAAGAGCATTAAAATCTTCATATGTTAACATGTTTACTCTCAAAATAAATTACAGATTTCAATTCTTTTGTAGATTTTATACATTTGGCTCTTGTAAAATGAAGAAATGTAATTCACTCCATTAATATTTTAACATAACAAAACTATATTTGAAAAGACGAGAAATTGAAAATTCTTTTTTTGTTATTTGACAATTTTTTAATTTATTATCTTCTATTTTTTAACTTTGTTGACTAGAATAATAGAAATGTTTTATAAATTAGGAAAATTATGAAAAAACTAAGATACACTGTAGTCTATTTTTTAAAAGAAAATCTCTCAAATTTGAGGTCTTAATAAACATAATATTGTTTTGAATTGCATAAATGAAATAAATGACTTATTAACGTACCATACGCATATTTTATTTAAAAAGTTTTTTTTGTAAATAACAAAATTAAAAATCTTAAAAAAATTAATTATATGTGTCTGTGTGTGTATGAGTTTATGTGTTTGGTATATTAAAAGTTTACATAAATTAAAATACCTGTATTTTTAAATTTAGGGATATATTTTTAACAGTATGTAAAACCTATTTTGCTTAGATTAATGTAGACATAGATTGGCAAATTTTCAAAATATTTTCATCCTCAATTTCGGCGATGCAATACTTTAAAAATGTTAAAAAATAATATAAACATTACAAATAAAACAAAAATTTTCTTTTATTAAATTAAATCGTATCATTTAAAATTAAAATCGTTCTATGACTTTTATGGTTTAACTGTTACGATATTATAAAGATGGATATATGATTTTTGTAAGATTTATCAATGATCAGATTTTCTTGTATAATGGTAGAATATACTTCTTCATGTATTATATGAACATCAAAGTAATGTTTTGTTAAATAACATGATTTCATACACTTAATTCCTACATATGGACTTCATCTTAGAAATGTGTTTCAATTTAGTATGCACTCTCCGCTTTTTGGCAATTATTAATCTGATAACATTTACAAATACATCAATTTCATCATTCTTAAACTAATTGTGGTCTAGAAAAATTTTAGATAAAATTATAAAATTTTATATTTGAGTTAATTCTACCAAGTTTCTATCTTTAAATATATATATCTTTAAAATATATTTACTATTTTATTAAATATCATTTAATGAAATATTACCTATTAAGTATTTTATTAATTTTTACGCACTCTATTTTAACATTATATTTTTAGTTGTAAATGAAGATGTTATTCTAAGTTGTTGATAGTAAAAATATTTTTTTAAACTAATATCCATTTTATAGAATTTTGCAATAGTTATTTAAAATATAAAAACTTTATCAAAAATTTCAATTTTTAAATTGAATAACTTAATTTAATTGACTTA
The DNA here is from genome assembly GCA_032207245.1 of Pardosa pseudoannulata. Classification (NCBI taxonomy): domain Eukaryota; kingdom Metazoa; phylum Arthropoda; class Arachnida; order Araneae; family Lycosidae; genus Pardosa; species Pardosa pseudoannulata. The sequence continues at coordinate 120,329,836 of CM063498.1, forward strand.
ATTTTGGCTAAACTTTACAAGAAATCACCACAAAATCATCAATTCATCTTACAACTATTCTTTAAATTCAAATTATTGCATACAATTTAATTCTTAGTTCCAGATTGTTATAGATATGATAGTATTATTCCACACTCTTGTCTATCATCTAGAAAAGCTAAGAACCTTTTCTAGAAATGATACGATTCATTTGTTTTCTTTGTATTAACGCTAATGACATAATACCTATTTATTATTTTATTACTTTATTACGCAATCTATTTTTAACATTGCCCCACCATTTTTAGTTGTAAATGGAAATTTTCCTCTAAATTGTAGATAATAGAAGTATTTTTTTAACTGAATCCATTTACAGAATTTGCAATGGATATTTAAAATATAAAAATTTAAATTTATCAAAATTTTTAAACTAGAATAATACCTCCATTTGCATAATTTTGACTCTTCTTTCCAAGAAATAACCATAAAATCATCAATTCCTCTTACAAACTATTCCTTAAATGCAAAATTATTGCATACATTTAATCCTTAACTCCAGATTTGTTATAGATCTAGGTTAGTAACTAATGCACACTCTTGTCAATCATACCGAAAAACTAATAATGTTTTCTAGAAATACTGTCATTCTTTTTCTTGTTAACGCTAATTAATAGTTCAGTATTGTTGGGGTTTTGAAAAAAAAAGTTTTAATTCGTATTATTATACCAGATATAACTGAGATAATGGGACCAAAATTGCTAATTTTTACTGTGTACTTCTTTGCATAACATCATTGTTTCACTAATATTGGATTGTAATTCTTAAATGTCATTAAGTTTAATACTCTTTGCGTAAGATTTTTTTTATATTCTTCTTACATCGAACTCTTATTCCATTTTGAAAGATTTTGAAATGTTTTTTGAAATTATACTTTTAAATCTTGCTTAATATATTTTTATAAACTGAACATCCTAGTAATTGGCAATATTTTTAAATAACTTTCAAATATTGTATTACCACAAAACCGTCGATTGGTCCTTGGGAGTGTGATCTTATTCTGTACATCAAGTTATTTTATTTACAAACGTAATTTTAAGATATAATTAAGCCAATTTATAAATATCAAAGATAAAACTACCAGCACTATTATTTTTCAAACTGTTTTCCGTTTTGAAATTTTTACAATGGCTGTTTAAAAAGATATTTTAATATCCAAACAGTTTTAAGAGAACTAAGATGATGTTAAATGCTGAAAACTCGATTTCAAATTTTTATTTTAACTCTCTAAGCGGTACGCACGTACAATTCCGCCAAAAGGATGATGTCTTCAAAGAGATTGTGACGTACAATTTTCGACCTCCAAAAACGTTCCGAAAATGGATGTATTGTACATTTCTGCCAGTGTTTTCCATCATGGAGTTTTGAGATAGGAGGGTCAGGTCGATTGTTTAGGAAGTGCACCCTTACTCCCTGAGGCACAAAGACTGATAGCTTTTCATGGCTTTGTAAATCTCTATTTCGAAGTATTTCGTTTGAGGTAACAGATGTATCTCTAATTGCACCACTTAATTATCTTGGTGAACTTTCGTAAAAATATAGATAAGTCTTTCAAAGGATATTTAGATTTTTTAATATACTTTTAGAATCCATTATTTTTTATGGGATGACATTCGAGACTCGACAAGCTTTATATTATTAAAAATTAACAATCTATAATGTCTATTTATATATCTATTTATAACTGGAAGTAAAGGGACAATAACAGAGGTGGTCTTCCCGAATTCCAATCTAGTCGACAAAGGGTGAAATAAAAAATCATGGAACGCTTTGGTCACTAATACAATAAAACTTTAGCTTATTTTTTTGAGACTTTTTTTTCCTCGGTGTGTTACACTCGGAGGGTTAAAATGTACTTAGCATTTTTCAAATTCTAAAAATATATAAATTTTATAAAAAATCAAGCCTGTGTTAAAGGGGATAATACAATGGAAACAAGAAGTCATGTATAGACAATCATAAAATCATTTGAGTTGTTCTGAAAATGTTTTTGTTTAGTTGTTAGGTACGCTTCCGAAAAGTTTATCTTTCTTAAAGAATTTTTTTTATGAATATTTCAATGAAAACGATTTCATCAATAAATATAATTTTTTTTTCTTTTATAGTAAATGTTTTTCATGAAATGAGTATGAAAAATGCACTTTTTCAAGAATTTCAAATTTGTTAAATTCAATCCATTTTATAAAATTTTTATGCTTCATGACTTGGTACTACTTCAATTAAAAGTAAATACATTTTAGTAGTAAATTATACTTTATTCTATTAAAGGATTAGAAAAAAAGTAAGCATACATTTGCATCATAAAATATTGAACTCTGCTTATTGTACGTAATTATTTAATTCTCTACCTTTGGTTAAAAATAAAAATAACAGCCGATAAGCATGTAATTTATATAATATAGCATTTTAATTGTAAAATGTCATTTACTTTAGAATTTCAGCATTTTTTTTCAAGTTAATAATTTTTATATTCAGTGAAATCATGAAAGTATTAGTTTCCGTAAAAAATAATATTATAGCAAATATGTTAATTTTGACGATCTTTTTATAGAAATCCCCACCAAATCTCTAATTGGCTTATTGAACTGGATGTTTAAACTATACAGCATGCATTTTTCATCTTCGAACATATTTCAAAGACACAATTAACTCATTTTTGAAATTTCCGAGAAAATTTCAAATACGTGTTCGTATGATTTATTGTTATTCATATCAATGATTATTCATGAGCAGCAAAAACTCTTCGTTGGCATACCGCTTCTCACGATGATAAAATACTTAACGCAAAAATCTCATTTTTATTCATCAAAACGGCAAATAAGCTAAGAAGTGCATTTACTAGCCTAAAAATACTATTTTCTCACTTCGTAGCTAATATTTTTCCACTTATATTATTCAGCCTAAAAAACATCTATACTTAAAACACAAAAGAGACTATATTTAAAGCATTAAAACAGAAAAAGCGTCTCTCCTAATGTTTAAAATCTTCTTTGGTGTAGTTAAAAATATTTTTCTTTATCTAGTGGGTCAACTTTACATATAACATCTTGTATCTGCTTCATGATTTCACAAGTTAACAGTTTAACTGATGAAGAATATTCTTGTTTATATGCAAAAAGTGAGGAATAAAATGGATAGATTTTAGGGGGTGGGAATAGTTGAAGTAATTATAATTAACTCCATTATCTTTCTATTGAATATTTTAAAATTATTCACCATGAAATATTCTAAGAAACAAGAGGTATAAAAAATAAAAAAAAACATTTAAATTTAATATTGGTATTTTAAGTATAGTAAAGAAGAAAGCAGTTGAATATCATTTCTATTTCTGAGAAAATATAGATAACATAGAATAGTGAAATTCTATAATTATTAATTAGGTTCAATTAAAAATATTTATCTATGTCTTGTTTGTCAACTTTTTATATAACATCTGCACGTATCCACTTCATGATTTCAGAAGTTAACTGTTTGACTTATGAAGAATTTTCTTGTGTATATGCAAAAAGTGTGGAATAAAATGCATGTTTTATTTGGGGGGGATAGTAGAAAAGTTTACAAAAAACTCTAATTATTATTAAATATTAATTTTTTCCTCAAAACTATATTTATTCTTAATTATTACAATAATGTTTTGCTGCAAGAATTCCATTATTTCCTTGTTATACAGATAGGGCAAATTAAGTTAGATGATGTAATTCTGTTACCAATTTTTACTTAATACCTTACACTTTCTCAAGTTTTTTCTAAGCAGTTTTCTAAAGATCTTTTTATATATTGATATTATTCTTGTGGTATATTTGGTTGCTGTGACCATTCCTACCATAAATATTGCGCGATACGTGTAGTCCACTTAATTTCTTACCCATGCAAATATCTGAATATATATTTTAAGCGTTAGCCACTTCATAACTGACACTGGCCTCTTGATTCCTCTCACAAGCCATGGACCAGTCGCATACTGTGACGGAATCTTTTGGTCTTGGTGTTAGACTTTTTCAAGACCATAAGAATGAGTAACAACAAGAACGTACATGACATTGGCGTATCGGGAACAAACGCTGGATATTCTATCCGTACACCGCTAACTGTATGACAACACGTTGTAAAGACAAAAAAGTATGAAATGCTACAGATGAAAACTATCGTTCACTTCAAACGAGGATACACAACTTTACAACACAATTAACTGATATTAATAAAATTCACAACTGATTTGAATACAACTGTTCTCGATCAATATGAAAGTTGTAGAAACAAAAAAAAGCCCGACCGCTCTTCTACGGTTTGTTCAACCAACTCTGGAAAAGCGCAATTGCACATTGCCAAAATTTTAGTTCAGTATAAGAGACGTGCAATAGGGCTCAAATGATTAACGATAAATTAGTGATCAAGTTATATAGCGCAATAGATGTTTCTCGATGTCGAAATGTCAAAAAGACCGTGTTTGTATACTGACGCTTTACATGGCACATGCGCTGTTACTCGCATTTGGAAAGACTATGTTTTAGACTATGTTTGCATATAAGGATGCTATATCGCTCACACATTGTTATTCGAAGTCTTTAAGTTGGAAAGACAACATCTGTATATAGGGACGCTATATCTGTATCAAGAATTTGAAAAAAAAGACGCTAGCATATCGGAATGTAATATAGCTCATACTGATACTAGGTGTCATATAGTTTCAAAGACGGTATTTGTATATCGGGTAGCCATATTCCATATGGATTGTTACAATATCATGGAACATCAGGATTGCATGTAGGAACGATATATCGTCCACACGCGGTTATTCGAAGTCTTTGAGTTGGAAAGACATCATATGTAAATTGGGATGCAATATCTCTACTGTTACTCAAAGTCAGGAATTTGATAAAAAAAAAGACCCTAGCATATCGGGATGTAATATAGCTCATGTTCTAATACTCAATGTCAGGGAGTTTGAAAGACGGTATTTGTATATTGGGTAGCCATATTGTGTATGAATTGTTACATCATGCAACTTCAGGATATCAATAAAATGAAATTACAATGGAGACCGGTGAGAAGATAAAATAGATTTTTATATATCAGCATTCGTTGCACATAATAAAATATCACCGAGCTGTAAATTTTAAAATCGGTGACACTGTTTCACGTTATAGCTATTTTTATAATATATCTACACAACTAACAATTCTAGTGTGTTTTCTTTGCACTGTGTTTATGTTTTAACATAGCATTAAATAATTAGAGAAATATAATATTATTTAAATTAATAAGGAAAGAATTCAGTAAAAGTTGTTGTATTTGAAGTTAACAACTAGCATATGTCTTTCTATTCATTATAGATGAGATTTAAGCTAAATTTCCGTTTCATTACATTCAGATAATTCAAAGAAAGTTAAATTGTAATGCTATTTTGCAAACACTATGGCGAATTCTAATTAATATAGACATAATAATAATGGCATTTTCAACCACATAAATATTTTAATTATTTATATATTGTTATACAAAATGTGAATGTTTTGAAATCATTTTAATGAAAAACGAAGTCTTAATTAACTATTCAAGCGATAAAAGAGACTCAAGAGGGGGAAAAATCATAACTGTAAAGTTGGCTTTCTTCATATATTCTATTAAGAACATAAAAATGGTTTTACAGGAATAGTACGTTTAAATTCCCTGTAAGTGTTTAAATACATATGTATACATTTGTAAATCCGTTAATAAAGTATAAAATGTTTTTCAGATCTTATCAGTTTTGTTGCTTTTGTACAAAGTTTATTTTTTCAAATTTTTATACATTCCTAAATGTCTTAACCAAATTTCGTAAACTAAACAGTGGGAAGGTCGTATTGATCAAAGGTCATAGTAATGATTCATATAATTTCCTTTTATTCTTCAAGGTAATTAGTGACCATGATTTTTTCTTTTTATTGAAGTGCCAAAATAATTAACATATTTTAAATATTTTAATTTATGCTATATGTTTAAAATGCTTTTTAGATGATACAAACTTTAATACGTTGTTGCTAAGTTTAGTTTCTTTCATTTGTTATACATTTCAAATGGCTAGACCAGTTCTTGCATGTTGATAAAACTGCAAGACTTGGCAATCTGTCAATATATCAGAGTTAAACAGAGTTTAGTTGAACTCTAACTTATTGAATTGATCACAGATATATGCATATATGTATGTCTGTATGTGCATCTATCTATCTATCTCACTCACTCTCTCTCTATGTATATATATATATATATATATATATATATATATATATATATATATATATATATATATATATATATATATATATATATATATATATATATATATATATATATATATATATATATATATATATATATATATATATATATATATATATATATATATATATTCGTGCAAGCTTTCAGGATAATCTGGTTAGGCGAAAGCATTTATCAGCTATTTGATGAGCTTGCAAACAGATAAGTTGGAATTTTGGCGCGTGGACATGGAGCGGTCAACACCTTCACGCATAGCTCCGGGTCGATTAATGAAAATGGCGCATGTTGCTTTCCTTAAGAACGATGAGTTAATAAAACTTATTATTATCAAGAAGACTGTTTTCCATTCGCCTTAACTCTGCACCACGACATATCATATATATATATATATATATATATATATATATATATATATATATATATATATATATATATATATATATATATATATTTACAAGTTATAAATATGTACTTTTAATATATACTTTATTACTTTTATAAATATTGAAATTTAAAATATGGATTAAAATCTAGTTGATACAGTAGTTGAGAACACAAATTTTCAGCTTTTTTAGGCAATTGGTTACAAGTTTATTTTAGATGTATACATGAATTCGTACGAACGTTCATGCTGAGGTCAAATCGAAACTGCTGAACCAGAGTACACAAGAGCCTTTAAATATTAAAAGTGAAGTTTCCTTCTAGGCACTTACAGCCTTAACGCAGAAATTAAGCATAAAGTATTTAAGCATGGTCAAAATGGATATTTTAATTGAAATCTTGAAACAGAAATATTTCTCGATCACAATAATTTAAAAAGTAAAAAATGTAACAAAGCTATATTTAATTACATCATTCAAACTTTTTTTAAAACGAATTATTTTCTGTTGACATATTACAGCTTTAAACAAAAGATATTGTTGCTGCATAAACTTTCATAACTACATAAATATTAATTAATGTTTTAAAATGTATTCAGATTATTAATTAAATAGCGAACCATTTGAATTTACCTGTAAAAATATAATTAAGTAGCATGCTATTTCAGAGTAATAACACAGAGTGAGATAGTGAGAAAATATGAGAAATTTTTATTTAAATAAAAATATGTGCTTACATTCGTTCGAAATGTAGATTCATTAAATGTATAAATAACACACACACACATATATATATATATATATATATATATATATATATATATATATATATATATATATATATATATATATATATATATATATATATATATATATATATATATATATATATATATATATATATATATATATATATATATATATATATATATATATATATATATATATATATATATATATATATATATATATATATATATATATATATATATATATATATTAATAGCTTAAGGGCTAAATTTTTTAATCTTCAGTAAAATATGTTTTTATCTTTTTATTACTATTTTGAAAAATAAAATCGTTGTTTCTCTTTCTAATTCAAAATTTGTTTAGCCAATGAGGATTGATACTTTGATACACATAAGCAGTCTGACTGGGTTATCTCAGAACAATGGAAATTTTATTGTCAATGCAGAGCTAATCAACTGTAATAGATTAATATTTTATATTAACAAAATATGTGTTTTTTAATCATTGCAAATTGTGTATTAAGGTAGAATACGTATTTTATAAATACTAGTATTTAAAAATATATATAATTAAGAAATTCACATTTTAACCAATTTTACAACCAAATGCAATACACGATACACACACATATATATGTATATATATATATATATATATATATATATATATATATATATATATATATATATATATATATATATATATATATATATATATATATATATATATATATATATATATATATATATATATATATATATATATATATATATGTGTGTGTGTGTGTGTGTGTGTGTGTGTGCATATATACATGCATAAATATTTATAGATATATACACACAAATATATTTGCATATATATGTAAACATATATGTGTGTATGCATCCACGGCTATAGTAAACAAGAAGTCGTGAGTTATCTTGCATCCTTTGGTGTTTCTTGCATTCTTTTGTATTATTGCATTCATATTAAAAAATTATTAACTCTAAAATATTTCGTCATTGATAAGTCTTTACCATTACATTTGGTATTTTTTGCATCGTTTTGTATTATTGCTTTCATATTAATTAAAAAAATTTTTAACTCTAAAATATTTCATAACTGATAAGGCTTTACAATTATTACATAAGTAGATTTCTTCATATATATCCGAATACATTGAATTATTCATTACATAATGACTAATCGTAGCTCGGTCATAACTGCATATATATACACGAGTCTATTACTAAATATTCATCCGAGCTGGATATTGCTTCTGCTGAAAAGAAACAATGACACACTCTCATCGCTATATCAGGGCAATCAATATCGAAACGAGACTAAATATCTCCGATTTTCCGATCACGAGGCATCAATATTATAAACTTCTCAGTTTGATGGATCCCTCATTATCTCCCCCTACGGCCATTCTGCTGCATTAGATGTGTGATCGGTCCCATCTCACGGACCCGATCGGAAAACTCATCTCTGTCCTGGTTGCCGTGGAAACGGGAGAAGCGGTGATTAACCCAAATCCTGTTGCAGTGTACAGTCGGTTTTGTTCGGAATTAGGTATGCTGATTTGTAGCCCAAAATGGATTCTGGATTAGAGCCCGAACTTCAGAATATTTCTTAAGCCCTTAATCTAATCACTTGTTACGGACCACTTGGTTTGCATGAGTGACTTTTTTTCGTCCTTCGAGACAGTCGTGAGATTCCCATTGTAATTTCCTACTGTGGGGACGCGGAAGTTGATAAATAGGATAGAAGACAAAGAATTTCTTGATTTGTTTTCTTCTCTAAAGTTACTCCTTTCCTCAGCATCTTATTCAAATGTGTAATAGTGGTGTAATTCTTAAAATTGAATGATTTTAGACGTTACTGAAGAAGCATGTAAATTGTAGTATAATTTTTATAGGTTCTCTAATTTTATATTCTTGTTTTCGAGATCCATAAGAGTTATTTTAAGATTATGCAAGTTAACATTTGTAACTGGGTATTAACTATTAAATGTACTGAATTATAGTCTGAAATAGATTTTAGTTAGAGCCGATAATTATAAATGTTTTTTAAGCCGTTAATATAATAGCTTATAAAGATATTTTTTAAACAAGTGAATTTATTTTGATTCAAGTGAGATGACTAAAGTTGATAAATAAATCAAAGACAAAGAATTTCTTGATATGTTATTTACGCTGTATTTCTTTTTCATTCAACCAAAATGTGTAACATTGAAATAATTCTTCTCAATTCAGTAAACTTAGATGGTATTGCTGGAATAAAGTTCCAGAAACATTTTACTTTTATTCGTACAAAATCCAATTATGATGTGCTTCAAACTCCATATAACTTTATGAGTTATGAATTTTTACTAGTATAAAATATAATACATAATATTGAAGAAGGAACAAATTTCAAGAATTTCAGTTTTTAGCAAATTAAAAACTACTACTTTAAGTTCACAAATATAATTCGTTATTAGATCGATAGAGCTTTTATATGTGAAGAGTTAAATTTTTGCCGCAGAGATAGGAAGTATTGGTTGATATGAAAGAAGTTGATATGATGATTTTTATTTTACGGATTTTTCGATTAGAGTCCCAATTCCGCTATATGTCTTAAGTCCTTAATCTAATTACTTGTTAGGACCACATTTGTTTTCGTATTTAAGTTCGATAGTGAAATTTTAATTGTAATTTAATTTATTATGGCTTTAGAAGTTTATAAATAAATTAAAAAGCAAACAATTTCTCAATTTGCTGTTTGCGAAGAAATGACTTCTCTT
>CM063498.1:120345026-120350026 GCA_032207245.1 Pardosa pseudoannulata
TTAAAACAAGATTGCTAATGAGACCGGGACCTACAGATCAAAACGGCTACGAACATCCATACCACTGTGGGATTCGAACCCACAAACTCCAGTACCGACGGCCAGCAGTCTAACCAATCTGTCATCGTTCGGTGAAAGTGTATGAATACATTTATTTAGAATGGTCTTTGAAGTGTATCTATCCATCATTTCTTCCGTTAGTCACGTTATTCAAGAAGAAGATTTTCATGGGCTCAGACAAGACACTGCCTTTTGACTCTATTTATCGCATACTAAGCTGTACGCTTTGAGAAAACAGATTCAGTTTGCCGATTAGTTAGATCGGCTGATCTTCGGAACCAGAGTTCGTGGATTCGAATCCCAATGTAGCATGGGTGTTCGTAGATGTTCAGAATCGACTTTAAGAAGTATTTTTGGATCTCATCAACCCATGGATTTTAGGAAATTGGACGGTATAGACCGTAACAGACCAAACCAAACATATTCAGTTTAGAATTATTTTTTCTGTGAAAATTGTACAAACTTCTTGTCTGATAGCAAACATCATTTAACCTATTTATTTTACTTCATATATAAGTGTGTTTATTCCTTTAATCAGCTAAAAATCCGCACCTTGGTTCATTGAGAAAATGTTGATGAATATGTATTTCAACTTATACAGGTGGATATGTGATTAGGATTAAGAGAATATGAGTATTTGAATCAAGTCATCCAATTAATGTATACAGTCTAAAAATACTTTGATAATTTTATTTAAAATTTAATTTAACGTAGCTACAATTTAGAGTAGAATGTTCAGGAAATAGATTTCTTTTTGTATATACTTCAGTTCTACATGCATCTAATTTCAATTTGCTTATTTTTCACAACAATATCCGACAAAAAAAAATCAATTTTAATTATATATTCTTAATAATGATTACTTTAAATTGTTTTAATATTAATATATAATTTAATAATATTTATACTGTAATGGATTATGATATTCTTTCACTTTTAATAAAATTTCTTTTTGTAAATTGCTTTAAGTAGGGTCTTTAAATTCTACACTTTTGATTTGTTTATCAAGTTTGAAAGTTACATACTTTACACATTGTGTAATATTCTGTTTCCCATTAAAGCATTACATCTTAGATAATGTGTATGCAAACCTTTCGAGATGAGTGGCTTATATAACAATCAGAAACTGATGAAAGATACCGCTGAAAATAATGCGAAAATAACATCCTTGCACATAATTTGTTAAGAACTTACAATTTGGAACTATACAATTTATGGTAGCCAAATGAAAAACATATATTCTCTATATAATACAACAAAGTTCATAATAACATACATACATTTGTTTATTACTTCAATGTTGATATTTCATCGGAAATATTCAATTTGATCATACGTGCATAGATTTTGGATAGTGATAGATTACAGAAATTCAAAGAAACTATAATTTTGAAAGTTTTAAATATTCATTTTTGCTATCCTTGAGTTAATTTGATTAACTTTTAGGGGCATGCGTATATACGTATTTCACATATCTCATAAATGAGTAACAGTAGAAAAATTTTGCATTTAGCAGAACTTTACGCAGTTAAAAAATGCAATTGCAATAATGATCATTAATTTAATATTTAGACAAAAAGGTAAACACTAAAATTATTTGCAGATAATTTTTTTCAATTTTTTTCTTTTCACTCTTTTTTGCTACGTCTAAAAAAATATTGTAATTCTGAAAAATTTAGGTTTAGAACGAAAGTTCTAAGTAACAAAAAAAAATTCAAAGTAAAGGATATTAAAGTTGCTAGTCACTGCCAAATGGCAGAATGTGAGAAAAATATAGTATTTTCAACACATCATAGAATTAAAAATGAAAAAAAGTATATAATTTAAAAGGTACACAATTGAGTCACGCTTTGACTATGTCATAATTTTTATTTTTAGACAGGTGTTTGTATATAATTTACTCAGGTTCCATTAAACTAGACATGCATAAGGAAAATAATCAGTGAATATATTGGTAAAATGTATGCTACAACTCGAAAAGATTAATTAAACATCGATTGATTACTCTTCATCGTTTTGCTTTATCTAATCAGTATATTTAGAAAAGAGGGGCTCCACTGAAAATACAAGCGGCAAACGCATCTTTTATCTTCGATGGACGATGGACACTGCTCTAATAATAGTAATCCTTGTCCTCTTCGCACTCAATAAATGCATTGATGTAGTTCTGATATGATCTAGAGAATCATCCGGGCTATGATTCCCTAAGCTCCTCCCCTGTTCCTGAATGAAAGATAATTCTTCCTTTTTCGGGATTTCTCTGGGGATTTTCTATGGTCACGTGACGTCCTAATCTTTCGGATGCCAGATGTGTAGTACAAGAGAAAATGTTCTTGCTAGCCTAACAGAGATTGTTTTATGAGGAATTTTGCGTGTTAGCTTCCTGCAGAGTCCATGATTGGATTCTAGCAGGGATATGTACGCCCGAATTTATTTGTCAACCTGAATTTCTACATCGATAATGCAGGTTAATATCAAGCATACTTCCTCAGTTCCCATTTCTTATACTCAGAATCTTAACAAGATTCACAAGAGTCTTAACAATTTATACATAGTGTGAATAATAACAATACATCACCAATGACTATAGGTATTTTCCAAGTAATTGATTTGTTATATTGGGGTATTTAGACGATTTTCTTGCGCTGATAATTTTCAACAAATTAATTCATTATGGTGTTAATGATATTTAATTGCGACAATGTCTGCCTACCAACACAGGTCTCATAAAAAAGATATTATTTTAAAAAATATTTTGAATTATTATTATGTGTTTAAATGTGTTTTTCTCTATAATAAGTATTCAACCAAGAACGTCGTATAAAGAAGCCTTTACTTAGCCGATTATGTACAGCAAGAAATTATGGCGTTGAATACCTTGTTAACATTTTATTCTACTACTCGTGTTGTACTACTCGTCTCGTTAAACAATGAATCAGTGAAATTACCATACATTTGAATAATTCTTCAATAACCCTGTATTTAGTAATTGTGTATTGTGTAAGTCTTTGCCTATTCAGTTATGTACAACCAGAATATACGTTGTTCAAGACATTTATGGGTGTTTATATTATTAGTTATCTATGTGCTTAAAATCTCAATCAGTGAAATATTTAAAAACATTTTAATTTTAAAATGTAATGGATGTTAAGAAGTAGCTTATTTTAAAAATCTGATTTGAACCCTTAATTATGTGACAAAACGTATAGGTCTTTTAAGATTCAAGTTTAGGTAACCATTTAATTTCATATACATTTTTTTGGAGTTGGAAACATACATGATAATTTACACATTTCATAAATGTTCTCAGATAGTACTTTATAAATTTAATAATTATGTGGTGATTATAAATGTTAAATTTACTTATATTACTTTGATTTATATTTTGTAAAATTTATGAAACATACTAAAACGCTTATCTCAGAATATTACAATGTTTAAATCATTGTAAAGTTTAGTCAGTAATTGTGTAATTTTGTGAAACAAGGGATTTTACAAAATATGCATGTATATTCAGCTATGCATATCTAACTTTGTTCATTTATATAAAATGTAAACTGTATAGCGTATAAATGAAGCAATGATAAATATACATGTTATACTAAAATTATATATTTAAATTGATGTAAAATACAAAAATTCCTATAAAGATCGTAACTTATTAGGATTTTCATATGAAAGTGTGAATATATTCATACCGTAATGATTCATGGTAATTAATTAAAGAAAACTTAACATCTTTTGCTTTCAATGATACAAAATTTTAACTAATTGACTTCTGAGAATAGGCATTTTTTGTATATTAATCCGAAATAAAAAAAATAAATATGTTTGAATATTTACCATTGTTAAAAAATCGAAGTGTTACAGTGTTAAGCAGATTATAAACATAAACATAATCTATTCTGTCTAAAATTATGTGTATAACTTAATGCAAAGTACAAATGAATCCTATGAAGATTGTAACATATTAAGATTTTCATAGGAAAGTATGAATATATGCATATCGTAATGACTCATATTAATTACACAAATACACTCCACATTTTGCTTTTCACGATACAATTGTTCTAACTACATGACTTCTAAGAATAAGCGTTTTTTGTAACTTCACCTGGAAAAAATTGCTATTTTATGAGTATCTACCATTGTTATATAATTGATGAGTCACAGTGTTAAACAGACGCAATTATAAATATACATGTTATTAATTCTGTCTAAAATTATATATATAACTTGATGCAAAGTGCAAATAAATCCTATGAAGATTGTAACATATTAAGATTTTCATAGGAATGTATGAATATATGCATATGGTAATGATTCATTTTAATTAATCAGACACAACCCGATATGTTTTGCTTTTCACGATACAATAGTTCTAACTTCACGACTTCTGAGAAGAAGCATTTTTGTAACTTGATCCAGAAAAAAATACTATTTTATGCCTTTCCACCATTGTTATATAATACAAGACTTACAGTGTTAACAGACGCGATTATAAATATACATGTAATTAATTCTGTCTAAAATTATATATATATATATATATATATATAATATAATATATATATATATATATATATATAACATATATTCAAAGTACAAATCAATCCTATGAAGATTGTAACATATTAAGATTTTCATAGAAAAGTATGAATATATGCATATCGTAATGATTCAAATTAATTAATCAAATACAACCCGACTTCTTTTGCTTTTCACGATACAATAGTTCTAACTTCACAAATTCTGAGAATAAGAATTTTTTACAGTTTCATCCAAGAAGAAAAATCATAATTTTATGCATATCTACGAATGTTATAAAATCGAAGAGTTACAGTGTTAAACAGACACGATTATAAATATACAAGTAATTAATTCTGTCTGACATTGTATATAATATATATATATTATATAGTATAATATATATATATATA
>CM063498.1:120355026-120385026 GCA_032207245.1 Pardosa pseudoannulata
AAGATTAGTTTAGAAAATGTAACATCTAACTGTAATTATATTACAGAACATAAGAAAATTATTTATAATACATTAATTACCATGATGAGTGAAAGCGTTATCAACTCAAAGTTAATTACAAAATATTTTTTAAAACCATTTAAAAATAGTTTAAATTTAAAAAAGATTAAAAAGTTTTATTTTGTACATCTAAATTATATATTTTGTTTTTATTGTGAATTAAATAATTTACATCTTCTCTACTATTTCATATTTTAATGACAAATAATATTTAAAAAATATTTAAAAATTCAAAACACTTTTGTGTAAATTTTCTTAATTTTCCTTCAGAAGAAAACATTATTTAAAACATTAAAGCAACAGATTCAACGCGTTAACCCTAAACTTTTTCCTTCTACAAGAGCCACTCTTCATAACCTCCTCTTTACTCTCTATGCTTCACAAAAAGCACTTTTATATTGTTGACATACCTGCCAGATATCAAGTAAACTCTCTCGAGTGATTCCTTTTACAGTTACGCTTTCAAACGTAAAATTTCTCAACTTGTGTGTCCTATTCAAGATGGGCCACTTTCTATCTTCATTTTCTTTACGGAGTTCGTCAGTGTGACTTTAAAGTATTCATTTGATGTACCCGAAAGAAACTCTTGGCTGTCCATAGAATAAATCTTTCACAGTCAAATACTTACATTAAACCCTACTTTTTACACATGCCAGCAAAATTAACTTTGTATTCCGGACGAGTGTAAAAGAAATTTCTTTTCTTCGAATTCTTTCCATCACCTGTAAGCGAATTTATCCTTTTTATCCTCCTTTTATCTGGAAGCTGAAGCGATTTTCATTTTCTTCATTCGCTATTTTTGTTCTTGTTGATGATGATAGTTCAGCTTTTCTTTGGTGATGATAAGTTTTCTGGGAATGGCAGCACTTCAGGGATTTCGAAAATGGAAAAGCATTTTGTTAAAGGCCAATGTTGTTCGATGAGTTTTAGTTTAGGGCTCTTTTTGAAGTCTTCAAATTATGAGGAGGTTAAAATCTTTAGCAATTTTCAAAGTAAGAATTAAAATAATAAGGAAGTACGGTTTCATAATCATACATTTTAAGACAGACATATATACATATATATATATATATATATATATATATTGATTGATATACTTGATATTTACATTCTAAAGACTTTGGAAGTGTAAAAAATTGAAATAGCGGTCATAGTAACGGGCAGGGAATATTTTAAATAAAGATTTTGTTTCAAGTTTAGACTTCAACTGTAAACAAATCATCTGTTGGGACAGAGAGAAAAACATATATTACAAACTAAATGTTAATTTTTTCCTCACTCTCTCATTCTCTCTGTCTGCCTCTGATATACACTGATTATACACACACATACACACACACACACACACACACACACATATATATATATATATATATATATATATATATATATATATATATATATATATATATATATATATATATGTGTGTGTATATATAGATATATTATATATACATATGTTATATATATGTGTGTGTGTACTACATTAATATATGCTTATCAAGCTTATTAATTAATTTTTTACTTTTTATTAGAGTTAATTAAAATAATTTATATTTAAAATTTTAACAAATTTGTATATCTACTCAGATTTAGTTTCATTTAACTTCCTATTACTAAATATCTATTATTAATTTTATATAAATTTCTTTAACATTCTTTTTGATAAATTCCTTTTGAAACATTTTTTAAACTAGTCTTACAAAACCATGTAAAAACGATTTCATGTTTTTATAGTTTGGCTTATGTAGGTATTAATATAGATATTGAATGAGAAAATTTGATATTAGAAATAAGATTTCGTAAAGTGAACGACACAAGCGATCTAAGTTTACATTTGCTATGAAATGATATAATTTTTTAAACTCTGTAAAATACAATTTTTAATCTATATTAAATACTTGTAAAGATACTGTAAAGATATAATAAGTATTCCAAATGCACTTTAAAATTAATGAGAATAGACAAAATGCTCTTTAAATATATCTTCGTATTCAAATATATGTTTCGTTATTTTTCTACTGGAGTTAATAAAACAAGTTAAATGAAATGTTATAATTTTTTAAACTCTGTAAAATACAATTTTTAATGTATACTAAATACTTGTAAAGAAATTTAAGAAATATATTAAATATTTCAAATGCACTTTAAAATTAATGAGAATACTCAAAATGCTCTTAAAAAAATCTCTGTATACAAATATATATTATAATTATTTTTTTTGTGGTTAATAAAACAAGTTAAATGTACAGTTATAATTTTTTAAACTCTGTAAAATGAAATTTTTAATCTGTATTAAATACTTGTAAAGATATTGTAAAGATATATTAAGTATTTCAATGACATTAGAAAAGGAGAATACATAAAATGCTTTTTAAAAATATCTTCGTATTTAAATTGATGTTTCGTTATTTTTTCTTGAGTTAATAAAACAAGTTAAATGAAATATTATAATTTTTGAACTCTGTAAAATTCAATTTTTAATTTATATTAAATATTTGTAAATATATTGTAAAAATATATTAAATATTTCAAAGATATTATAAAATTAATAAGAATACACAAAATGATTTTTAAAAATATCTTAGTATTTAAATTGGTGTTTAATTATTTTTTTCCTGGAGTTAATAAAACAAGTTAAATGAAAGAATTATAAAAAAAAGTATGAAAAAGCCTAAACAAAAGTATAGATCACGCATTACGAATATGTGTTAGAAAACTTATCAGCAAATAAATTATATTCTCATTAATGGAAAAATATATTTCCCAATATGTTTTATATAATATTATCCTCAATTGCATTTAAGTTTTTGTTTTGTAAATGTGTATAATTTGTGTATAATTTTTGCACATGATTGTGGCTTAATTACGAAGACAAAGACGAAAAGAAGTAAATATGTTTTAACCGTTTACGCTATATTTGAATTACTTATATTGAAATATTATACTCAAATGTAAAATTAGGTTGTTTAGTAATTTATTCTTTTATCTATATTATATAAATATATTTATAGTACGTGAAAGCTAGTGTATATTATTCTTACATTTATTATTTATTTCCATTTATGTAATTTTGTGAGATAAGTAAGAATAAAAATAAATTTTAGAAATGTTATAACTACACATACATTGTAGTAATATATTAAAACTGCGGCTACTATTCATATTATTATATAGCTTTTTATTCAAGGGTCTTTTAAAGGATATAATTAAAAAGGGATTAAACCAGAATCTTCTTCGACGTCCAATATAATAACTTTTGGAAAAGAACTTCTTTATAACACAGCTGGATTTGTCGCCTGTCGAAATAAAATATGTTGCCGAATAAAAACAACATGTGCATGAAAAAATGTTCTTACCATTCCTCATCTTCTCAATGCCTAGGATTTTCTTCTTGAGAGCAAAAAAAAAACCATTTCCGGACAAGACAAACTCTACAAAGATCTTCAAAGTGAAAAAAAAGGAAACGTGGAGTATTTTCCCTATCAAATATGCATTTTTAGACGATATTCCAGCGATGTCAACGATTCATTCTTATTTTTATCACCGCGAAATTTATTTCTTTTCGTTGAGTGGCAACATACAAAATCACACGAATTGATCATATGTCCTCCGTTCCGATGAACCAAACCAGAAGCACTCTTTGAGTGAATATTCCTCCTTGAAGATGTTTCCTCCAAATTTTTCATGCATTTCAAGACATTATGAATAAAAAAGATATTCGTTTTTATCGATGCATGTATGAGTGGGCTTTCTCATGTGCACCATTTTTCAACTTAGGTTGCAAGAGATTCATTTAAATGCATTTTGCTTTCAAAAGAATGTGCTTTCTTTTAATATTTATATTTTATTTTGATCAAGATATGTTGAGATCAAAGTAGTGGTTTTCTACAAATCTTGTTTTTATCATAAGTATGGATTCTGGTATTTTTCTTTTTTGCCAGAAAATATAAATTGTATAGGATACGAAATTTTAAAACTACCTGATAAAATTTTATCATTTCTTTTTTTATATTATAATATACTAGAAATTAGAAAAAGGAAAAATGTTACCATCTATTAAAATTCAGAAATTAAAAGTTATTTTAAAAAGATGGCCCTAATAATTTCAAGCTCTAATAATCTACGTTGTATTTTTCTATTCAATGTATATTTCATACATTCAATTATTTAGTTTAAAGTATAAAATATTTATTAAATTTGTGACAATAATATATATATATATATATATATATATATATATATATATATATATATATATATATGTGTGTGTGTGTGTGTGTGTGTGTGTGTGTGTGTAATCTCATTTATTGAATTCAGAATTACTTTTTCTCTGTTAAGAATTTTCAATTAACCTATGGGCTTCTCCATAGATGTAAAAGTGCCACATAATGAGTTATTACAGTACATATTAGGCCCTTAGACCGTGCGAAAATTTTCTATTTAGTTGAACATGGCTCTAGACTTGACACACATTCAAGTTTTTAATTCACCTGGAGAAAAAATAACTATATTTAAATTAAAAAAAATAAAGGTTTTTGGACACATTGCTCGAATTCCATCTGTCTTTTGAATTTATAAGATGTTTTACTCGATCTACAGCATAAAATTTTAACTAATGTAATATTAGATATGATAAATATAAATAAATATTTTTTCTGTGTTTGTGTAATTCATTAATATGCTTACTACTGCTATAGTATTTTACAAATAGTACAGTTTGCATACGATTTCTATAGTAATTATATTAATAGACATTTATAAGCCTTACAAATATTTTAAATTTAATACTTACCCAAAAAACACACATTACTATTGTTGAAATAAATATTCCTATAAGTTAGATTTTAAATGTAATTTTTACTTTTTCAAAATTAATTTCAGTTATACCACATTAACAGTCGTGGTCAGAACTAATAATAAATGAAAGCATTTAACAATATAATCTTTATTTCATCTGCTTTGTCCAGGAAGTTGTAAATTTGAAGGTTGTAAATAAAAATTTCCATTCATTCACCACTTGTCAATTTTTTTAATTCGATCATTTAAAGTCCCAAATTTATCTCCCAACTTACATTTTCATTTCTAAAAAAGAGTACTTCAGCTCGGCTACCTTTTTTTGTTTATACTTAATGTGACAACAAAGCGCAAAGAAAGAAACAAAAACCTACATAATTAACCTTTTTGGAACGCAAAACAAAAGATAAAAGCCTTTACATGTTGCTATTATTTTTGTGCTCTTTTTAGAAATGAGTTTTAAAAATGAGTTTTTAACTTACTATGCTGCCTACCAGACCTAGATTTTGCAATAAACACACACATATATATATATGTATATATATATATATATATATATATATATATATATATATATATATATATATATATATATATATATATATATATATATATATATATATATATATATATATATATATATATATATATATATATATATATATATATATATATATATATATATATATACACTTAACAAATAAAACTTATAGACATTAAAATATAAGAGATAAACATATACTGAAATCTACCTATTTATTGTTTTCATATGGACAATTTTTTAAAAAGTATACATAAATTTCACGAATTTTATGTAGAAGAAAGGTATATTTTGATAAACACAAACCCTCTCTCTGAATATATATATATATATATATATATATTATATATATATATATATATATATATATATTTGTATATATATATATATATTTCTTTAAATGAAGAAGGTACAAGAATTTGAGGTTTTTCGTAGGTGCGTGACGCATGAACTATTCATTTCCCGAAATTGTCAAATGGCTAGTATTTTCAAGGTCGATAGTGTCAAATGTATACCAAGAATACATGGATGGTGGAAAAGAACTAGCGATCGTGCAAACTGCAAAGGACAGTTATTCTTGACAGTGAGTGTTGAGAGACGACTCAGGTTTATTTTACGTAGTCAGTGAAGCCAAACATTAGCTCAAATTACCACTCAGTTGAATGGAGGTACCAGTCTTACAGTCAGTAAAGGGATTATGCAAAGTATGATTCATCGTACGAGTTTCGACAGCTGTCGATCTATGAAAGTACCATTGCTCTATTCTCGCCATTTGGCTGCACGTCTTTCCTGGGCAAGAGATCACAGAGACTAGAGTGTAGAGGACTGAAAACGAGTAGCATTGAGTGATGAGTCTCGATTTTGACTGCTTAGCGTCGAAGGGAGGCTGAGAATATGGCGTCAGGCTCGTGAAGTCATGTATCCTGCATGCCAGGTTGAAAGTGTACAAGGGCATGGGGGATCAATCATGGTCATTGTAAACCATGATTGAGCTGTTCTATGATCCTGGCACTGTTTTGGATCTTTTCTGAGTATACCAAACTCTCTCAATGCAATTCGGTACTTAGAGTTGCTGTTTGATCACCTCCAATCGTGTATACTGTTCTGTTATCCGCATATACAACAATGAAGTTTTCCAGCAAAGAAAACTGCACCTCTCAGTCCCGATTGGCTACTGGCTGGTTGAATGAGCATTTTTCTGACTTTTTTGTCATAAATTGGTCACTTTTTAGCACAGACTTAAATCCTATTGAGCATTTTAGGAATGTTTTGGAAGAAGGCATGAAAGGCCATCACACAGCACCAACGAATCTTACTGAATTATGGACAGCTTTAGCCAATATATCGCTAGCCATTCTCGTGGAACTTTTCCAAAAACTTCTTGAATCTATGCCTTGTCATGTGGTAGACGTTATCAAAGCCAGAGGAGGTCGTTACTAGATACGTATCCCTAATCCACTGGCTCTTCAATGTAGATTTTGAGTTTTTTGTGTGAGGTTTGAATTATGTCTTTAATGAAAGCGGGGACATGAATTAAAGTACCAATTCTAGTCCCGGCTGACGAAAACGGATCTCTTTTTTTCTTTAGTTACGTAACTTTAAACATTTCATATATTTATAGTTACTCATATATACTATTGCTATACATTTGCTGAAACGAGTTTTATAGTGCTTAAGGGTAAAATGAGAACTGCTTATACATAGCATTGAATTTTCTTGTAGGACAAAATATTTGTGAGAAAATTATTTTCCCTACTTTCTTTTCTTTTAAAAAGTGTATTTGGATTTAAAAAATAAATAGTTTTGAAATTAAGATTTAATAAATCTCTATCCTTTTTAAATATCTTTTTCAATGTCATCTCAATTTCAAACGTAGATATGATCAAGACTAAATAAATTCAAGTACTTAAAAAAAGACTTTTTTTAATTAGTTAGTCTAGACAGTTATACATAAAAAGCCTAATATTCTAGACGGGTATGCATAAAAAGATATAATTGTTTATCTTACATTAATTCACTTCTAGTCCTTTTTCTTTAGCGTTTCCCGGCCCAAATTAATCTTCAAAGTTTTATTTTAATTTCTAAAAGCGGTGCTTTAACTCAACTACGTTATTTTGTCTATCCTGTATGTGACAACAAAGCGCAAACAAAGAGACAAAAACCTAAGTAATTAACCTTTTTGGACCGCAAAACAAAAGCTAAAAGCATTTACATGTTGTTCTAATTTCCGTTCCTTTTTAGAAACGCGTTGAAAAAAATTCTCTTAGTTGCTTCTCCCTTCGTCATACCTATTAGATCTGGATTGTGCTGGAGAAGTGAAATATGATTATATTTATCTAGTGTGCATCACAATAAAATTTTTGACTTATGTTTTGAAAAGGTAATATTATCTGAACAGAGCACTTTCAAAATTAATTAAGTTTGCTTTTTGAATAATCGGTTTAATATTCAATACGTTATTAGCTTTTTCTTTATTAATTACAATTTCAATGTAAAATTTTAACAGTCTTAAAATAATTAATTATTAATTATTTCAAAGTATACCATTGAAAATATTCTAGGATCACTCGCATTATATATAATAGGGTCATATATTTTGATAAGGTAATTTTTAGGTCTTAGAATAATTCTTCGGTGTTATCATACATATTTACTACATTTTTACTTATTAAAAAGTAATAATAATTAAAACATCTATTTTCTCCTTGCAAAATATGTAAAATAATTCGTTTACTTTATTGAGAGAACATTTTTGCTATTTAAAAAACATTAGTTGCTACTAACTTTTGTTTAATATTCTACAAGGTAAATTATTGATAAATTTTGCATATATATAAAAATTACAAATGCAACTAAAGTATTTCATTTTACTTATAAAAATAAGACGTTTCTTCAAAAACGTTTTAAATTAGTAATTAAAATTATTGAATTCTTTATTACGGTATTAATTGCATTAACGGTAAAGTATTATAATAATAGAGCATCCTCTTTGATTAATTTACAAATCAGCGTGATAGGAATATCAAATTTGTCCAACATATTTTGGTGTGAGGTCTACTGTAGCATCAGAGTTCATTTTATTTTAGTTTCTTTCAAAGCTATCAGTATGAATACATCTATTATTGTTTGATTATAGTTTATCTTTAATTTATTTATATTAAATAATTGAATATTAAAATTAATTTTTTATTTGCAAATAGTTTATTACTTTATTAGAAATAATTAATAAGATTTTTTATTTGTATATTTATAAAGATCTGTTTTACTTTAATTGTATACAACCGCAACTTTTTTACACTTTCTCAATAAAGTAGCTCTGAAATGATAATTATTCTCTCAAAAAGTAACAAATAATGTAATAGGCTAGACAAAATATATCAAAAATTTTGTAATAACTCATATCAAAATGAATCTAATTATTTTTTTGAGGCATACATATATGCCATTTTTAACATTATGCATTTCAAGTTTTACTAAATTTTGTAAATAATTATACTATCTACGATCTGTATTGATTCCAATGTACCAAGTTTTTCAGTAATTTCATTTAATATTTTTTTACAGATGACTGCAGAACCTTCATAAAAATTTACCACATTTATTTAGAGAATTCATATATTTTTCTGATTTTTTTGTTCACCTTTTTTTGCTCAGGTAATTTAAATAGATCTATTTCTTTTAAACTGAATATTTTATCAGTATTTTAGATGTTTTTTGTTTATTTAATCCAAGTAGAAATGCCTTCATTTCATCTCATATCAATGAAACTTAAAGCAAGTGATTGAATTAATAGCATGTTATTTCCACCTTTCTAATTTCTACGAAATTTATTTGAATCAACACCAGTTATTGTTAAATCTGTTATTGTTTCAAACACAATCTTCCAGTCTTAGCTCAGAAAAGGTGTAAGCAGTCAAAGACAAATTTGTACATGTTATACAATAACCAAGTATCTTGTTTTTAATATGCAGTCGCTAAAGATTACGATGCTGTTTTAAAAGGATAAATAATTTAATGTGCTGCTCAATAAATCTAGAAAAAATAAAGAGAAAATTATGAGCTTGATCTCTTTTCTTCTAAATAGAAATCTTGGATATATTTTTAAAACTATTATTAGAAAGATTTAACAGAATCTATAATTTCAATAATTGTCAAATTTTTAAAACAATTATATACTGTGACAAACATAACATTCCAGGCTTAGTTTACAAAACGATTAAGTAGTTGAAGTCAAAATTTAATCGTAATGTTTGGCACATCTAAATCATTTTCTTAAAAACAAACAACAGTTTAAAACAAAAGAAAACTAGAAGATGCATTGTTAGTTTAATATGTTAAATAATTAAATTAACTACTGAATAAATATGCAAAAGTTAAGAAAATATTTGTCAATTATATCACTTTTCTTCTAAACAGAGATCATGATAATTTTTTCTTTAAGTTATTATGCATAAAACACAAAAATTCCAAAGGAGTTAATCTTGACTCAACAGCTCTTCTCTTAAAATTTATGTCTTGTTTTCATTGAGCAATTAACAACCACAAAATGACTTGTTTATTGCTTAACAAAACTCCATTCACTGCAGGGAATAGTCTGAGTGATGTGTACTAAAAGACTGTCAACTGCGTCAAGATAAATAGTCTTCTTGCGTATCCACAGGGCTTTCCCCTTATCAAAAGAATGAACTTTTTAGTTGTTCCCTTTCAGCAGTGACCAATTTATCCTACTTTTTTTGCATATAATTTTCTTTCTTGGCTTCTGTCGCTCGTAATGGAATTTAAAAGAAAACTTTAGGTGCTGTTTAATGTCTGCAGATGTAAGGAAACTCGAGTTTTGCCTCAGAGGCTGATATTTTAAAATTAAAACATAGTTTCTGGTTGTTTTTCTGTGCGCAAGAAACGATTTATTTTACTTTATCGTTGCACGATTGACACTTCTAAAAGTCTTTTGGGTTATTCGTGTTAGAATGGTAATGAAAAAAGGCAATTGGAGACATCATAGGGTAAAAAATAAACAAGCTTAAATGTAATAGAATAATTTACTTAACATTTCATAGTGAGTTAAATTTTCACATATTATTATATTAATTTTGAATTTTCTTTACTATTATTTTTTTGCAATAAAATAAGGTAAGTACCAACGTTTCAATTTTACAAATGCATCAACCAAATCAAATAACATATGTTTTATTATCGTTTTATTTCGTAAGTTAACCCATTGTGCATTTATTTAAATCTATTACTTTTTGCATAAAATTGCTTTCTCAGAATATAGTATATATGAAATAGCTATGCAAGTTTATTTATGAAAAATTAAAGGATATATATATATATATATATATATATATATATATATATATATATATATATATATATATATATATATATATATATATATATATATATATATATATATATATATATATATATATATATATATATATATATATATATATATATAAATATATATATATATATATATATATATATATATACATATATATATATATATATATATTACATATATATATATATATATATATATATATATATATATATATATATATATATATATATATATATATATATATAAATATATATATATATTATATATATATATATATATATATATATATATATATATATAAATATATATATATATATAATAAATATATATATATATATTTATATATATATATAATATTTATTAGAATTATTATATATATATATAATATATTATAAAATATTAATACATTAAACATTTTTACTAACAAAATATGTTTAACATTAATTTTCCTAAGCTCATATCCTTCAAAACTCTTTTAAAATTTTCGCATTAGAAGAATCTTGTCTAATAGCTAATATAATAATTTATAAATTATATACAAATTACTTTTAATAACCTAGGCTAAAATCAAGTAAACGGAGAGTAATGATTACATATAGTGCAATTTTTCGTACGTGTAATATATTAGGAACATTATACATGTCACTTATGACTATGCATTAATAATTTTAAATTATAGGAACATATTTCCCATGGGACTCTACTCTGTTACAAGTTTAGAATTTCAAGGATAGTGAACCCAAAAATTAACTGATGAAAGTATCAATGATAAATGATAAAATTATTAATTATGAGTTAGTGATAAAATTAATGTAAAATTCAAAATAAATTATTTCTAAAGTAGTAGGCTTAAAATACAAGTAATTGATTGGGATTACGTTTATTTCCAGTTGTGAGATCCACAACATTGAAAGATTTAGGAAATATTTTATATGGTGGCTACTCTCATATATTCCAGTATAAATAGTTAGGTACATTATTCATTCCGTGTCATATATGAATGACTATTTATGCATCACTAATTATAAATTATACGGAACCTAATTCCCACGTGACCCGGCTCTACTCTAGGTTTAGCGTTTCGGAGGATAGTGAACCCTGAAATTAATCTGTATCCTTTGCATGTTTAGTTTTTATTCATAAACTTCCGAATTCCTCTTTCCATGAGTTAATTAGCAGTCGTTCAGTGAGCTGTTCATCACGCAACAAAACTCTAGTCGCCATTGGGAATTCTTCGAGTGTTGGTAACAGCGCTCTTGTCAACTGCATGAAGATAAACTATGGTGAGCGGAAGCGTACAGTCGAAACCAAAGGGATAAGCAGTTGCGTTCACTTTGGATTAATTTTTGATGAAATGCACAATGAAGTTTAAGTGATTAATTAAAATTTATTCCTCATCTCATATTGGAGGACAATTATTCTATAAATGGAATTAAAAAGTGGATGGCACTTCAGATTTTTCAAGTTGTAACTCTTATAATTGAAAGGTATTCCTTAAAAACGTTTAGGAGAGAAATAGCGTTATATTTATTTGCTACATTAAAGGATAGCTTCTGCTAAATTTAAAAGGTTTTTATTAAATTAATAATATAAAAAAATAAATTTAAGGCTTAACTTTTTTCATTGATTATTAACAATTGATGATTATTCACAAACACAGTGAATCAAGTCCATTTTTTTATTTTAAAAAGTTAAACTGCTTACCAAGATCAATCACGTTTTACTTGGAATGTATGCCTATGGAAATATACCAAAAATAAAGTCTCTTCTAAAAATAATTGAAACTTAGAGGAATTAATTATGATTTAGACAATTAGTTTCTGTAAACACTTCATATAGACTTTAGCTGTGAACCCTTTAATTGTAGCTATATTACAGTGCTCCATCAATTAGTCAAATCCTAATACTGAGTTTAAGAAAACTGTTAAGGATTTTCTTTATTTTCATTTTGCTGTTTTAATATTCATTAGCTGCTAAAACTTATTAGTTTATAGCATTTTTTGTATCTATAATACAGTACAACATCTATTAGCCAAAACCAAACACTATAATGAAAAAAAAAACTGTCAGGGGTTTTATTTATTTTCATTTTACTGAAAAAAAATGTCAGTATGGATATAACAGACCTAATTTTAATATTCATTAGCTACTAAAACTTATTAGTTTATTACATTTATTGTAGCTTTAATAAAGTCATCCATCTATTAGTCAAAACGAAACGCTATGTTGAAAAAAAAAACTGTCAGTGATTCTGTATATTTTCATTTAACTATTTGAAAAATTTGTCAGTAGCGATATAACAGACCTAATTTTAATAATCGATAGCTACTGAAACTTATTAGTTTATTGCATTTACGGAAATTTGCACAGTTTTTAAATTAGGTTTCACTCCTAATTAGGTTTCATAAAATCTCAGTAAGTCAATGCCTGTAAACATAGTGCCCGATAGCACCAAGTTCTGTTCAATTTATAGATGAGATAGTTGTTTTTGTCCTAAAATGAAATGTTAGCAATATTAAATAAATGAGATTTTTTTTTTACTTTTCAATTTAATGTTTTTATGAATGTAATATCATTATGGTCACTCAACGCATTTTGGTTCCACAATAGAACAGAATGATCTCTTCTTGCGTTCTTCAGGACTTAAGAATTATTTAATTTCTCTGGAGAATATGAAATTTTTATAACTTTTCAACTGTTTTAAAAAGATGTAGCCTATTTTGGGTAAAATAATGATGCAACATATTGTTTATTATAAAATATACTAACAAAACAAAGAAGTATTGTAAATGACAATGGGAACAAAATAAAAATAAAATATAGAGAGAAAAGTATTTAGAAAATTTTGTTCACATATTCATTAAAAATTATTCGATTTCTGTGTCATTCAAAATAGTAAAGCTATTGATATTTTATAGAGTGAATTATAGCTTAAACAATATTAAAATTTTAAAGGGATCGAATTACTAGTATATTATGTTTTTCAATTATGTAGTAGAAGTTTTAATATTTATTTAAAACTTTATGTGCAAATGAATTTTATATAAAGTCAATTATTGAGCATAAAACCAAAGAAGTATTATTACAATTTTTATTATTATGAAAATTAATATTATTGATGACAGTTTAGTATGTGAACAAATGTCCTCAATAAAAACTGCCTGATATCATACAGATTTTACTGCGAATTCGTTCAATACCCTGAATGCCGTCTGAATAAAGGTTGAATATTATGAATGCACACCGAATATCCAATGAAACATGTACTCTTAGAAGAGTCTTTAAGACTATAATTCTTTAATTACAAAATAGGCTTATAAATTATTATTATTATTTAAAAAATAACCATTGTCTATGATTTTATACAGAATTAGAGCTACATTCGTGTTACAGAATTAAAGGAGGTATGTCTAATAAAGTGAATAAATCAAATTATTAATCGAAGATTTAATTTTAATTCTCCCCCTTTTTTTAAGAAAAAGATAAAACTGTAAAAATAATCGAAACTGCACTTGTGCATTATCAAGGTAGAAATCATTTTGTCGAACTGGAAATAAATTATACCTCCATTTAATGGGACGTAATTAAAAAATCATTAGCGGATAATGCAGTTACAAAACTCGGAAAGCGTAGAAAAATTTATTCATTTTTAAAGAACTAAGGACAAGAGAACTTGAATATAAGATGTAATGACATCAACTAGTAATCGCTCTTCAGTCTAAAAAAGGCTTTATTTTAACATTTATTAAAATCTAGATTGCTCTGTATTCAAATTTGCTTACTTTTACTCAAAAACATTGAAACTTTTTGTAAATATAGTTATATATTTATATATAATAACTACTTTTGACTCTGTAACATTCATGTTTACGTCAGATATTAAATAATGACTAGTTTAGTTTTCTTTTTAAAATGAAATTTGTGCTACGTTAAGGCTTTAACTTACAAATATACGAATTCCTTTATTCATTACACAAATGGGGTAAAAATCTCAAACTTTGAATAAATATTTTATTTAAATACCATGTTAATCTTGTATAATAATCCTCTTAATCATGCATAATGTTGTTGTAAATGAATCATATTTGAATATGATGATTATTATTTTTTGTTTCAACAGTTATAATTATTATTGTAAAAGAGGAATGTTCTCTAGCTTTCAAACACATTTTGCCGTATAAATTCTAAAACATGTCATCTATCTATTTTATATATATACTGATAATGTCACGAAGATTCGAATGAACACACCGTTTAACTTAACAGAAGAATTTATTAAAGCTAAGTAGCAACTCGCAACTTTACAAGATTGGAAAGTTGCCTACAACTAGTGGGTATCAGCTTTTACACCCGAACAGAATATTCGAGAAATAACTAACTTACATATTAAAGAAATATCTAGAATATTCAAGAACATAAGGAAACATTAAATAACATTTTTAACTTAAAAATCCGTTCTTTGGATAAACTGCCATGTCAAGCATCGAACCCACAATCTCCGGGTCTGGATCGCGTGATTTGACCATTTGGCCACTTAGCTAGTTAGCTAAGCTTCTTTATGCAGCAATAATATTCAGAAAAAATAAATAAAAAAAATTTAATTTCTAAATATTGATGAAAACATGGCTATAAAGCTAAAGCAAAAATCTAAAATAGTAAAAATTCCTAGAAAATCAGAGATAAAATTTTATATTATCTCAAAGCTTTTAATACGAATTTGAAAGTGCAAAAGGAAATCTAATACTTCAGATTTCATAAATTCAAACAAGTAAGCAGGCTAATCTTAGAGAAACAATAGCAAAATTGTACTTTAAATATAAAATGTAGAATATTTTATTTAAGTCTAAAAAAAGAAAGAAAAAAAGTTATATAATAAGAATATAGTAAGCAAATACACAACAAAAATTAAACTGTAAGAACCAAATCAACTGTAAGAACCAAATTCAAAAGAATAGTAAACCATAAAATGTCATGCTTTTATTAATTTAATCAATGTGTTTGTTTTGTACATAGTTTATTTTGAATATTATTTCAATTTTATAATAGTTTACACAATACTATTGAATACTAAACCATCTCATTTGTCTGTTATGACAACTTTATGATATTTAAGAATATGACGTGTAACGGTGTCCTTGTAATTACCCTCCGGGAAATGCGCCCACGTTACTTTAACTCTTAGGTGTGTTAAGTGTTCTGCTTTTGACATGTGAAATATAATTAGATTCGAGATTATCAACGTCACTAAACTATTTTAATAAAAAGAAGGAGATACATGACTACTTCAATAAGTTTTCTGCCTCATTAACATTCTAAACTTACTATCAGGCTATACATAATATGTAATTCAAAATTTTCTCGCCTTAGATCCAGAAATAAATACTCCTACCGGAAACTCCTACTTGCCTGCATATATTCTTTCCTGAATATATTCTCTACTTCACTTCTTTGAGCCATAAATATATTTTCATTACCTACCAGAATACTTCTAATTAATATTCAGATAGCCAGCTATTTCGTTTCCTCTTGTAGGTGAGATGAAGTTTAGGAGAGTTTGCTATTATGTCACCATTTAATCACTAATACGTCAATGTTAATATTTTCGCTCACATTTATGCCCCCTTACAGAAGATCTTTTTAAATATAATTGATGTACTGCATCGTTATTAAAGTGATTGCATAAAGAAACCAAATCAGCAAGCTTAACTAGAAAAAAACAAAATACTTCTTCAAATAAACAGAATACTTCTTCTAATTAATATTCAGATAGCCAGCGATTTCTTTTCATCATGTAGGTGAGATGGAGTTTAGTAGAGTTTGCTATTATGTCACCATTTAATCACTAATACGTCA
Organism: Pardosa pseudoannulata; assembly: GCA_032207245.1. Taxonomy (NCBI): domain Eukaryota; kingdom Metazoa; phylum Arthropoda; class Arachnida; order Araneae; family Lycosidae; genus Pardosa; species Pardosa pseudoannulata. Next base: position 120,371,625 of record CM063498.1, read on the forward strand.
ATGTTAATATTTTCGCTCACATTTATACCTTCTTACAGAATATCTTTTTAAATATAATTGATGTACTGCATCGTTATTAAAGTGCTTGCATAAAGGAACCAAGTTAGCAAGCTTAACTAGAATAAAAGAAAATACTTCTTCAAATAAACAGAATACTTCTTCTAATTAATATTCAGATAGCCAGCGATTTCTTTTCATCATGTAGGTGAGATGGAGTTTAGTAGAGTTTGCTATTATGTCACCATTTAATCACTAATACGTCAATGTTAATACTTTCTCTCACATTTATACCTCCTTACAGAAGATCTTTTTAAATATAATTAATGTACTGCATCGTTATTAATGTGCTTGCATAAAGAAACTAAATTATCAAGCTTAACTAGCCTTTAATAACAAATCTTTTATGAATACACTCTTTGTTGTCTCTTACAACTTAGAAAAGCTCGAATTAATGTACAGAATAATTAGTAGATCATTAGAATATATTCTACAATTCTTTGCTGCGTTTTAAAACTTTTACTTATGCATTACTTTATAAGAAATGACTATTCATAAAAGAATAATTTGTCATAACTTAAATCAAGTACAACAAAATATTATTTTAGTTAAAATGGTAAATAATTAACGTAATATTGTGTTGTTTATCAATTTTGTCCCATTACTAAACAGATTTTTCACGAGTAGATCTAATATATGAATTACACCAAAACAAAACAGCGGCTACAGGGTTTAAATGCAATTCATTTTTAATTAAATACTCATTAGAAGCTCTGTTATAGAGGAAAAGTGTTATAATACTGCTGGTTCTCGAAAGAATATCAATTTCTCTTCAAAGCTTTTTTGTTGTTACTGTTCTTCTGAGACCGTTTTAAATGGGTAATTAGGATCAGTGAGCTGTTTATCCTGCAAACAGGGACATGCAACCGGGATTTGTTAAAGCTATCCGAAGGGTAGAAATGTCATCAGAGTCTAGATAAATGGTGATGAAACTACATTTCCTCTACTCTGTAACATCCTACTGAAGAGAGTTATAAATGCTTTCTCCCCCGAAAATTTTTCATTGTGCCTAAAATATGATTCGTTTCATGTATATTTAGGTTTATATGTATATAATTATTATTTGAGTATACAACTATTAATTATAGTTCATGAATATAATTATTATTTGTAATTATTGTATAATTATTATTTCTGTTTGGGGGACTTTTTATCTCACTGTCATAAAGAACTTAATGTTTTATGATATATTTGCAGAAAATAGGTAAAAAAATCATAAGTTTTTACTGATTGCTCCCAAAAATAGTTGTATAGATATATACGCAGTTTGTTCAAAATTAAGATTCCTATTCGGAATATTGCCTCAACTACTACTTGGCTAATTTTAATGAAATTTAGTTTGAAGGTAACACAACAAGTAACCATTTAACACTTATAACACATACGCATATTCGTGCGTAAAATCAATAGAAATTTGAATGTGTGAAACAGTTGTAACACAATCGAATAAAATAGTAGTTAATAGTGAGTATGGTCTTATATACAGGTTTTATACCTTGATTCTATGTTGGGAGTAAAGCAGTTTATGAATTGCTCATGCTTATGGTTCCAATGCTTCAACAAAGTGGATTTCAGAACCTGCAAGATTTTTCATCGCTAATCCCTGGTTCAGATTGATCAGTGTTTCTTAATGTCTCTTCAAATACAGAGAATTAAGGAACTTCTACTTGCCCTATAATGTCTGAGAAAAAAAGGGATCATAAGACCAACAGAGATTTGATGATAAGAGCAGGCATCATGTTTGCGAAACACTAATATCCGTATCTTTTAAAAAACTAGTGTGGGATATAGATATTAGACTTGGAAGCCCTTTGCCCGCCATTTCAGCGGTGAACTTGTTTTGAATCCTTTTTATAGATGTCAATGTGTGACCACATAGGGTTCGATCGACGATTTTCAGGAATGTAAAGGTATTCGCCAAATGGATTGGGAAAATCTTTATATTTGATTGAAAAACAGTATCTCTGGGAAGATCTGAGAAGCGCAGTTGAAAATTGTACCATACTTCCGAGAACCATCTAGTGGCTGAAAAAGCATTGCTTAAAGAGTAGAATAAATTTATGCACTCATAAGCAGTTTATTTCTAGTGTGAAAGTACGGTGTGAGATAGGTATATGTGCAAGAGTATGTCACACCTTCAATTAACCTATACTTTTTCTTTTATTCTGTTAGCACTCTCTCTTACCTTCAGACTCTTATTAGTGGGATATAAGATACTAGGTGAGCATTATAACTGATTATTGTTTATTTTTTATACTGTATCAACCAAAATTCGTTCAGATCTGTCCACTATCATTGAAAGATAATTGAAGGAAGTTGAAAATTCTATTCATTTTTAAAGTCAGTTCATATGAATGCATCCTGTGCATATGAATGCATGAAAGTTTTGTGTTTAATACTTTCAATATTTTAAATTTCAAAAGTGTGATGTTGATATATTTCATACTTCATGATGAAAGAGTTTTTAATATATGAATTACTATTAAGTAAAACTACATTCAATTGCATGTTATTGTATTTATTTTAATATAAATTCTTTTTCATGACTTGTTGATCTTACCGTATTCTGTTTTGCGAATTTTTAGTTATTTAAATGTAAATATGATAAATATTTCTATAGAATACCTAGAAAAATTAAATAAATAATTGTATAAAATAAGGTGTCTTTAAAATATGTCTTCCTGGGTTTTTTATTTAATTAAACATTATGTTTTACTACGAAAATTATTATTTTTGAACTTGACCTAAATTTTTAGCTTATAACATTTTAGAAAATAAATATATTATATCACATGTTTTTCTCAAGTGAAATTTAAATTTACTTTTAATAATTCTAAACAACATTTTCATCGATTTTACTAGTTTATCATTTTGTTTAAGAATTCTTTCTTCCTATCTTCCCCCATCTTTCCATCTTTTAATATTTTTACGTACTAAACCTGTTCAATTTTACTGTAGTCTTTGACTCCAACTTTTAAAATTGTTTCAATTACAAAAGTATAATAAAAAATTTTATAGATTGTGTATTAAAGTTAAATTAATATCCTGTAGGGTAATAATCAATCAAAGGTTTCGTAAATGTTCTACAGTGTAAGCATTTAAAATGACTTAAAAGTTATCTTTCTTCCCATTTATTTTGGTTACTTTCAATACCATTACTCTCTAAAAATGGCCTTGCTCTTAAACTACGCAGTATGAAAATATTGTGAAAGGAAAGTAAATCCTTAATACCCTTTTTTTGCCAGTCTTTTTAACAATTAGGAAGCAAAGAGGCAGTAAAAATCTTCCATTGTATAAGACCGAGCCTTTTTCCTGAGAGACTGACATATTCTTTGGATGATGACATTGAGTCTCTCTTTGATAAATGTCATTCGTTTCCTATGTTCTTTGTTTAGTATAACGAGGTTTTTATGCGATATTCTTGTGAGCATACGATGCATTAGCGGAAAGATTTCTATGTGGTAAGCTTTTATTGGGTCTGATGATCCAGAAAAATGGATGCCTCGTTTGGAATATGTTTGTTTCTGATGGAATTGGATGAGAAAGGCTATGAATATTTTTATCTTAATGATATCTCTTTATCATATTCGAGAGTCTTTTTAATACGGCATTTTTGTAAGCAAATATGTAAATAATAGTTGTAGTGTTTTATGGAGGGGTTTTTAACACCATTCACTTCTCTTTTGTTTTCCGAGGATAATACATTTTAAAAACTCTTTTTGTTTATGACAAAGCTATTTGTTTAACAAGATTTGTGTTAGAGATATTAAGAGTCACTGTTTTATTTATTAGGTATTCAAATTGAAATGCTTTAAAAGAGTTTTAGACACTGAAGTTTTAACACTTTTAATGCAATGTTTCTGTAATTAACTGTTTTGTGGATCAATAATCAAATTAATGAACTGTATACTAATAAATTACTGCATAAAGAGAATTATACTTAATCTTCTGAGCATATTAGATTTATCAGTCATTATAAATAAAGCTCATTAATAGTTGTATACTTCCAATTCATTTTTGTCTTGGTTATGTTATACCAGTATACCAACAAAAGAATTTAAAGAATTTAAAACCAGTACGCACTTTTGAGAGACCAAAACAATGAAATGAAAAATATTCGGCTATTAAAATATTAAATTAAATATTAATATTTGTGTAAATATTCCCAAATACCACTTTAGCTTTCAGTGCAATAATCTATTTTCAGTGTAATTATTAGAAAATCAACTTCAAGATATTTGTTAATTCTTAACCATTTTATTATAACCATTACTTTATATCCTAACTTTAAAAAAATATTTAAAGAATAATATATAAATCATATTTAAATACATACCGATCATATTTCAATTTTCTCTATAGTTAATATTCAACTTTTCAGACAAATTGTATTCATGATTCTAAAAGCCTCCAGAAGCATATATAGCAGTACTTTTCAAAATAGTGCTAACTTTATAAATTCCTTTATGTGATTTACTGGACACGTCTTGTGAAATCTGATTACAATTAATAAGATATATTTTTTAAAGTTATACACAATATTAATAGAAATATTGGAATGAAATAAAATTGTATAGAAAATAAAATTAAAAAATACATGAACATTATCTTTCTGTGAAGAATTTTTAAGTAATTCCTTTAGTTTTAGAATCATTAAGTACGGAGGGGAATTTTAAGGGTATATTATAATCTTTTAATCTTCAAATAATAAACTTTTTTTTTAATTTAGTTTTCAAAAATTAGTTACATTTTGATAACATTAAAATATTTTCAAATATCATATTTTATTAAAACTATATATATTCTAGTGATATTCTGTTATTAAGAGTAGAATAAAAGTGATATAATTCTAAATATATTCTTCACAACTGTCATATATATATAAACATAGTATGTATAAATTCAAAATGTGAAAGAAATTTTGTTCATTGAGTGAGAATTAGAAAGACAAAAGAATCTAAGGTCTATTTTAATGTTTTCTATTTAAAATTTTTTAAAATTATTTTAATAAATATTAATAATTTTTAAAAGTTTTTTTAATTATTAAGATTTTAAATGACATATATATTGATATTTTACTATTCAGAATTTTGTTAGAATTCGAGTAATGTTTAGATTACATGCAAGTAGTTTGTTAAAACTATGTTTTGAATATATATTACATTAAAGACATTCTTGTAATACTACTACATACAATAGAATTTTTTCAATAAAAATTTCAAATTAATACTTTTTGTAATTCAAATGTTTCTGAAATATTTACAAGCAGTCTGTGGTATTAAATAAAGAAGGAAAAAAATCTATGAGATAAATAAAATTTAAAAAAACTGATTTTTTGATTATAAAGTCACAAGATTATAAAGTCTAACAAGAGTCATTGACACATTACAGACAGAGAGAAAAAATATACATTTTCCTACTAAATAATTTTTATAAATCCTGTGTTTCTAAAAACAGTCTTCAGTTAGTATATTTTAATGCTATATATTCCATAGGCAGCCCTAGAAATTGGACCACCTGCTTACATGCACACTTTGCATATATACTAACCCGGCCCTGTATATATGTATGTGTTTTATAGCAGGGCATATGTTAAAATTTAACAGAAAAAACAATTATTGGTGTACGTAATTAATTTTTTTTTATTTCTGTTAACTACTTCTTTTTATCTCGGGTTTATAAAACCTTAATATACAGGATATGGATTTGAACTGCTTCACTAAAAAAACTAATTCGCTAGAGAAACCATTAGTAGAAATGAGCAAAAAAATAGCGGTATGAAAGTTTTATTTTCTTTTGGAGTAATTAGGGTTCAAAGGGGCAGAAAAAAAATGTTTCACCAGCAGGCAGTTTCTTTTTCATATGGAAAATACATTCTGGGGATGATTATGTCAATTTTTTATAAGCTACGTTTTCACGAATAGAAAAATAACGACATATATATTTTTTTAACATGAAGAACATAGCATCCAGTAGCAGTAAGCCGAAATACTCATGATACAAGTGTTAATGTAAATAAAAGTCTGCAAAATGGCAGCTGCGACTGACTGAGATACTTTATGATTTTGTTTTCTTGATATTTTTTTAACTAGAATTTATATGTGTAGCAATTCATTTGGGAATATTGCTGAAAGTATGACCCGATTAACCGTATATAAGCAATTAATTAACTAGAAAGAAAACTAGCAAATAAAAATAACAGTTTGAGTACCACCCTCAAGAAGCAAAAACTAATTTGTTGTAGTGTAAAATTATTTTTACGCTGGTTTGCTTATTTTTTAAGACATATCTAAATATTTCTACTTTAGTAAATAAATTATTGTAATATAGTTTTTTTTTTCAAACATTTGTGTTTAGATTTGTGAATAGATTTCTTTATTTAAAATATTTGTCATTAATTACAATCTATATGCTAATTATTCTAAAAACAGCGCTATTTTTAACAAGGTATATGTATGTATATATATATATATATATATATATATATATATATATATGTGTGTGTGTGTGTGTGTGTGTGTGTGTGTGTGTGTGTGTGTGTGTGCGTGTGTATAATAATATCAATATCTAATTAATATGTCAATATCTCTATGTAGTAATATGTAATATCAAATTTTATCCAAAAAGTATCCCTTTTCTCCATGTATTTTTCTAAATCTTAATTTTTCTTCTTTATAATAATCGTATTTCCCCAGGTATTAAATTAGAACCAAGAAGTTTTCATTCCTTCAGTCGAATATTATTTACCCTGATATTTTTTCAATGATTACCAAAGCTTGAAATGATATTGCTAGCATTTTAATAAGAAAGTAATAACTCTCTCATGAAAAATCTGTAACAATCAACAATAATAGTCATCCTGAAAACAATACTTTAACAGATGTGTATAGTCAAAATCACTCTCTTTAGGAAATTAATTGTTGCCTCAGGATTTTCCCACCAGACAGAAACCCCACGTGGTACTTCGTTCTCTCTAGATGAAGGTTGGCGTTACGCGATCTACGCAGAGAGCATTCTGACACTGTCCGGTTCAGATTTTTTCCGGATTTTGTCCTCATTTTGATGAGATGCAAAACAATTTACGTTCGACCATGATCGATAATGTAATTATTCATGACAGATGTTTAACTTGGCATCCCAGTATGCCCGGGATGAGGAAAATAATAGAGGAAATTGAAAGTTTTTCTTCCTAGTCCGGTTTGTCCATCATTAAATAAATAAATAATATAATATTATATATATTATATATATATATATATATATATATATATATATATATATATATATATATATATATATATATATATATATATATATATATATATATATATACATATATATATATATATATATATATATATATATATATATATATATATATATATATATATATATATACATATATATATATATACATATATATATATATATATACATATATATATATATATATATATATATATATATATATATATATATATATATATATATATATATATATATATATATATATATATATATATATATATATATATATATATATATATATATATATATATATATATATATATATATATATATATATATATATATATATAATTTTACATTGAATGTTAATTTATGTATTCTCTGCTGTGTCTATATTTATTTATCCGGAAAAGAGCTTAATACTAGATGCCATAACTGATTGTCATTTCTTTCAAACAAGAGTTTTTGTTTAAAAGTTTCTTTATAGTAAATCATAAGTATTTTGTTACATTTTTAGAAAAACTAGAAAATCTTACTTGTTTCCTTCATCATTCGTCTACCTACTATGACATTTTAAATTTAAATTGTTGCTAAAACTTATTTTTTACTATTATTTCACACTTTTCAGACCGGATGTTAATGCGCAAAAGTGATGTCTGAAGGATTCAGGGGAAATAGTACCTTTAGTAAAATTTCTTGATTATAATTTATGATTTTTGATGAACTATGAATTAAAAATATGAGGTTTGTTTAGGATACAGTGATGCCTAGATAAAATTAAACTTAATTTAAATTATTTGTTTTGTAATATGAAGTAATGCATTTTATATACACATGAAATATATACACAAGTCGGAAAAAATCCATTTACATGCAACATAATATCTTGAAATATGTAAGAAAGAAACTGAATTATAATATTAAATAGAAGTTAATTATAATTTATATTATTTGAAATGAAATAGTATTAAAACAATCAAAATATTTAGATTTAAGAATTATCAATGCTTTTAATTTTCTACTAGTTTAAATGTTTTTTAGATATTAAAATATCACATTTTTACATAATTAGTTTACAAAATAAGCATATATTTTACATCAATTTTACATAAAAATTTAGTGTTTAATATCTTACGAGTTAGAAAATTTCGTTTTTTCATTCTATATATTTATCGTGTTATTTATTAAAATTCCACTATTAAAAAGAAACATGTAAGTTGTTTATATAAAATATGAGTATGATAAAACACCTTGTAAAAAAATTATTCAAAAGGATAAGTTTTTTATTATTTTTATTTTTTTATTATTTAAAAAAGGGCTTTTCTGATGAAACGTTTTAGTCTTGAAAAGTACTTTTTTATGATTTCTTTAATGGCGAGTAGTATGGGAGCTTGGCAATTGAATTCTTGCGTTGAAAAAATATTTGAGAATATGCTTAGAAAGTTTGGAAAGCTTTTCAAACTATTCTGTATTGGTAATTGTCCTACATTACGTGTCTCCACCATTACTATAACTATGATAATGTGAAGCTGATTTATCATATTATAAACAGTACATTTGTATTGAAACATAATTCATCATTTGACAATCGAGGTTGCTAGTTCTATCAAGCAATTGTCCATAGATTTATGCAGTTACTACATAGCTTTGCATCTTGTATCCAATTTCCTACATAAAATTATTACACATACACTGCGAGATTAAGAAATTTGCTTTAAATTATGAAGTTTTTAACCTTTATAATGTCTTGCAGTTTTATCTTTTTTTAAATTTACAGCTACCTTTATTCAGCGTGTATAAACGTTTGATTCACCATTACAATATTTATTCAGGTCATCTCTTATAGAGCTGACTTTCATTTTAACAAAACACATTTGCCATTGGCATATTTTTTGAAGAAGGTGGGTGGGTAGTGTGTTAAAATCCTTCAAACTCTAAACAGAATTTAATGCAAACAACCTAAAGCTACTTTGTCATTTCTTCTTTTCTGTGAAATATTTAAATACAAAGAATTTGTAGTTCTTTAAACTGTTTTTTTCAACTACTGCAAAGAAAAACTAAACATTATGTGGTTCTTTACAAGGCACTTGGAATAACTTATATAAATAGGTTAAATAGTACAATATTAAAAATATATTTAAAATATCCCATGATTGCATTTAAGTATAAACAGTTATCTGTATTCCATATATATTTCACAATAAATCATCAAAATAAATTAAGACTCAGAAGATATTGGTTATACTATATAAATAAATATATATAAATAAAATATAGTGAATAATATATATATATATATATATATATATATATATATATATATATATATATATATATATATATATATATATATATATATATATATATGTCAGGATTTAAAATGTAGATTAATTTTTAAAAGATTTTAAGTAGGGATTCATTACCGGGAGTAACGCGGCGTGATGAGTTAGCCACATAAATACGGCTTACGCGCATTAATCTAGCAACAGAGAGCAGTGTGCACATTCCACAGACATAGCTGTGGCTACCTGAGGCCGCTAAGCCTGCCTTTGTTAAAAGTTAGGCGCCAATGTGCGACGCCATTGAAGAGGATTGAAGAGTAGTGTGCTCTTAGATTTGAATGAAGCTATGAAAATGTACTCAGGACTCTAGTGTTATTTAGTGGGAGCTTGTCATATATATATATATATATATATATATATATATATATATATATATATATATATATATATATATATATCTGTCTGTGTGTGTTATTAACACATATGTATTGAAACCGTCCTTTTTATAGAGGTTTTGTCGCATTTTTGTGCAATAACCGTATAAAGCTGGATTATTTGTTGTTGAATACGTATGGGTTGCCTCTAAGTACCACAATTTGGTAATACAAATAAATTTTAAGACCCCCTTCTTGTCTGAAAATTCACTGTGTAGTTAAATGGTAGCATTGATATCTCAACAAATCAACTAAGCTAAAAATGTTACCTCTCTGTAATTCAGAGAATAAAGCACTTTATTTAATCAGAAAACAAGCAATTAGTATGAAAAGTGTAATTTCCTGGAATTTTTTAAGGCACTTTAGAATATATATCTTGGGGCTCCTTGATAAATAAAAATATTATGTACTCTCTTGTCTCAAAATACTTACAAAATCAGGAAAGCGTAAGCCTCAGAACAATGCACGCTGATTAAAAACAATGTAAACAAGCTATCCGACATGCAAAACAAGTTATGTATAACAAAGTATTTCATTAAAAACTTGAAATTCCTTTGAGGAATTACAAGGAGCATTGTTTAATTAAGACAAGGACATATTTATAAAAGTAAAGATTTGGATGTTGTAACAGACAAAACATTTCTCAAAAATATTGGTCTTATTCAGCGAGAATAATGAACTATGGACGCACGTTTCATTCCCGTTGCATTGTCAGAAAAGTTTGGCATTGGTTTTGGAATCCCGCCAGTTTCCCGAGAATTTGCATCCCGGAGAATTAATTTACTACGAACTTGTCACCCGAGCTATTAAGAATCTCATCTGAAGAGAAGTTTGTTTTCGATGACAGCCATGTGTAGATGTCCCCAAAGTGAAATTCATTTGAAAATCTCTCAATATCGATTCCGACTTTCCGAAAATAATTATCCCGTTCTACAGACATTTTAATTCGAAACGAGTATTTATTTTAATGTATTTTTGATGTTTTCTGATTGATATAATACGTGTTCTCGACGAAATGATCAATATTCAGTGAACGGTTGATAATGGAACGATTAATCTTAAGAGGCTCGTTTGTTTTTATTGGAGATGCATTCGTTTAATGCAAACGAAAGAATGAATCATCAAAATAAATTAAAAATCACAAGACATTGGTTATACTATAACAATAAATAAGTGAATAAACAATATATTTGTGTATATGCGTGTATAGAAACCGTCCTTTTTTTAGAAGTTCTGTGTTATTTGATAGGCAATTTGATAACACCTAGATATTATATACAAAAAATAATTTTTACACAATGCTTTAAACTTGTAAATGATATATAAATTAATATGAAATACATAATGACAACTGTGGTTATATATTAAGTAATAAACTATCTAAATCATCATTAAAAAAAATATATTTTTTAATTTTTAACAAAAGTAGTATTTTAACAAATAGTGATGTAGTTTAAAAATCATATAAAATTATAAGATAACGAATTTACTCTGCATTCAAGAAAAATCAATAGATCTGTCATGAAACCAGAAATTCCAGCATCTATACGACGTAATGATGTCTTATACTCTTGTAAATGAGAATAATTTTTTTCATAGATTTAAGAAACACTATTATTGACATACTTTCTATTAAGCCTGTGTGATAATAAATAACTATTATTATTGAAAACAGCTTCACAAGTTTGTTTCACCTTGCAGAAGGGTAAAAATAGTGTAACTGTGTGATCGAAAAAAAAAAAACGAACGAAGAAACTAACCAAACGAATCAAACTTGCGAAAATCAGTTTTCAATGCGTAATTTTGATTGAAATCTATAAATAGGAAAATATATGATTACAGTTATGTTTCATGTACACGAAAGCTTTAGTCATGCATTTAAATGAATTGTCATTGTACAGAAATAATGAGAAATAGGAATTCAATGTATCCCAGTTAATGAAATACTTTTAAAATTCGCGAAAAGGTCTGTTGTACTCTCGGGTTCTAAAAAGTACTCTTATGGAAGTTACCCAGGAACGTTAAATGCTGTTGGAAACAGAAACATAGATGTGATGAATAAAAGTGACATATAAGAGATATGGTTATTTTAATAACCCGATACAGACCTATTGACAAGTATTAATAATATCAAAATAAAAAAAAACTATCAAATCATTATGGTTAAAATTATCTAGTGTTAATATATATGTTCTCAGTCATGGATGAGAAAATTTAAAATTTTATATATGTATGATGTAGCTGAATGTGTATGAAAGTGCCTCAAAGATTGTATCGTAACTAAAAATAATCAAAAGTTACTTATTTTTTTGGTTATGCTTAAGACTTTTCTATATAGTCCCTATTTAGAGTTACTTAACTCACCACCGCTTTCGAAGTTGACATAGCATAATCAAAGAGCCTGTATAAACTGCATTATTCCGATATACGGTATCGCGGAATTCTCCCTCAAAAAAAAAAATAAAAAAACGCTATAGTTTTAATTTATAAATGGATAGATAACTATAAATATGTAGGATAAATGATATATGCATATCTAGATTATTTTAGTAATAACTGAAATTTTACAATTCCCTCTCTCTGTCTGTATATATATATATATATATTATATATATTTTATATATATTATATATATATATATATATATATACAATATATATATATATATATATAATATATATATCACATATGTATATAAAATATATATATGTAAATATAATATATATACATATATATATGCATATATACATATATATACATATATATATATATATTTTATTTATATATATATATATATATATATATTTATATATATATATAATATATACACATATATATATATATATATATATATATATATATATATGATTTGTATGTAAGACATGGAACACAAATTTATGTATGTTTAAAAAAACTTTTTATTGTATGCTTCTTTATATATATTTAGAATTCTTTGTTCTACACTTTACGACACGACATATATTATATAATTATTAGAACTGTCTCTGTTATCATAAAAATATATGTCTATTCCGCGTAGTTTCTTATTTTGTATTGTTTATCAATTGTCTTTTTATATTGGATAATATTATATATTTTTATATAATATACAAAAACACACACACACACTAAATATATATATATATATACATATATATATATATATATAAATTTATATATATATATATATATATTATATATATTTATATATATGTATATATATATATATATATATATATATATATATATATATATATATATATATATATAATATATTATATATATGTATATTTATATATATTATATATATATATATATATATATATATATATATATATATATTTATATATATATAATATATATATATATATATATATATAT
>CM063498.1:120390026-120402526 GCA_032207245.1 Pardosa pseudoannulata
TTTAAATTAAAGTGACAATAGACTATCTAATTTAGGTGACAAAAGACTTGAAATTTTTTAATGGACAATTGTCGTGAAAGTTTTATGTTTAACTATATTGTTAATATAGTTATATATAGATATATATAATAGTTATATATAGTTATATATAGATATATATAATAGTTATATATAGTTATATATAGATATATATAATAGTTATATATAGATTTTATATAACTTGGGTTGAAAGTTTAATGTAAAATATAAGTTGTTTTAAAATTTATATTATTATATTAATAGTATGCTCTATGTAACAGTGTTAAAGTTTAGGAGTTTACAAAAGATCACTTTAATTTTCTTTAAAATAACATATAGATATAAGAATCAAACTTATCTGTCATGTCAACTATTTAAGGATTCTGAGAAAATTAAAGAAATGCGAAGATGTTGACACGTTACATCACGATTATGTATATGTAGCTTACGTTTTAGTTTAAAGTTATGATGGTTTTAATATATAGAGAGATTGTTAGTTTTTATTTATTGTGCTGATAGTTTCCCAAATTGTAACATCAATTTTGTGACAATCTTTTAGTTCTTAGAATAAAACTAATAAGGGAAAAATAATTAAATCATGTAAATTACATATAACTACTTCTAGATTTTACAGATCAAATCATTTTATATTGACTTAACTTTTCTTTCACATCCCTTGCAGTAAATGATTGATTAATTTGACAGATAGAAACTCAAATGGAGTGTTATAAATATTTATAACTGTATCTTAATATTTTAAATTTAATAGTGATAATTGTATATTTTACTCTTAATTACATTCCTTATAATATAATGTATGTTAAAAATTCTTTACGTATTTCAGTTGTATTTCTAAACTCAATGGAAAATTAACTATTTTTAGTAAAAGCCATTTTTGTTCAAAAATTATTTTTGCCTTAAATTAAAAGAAATAATATTCACTAGAGGTATGAAATAGATTTTACTTGCAACAAATTAGTCAATTGTTTATTAGAAACCAAAATCAATTAAATAAAAAAGAGTACATTACGTATAATATGATTTTTTTTTAAATTCATGAAAAAAATGAGTATAATAAGCACGATAAATTATGGGGTTTATACAGCCAAAACAACATTTGCTATGAAACAAACACATTAATATACACACACAGATATATATATATATATATATATATATATATATATATATATATATATATATATATATATATATATATATATATATATATATATATATATATATATATATATATATATATATATATATATATATATATATATATATATATATATATATATATATATATATATATATATATATATATATATATACATATATAAGGTCATACAGACATACAGTCATTTGTGTGCTTAGTTTATAGAACTTTAATTCCTCTAAAAATAGTTCAGTTTTGAAACTTTAATAAGTTTGATTCTGCAGCTATTTTAACGCTTCATATTTAATATTAAAAAAATAGAAACTTTTATGCAAATATTATAAATATGAAGAACTTCTATCTCATTATATACAATATTTCAGAAATGAATAGCTTTTCTTATTAGAGTCGTTACATTTACTTAAATTGAATGCTATTGGAAATCTTTATAAAAGTTTTTAGATATTTTAATTTGTTTAATTTTCTTTCATACATATGTATCTTGTAAGCCAACGTAAAATATTATGTATACATGTATACAAAAAGTTAGATTGACAGCTGTAAGCGAGTTATTTTATGCCGAATTGAACACTATTTTCCCTGTCATATATTTCTCTTTACTTGAGCCCGAAACATTCCTGTCTGTCATAGCACACTCCGCTCTGACCTCAGCTCACAAACAGAAGCTGATGGCAACTGTCTGCCGGCTATCTTGTAATGTCCGATAATAAGGCGACAATGTATTGTATTACTCCCGAGGCCGCGCTTCCACTATTAATCCAGTCGGTTGCTGCGACAGCCTCTGTTTCCCGTTCTCGAGGCTAAGTTGGCATAAGGCGGTTAGTGCTTGCGAGGCTTTGTTACTGGTGTCATTCTGTGGAGAGACTATGAAATATGTATGCACTAGGCATACGTTTCAAATTAGGAGGGAATCTCTCAGAGGGACACAAGACGGTCCACATTTATTTGATACAAAATCTTGCTTTTGAGTATCGCGCTGAGTAGTCTTGTTGCTTTCACAACAAATTCAAAATAAAGGAACAGATGTCATTTTAGTTTAAATAAAGTGTGATTTTATGTAAAATAGATGAATGTATATTGTTTTGCTCATCTAAACGTATGAATGTATATTGTCATAAAGACTATGCAAAATAAAATATATTTAAGAGCATGTAATACCTTTCGACATGAAAAGAAGTTATTAAAGCAACCTATTTTTGATTCAGTATAAAACGGATTACAGTGTTCTGTTTAGTAACAAAATTTTTCGAAATCATTCATAAGGTAATGAGGACAGGGGCATGATTCACGTAACATTCTGTGGATTTGAATCGCTCTATACTGAGTGAAGTTATCATTACTTTTGAAATATATATATAGCGATCGCTGATTTAATTTCTTTTATCTTACTTTACTGTCTATATAATAAACATATGAGCTAGCTGGCCTCTAAAATAAGAAAATGGCATTTCAAAATGTAATATTTATTTGTTTTGCATTTTATTAGTTGCTTTCTGTATTTAATATTGGTGTTGAAACCTCAAAAGATCTAGTGTTTTACACACATTCAATTATGTATCCGTATTAACACATAATTATTAAAGTACTAAAAATAATTATTATACTGATATTGAATAGATTTTGTGGTGAATTTAAAATGAAAATACAAATTTACTGTATTATCAAATAGATACTGTATAATACTATTGAATTCATAAATCTTAGTATCATTTCAAGGAGCAAAAATACTCGTAATAGAAAAAGAAAAACAGTTAAAGAGTATTGGAATTTCACTGTCATTTTTTAATCATTGGTATTATGTTCATTTATTACGTGTATAAACTGTTTAAAAGAAAATGACAGCTTATCATTTTTATCTCTAGCAGAAATTTAAACAACTCAATATAATAATAATTAGCCGGTCAAAAATAGGTTTTGAAAAAATATTTCATTTAAGTTATTATTTCCTAATACTTCTCTTCATAATTAAGTTGTTTTTCCATTAGTAAAATATTATGATCTCGTGATCCCAAAATTCACAGTATTCTATAAATTATTAAATTTTGATAGGTAAAGCATCACGATCTTTAAACACATAACATTTTTTTAAAGTAAATCTAGTTTCTCTCGAATATAAATCTAATTCCTCTCGGAATTGCTTTTGATTTTTTTTAAATTAAAAAAATCTTTTTGTAACAAATAGAAGCTAATTATTATTTGTATTCTGGGAATTTCACTAATATTAATGTCTATGATATATTTTATTGCCTCATAAAGTCTAAGTTTTTTTTCCTTTTCTATTTCTAAATAGTATTTACTTTTTAAAGTTTAAGGTTTGGTTAACAGAATAAACAATATATATATATATGTATATATATATATATATATATATATATATATATATATATATATATATATATATATATATATATATGTATGTATATATATAGCTTTAATTTCTTATAAAATATGTAGATTATAATTCACATATTTAACAGTATATCTTGCATGAGATTGAATTTCAAAATTTTAAATAGGTGTAAATTTTTTTGTTTTATTGTATAAAATATACTGCTTGAATTCAGAAATCTATATTGCTTTCTAAAAATTATTATTTGCTATTAGTAATAAACACTTCTAAATATAGCAGAAAATTTTAATTTACTATAAATGAAATAAAGACTATACTAGTTAGTTAAGATTTCAAGATTAATATGGAATCTTTAAATTAGAATATTTTTCATTAAACACCTTTTAAAATATTATACAAATTATATCTTCCATAATCGCAAGTTTTATAAAAAGAAATTCGAGTCTGTGCAGTACGCGTGCCATTATGGTAAGCATGGATTAAAGGACTGAATATTTTTATAAGTAAATGATAGAATTTTCTGTGAATGTAGAAATTTACCTGGGTATATATTCACAATAAAAAATATAATTAATAAAATTAATGACCTTATTAATTTTTTTCGGCGAAAGAGAAAAATAATTAAATTTGGGTTTAAGTTATATATTTTTAAATTAATATTACACAACTTAATCCTCGGTAAAGAAATAGATACAAAACTAAACCACCCACAACGGCTGACATTTTTAAATATGATAGTAATGATAGTAATGATATATAGTATAGTTATATAATAATTTGATTAAACAACACTACTCATGTAGCACTTTATCTACTAGACCGCCTCTAGCTCTCAAAGAAGCTAAATTATATACGTTTCAGTTGGGAATCCCAATTTAAATAAGTCAGTAATTTTAAATTCAAAACAGAGTGTATTTTGATTAATCTACATTATACAATCTAAAATTATACAAACAAGTATAATCTTCTTTTCCTTATGCTGTTATTGCATATTTATACATAAATATAACTCAATTCCGTTCATGCATCAAGATAATATATATATTCTTGTTAATCATGATACGCATTTATGATATGTTATATATCAAAAATATTTATTTTTGAATAATGAATGACTAAACTTTATTTGTTGACAAAGCAATTCCATGTGTTTAAAAATATAATAAAAATATATTCAGATATATAATTCACTACATTAAGAAGACATAAAGAACACTCATGTATCTTTTATATGACAGAAAATATATTGCACAACACTATTCCATTATTTTTTGGATAGAAAGAATTAAAGAGAGATAAACAGTTTTAACTTCCAAATGTTGTTTATATTTCTTTTAATTTTTAACAGTTCTGCATATAAAATAACAATAATAAACTAAATAAATTTTATTGCAATCCGTGCTTAGAAATTTTATCAAAGATATTGAAACTCCTTAAATTAGTTATCTCAAAAAATATTTATCTATATATAACCTACTGTTGAATCATTTTTCTCGAGTTCCACTTTGTAAACCTAACATATCCGTAAAAATTGGGGAATTAGAAAATTAATCTAAACAGATGTATTCTAAAACAAATTTATGTGTCATATGTTACAAAGCATTGACAGACCCTTCGTGTTCACACTATTTAACGGAATGTTCGTTCACTCTTATATCTTCCAACTATTCGATTTGACAAAAATTCGTATTTCCAGGCATTTTGCCAAATCTTTGCCCTATTTCGTATCCAAGATCCTCACTATTTGTCTTTTCTCCCTGTTCCTCCTTCCTTTTTGGAGTAATTTTTGGTAAAATTCCAGAGCATTTTTAAGAAGAAGCTAAAATTTGATTCGGGTTTACTCGGTATTTTTTAAAAATATTTTTTATTTTCATATTTTAAAATTTATTCATTTTGATAACTTCCGTTTCTTAAAAATTCGGGTTGTTGTTTTCCACTCTGTCATCAACTGATCATTTCATACTTTTGATGTATATAACGAACGTAAGAGAGCTGTGACAAAATCATTTACAAAAAAAAGTAACTAGATTTTAGTATTTATTTCTGTCATAATAAAGAAGTTAATTTCAAAGAGATGGTTTCCCACGCCGTAATAAAGTATTTAAACATTTTTCATTCTTGTTTCAAACACAAACTGTGAATTTTGTGATCATGAGATCATAATATTTTACTAATGGAAAAACAACTTAATTATGAAGAGAAGTATTAAGAAATAATAACTTAAATGAAATATTTTTTCAAAACCTATTTTTGAATTATTATTATATTAAGTTGTTTAAATTTCTAGAAATAAATTCCTAGAAATAAATTTCTAGAAATTTCTAGAAATAAAAATGATAAGCTGTCATTTTCTTTTAAACAGTTTATACACGTAATAAATGAACATAATACCAATGATTAAAAAATGACAGTGAAATTCCAATACTCTTTAACTGTTTTTCTTTTTCTATTATGAGTATTTTTACTCTTTTAATAATATAATTTATTATTTCTCCTTGAAATGATACTAATATATATATATATATATATATATATATATATATATATATATATATATATATATATATATATATATATATATATATATATATATATATATATATATATATATATATATATATATATATATATATATATATATATATATATATATATATATATATATATATATATATATATATATATATATATATATATATATATATATATATATATATATATATATATATATATATATATATATATATATATATATATATATATATATATATATAAGATCATACAGACATACAGTCATTTGTGTGTTTAGTTTATAGAACTTTAATTCCTCTAAAAATAGTTCAGCTTTGAAACTTTAATAAGTTTGATTCTGCAGCTATTTTAACGCTTCATATTGAATTATAAAAAAAATTAGAAACTTTTATGCAAATATTATACATATGAAGAATTTCTGTCTGATTATATACAATATTTCAGAAATGAATAGCTTTTCTTGTTAGAGTCGTTACATTTACTTAAATTGAATGCTATTGGAAATCTTTATAAAAGTTTTTAGATATTTTAATTTGTTTAATTTTCTTTCATACATATGTATCTTGTAAGCCAACTTAAAATATTATGTATACATGTATACAAAAATTTAGATTGACAGCTGTAAACGAGTTATTTTATGCCGAATTGAACACTATTTTCCCTGTCATATATTTCTCTTAGATTTATGAATTCAATAAGATTCTATAATATTTATGAATTCAATAGTATTATACAGTATCTATTTGATAATACAGTAAATTTGTATTTTCATTTTAAATACACTACAAAATCTATTCAATATCAGTATAATAATTATTTTTAGTACTTTAATAATTATGTCTTAATACGGATGCATAATTGAATGCATATAAAACACTAGATCTTTTGAGGTTTCAACATCAATATTAAATACAGAAAGCAACTAATAAAATGCAAAACAAATAAATATTACATTTTGCAATGCCATTTTCTTATTTTACAGCCAGCTAGCTCATATGTTTATTATATAGACAGTAATATAAGATAAAAAGAAATGAAATCAGCGATCGTTATATATATATATATATATATATATATATATATATATATATATATATATATATATATATATATTTCAAAAGTAATGATCACTTCACTCAGTATAGAGCGATTCAAATCAAAATGTATAAGAATGTTACGTGAATCATTCCCCTGTCTTCATTATCATTAGATTATGAATAAATTTAAACTCATAATAAAAAATATGCTTTAAATTTAACAGTAAACTCAAGCTATTATTTGGCATTAAATATATATGTATATAATTATATATTTTTATATATTATATATTTCTAACTGTTGAAGCATAATGAAGAGCCGCATATCACAAAACACCTTTTATTAAAGACACCAAAATAATAATAATAATAATAAAGATGATAAAGATAATACAAAAATACGACTTACATTGGGATTTTATAGTTTTATACAGATCCTGAATCCAGCCAATCAAATTACAGGCACAAAACAAAACGAATCAAGCACAACAAATGAAAACACAAAAGGATAAACTCAAGAAAACCTCGTAAGTCTGAGAAAGCTAATACTAATAAGCTAATAATCATAAATAATACTAATAAATAATTATAAGCTAATACTAATTAATAATAATATGCAGCCAAGTCACCAACTACGAGGGCAATTACATATATCAACATTAACGATGATCAAATGTGTAGGCCCCTGTTCTTTGTTATTGGAGCTCATGGGTTCGAGTACCACTACTGACATGTTTGTTTCTAGCCGTACGGTATTGGCTTTAAGCAGTAGTTTCTGATCTCATTAGCCTTCGTGCAGCATAACAGTCGACTGTAGCACTCTAAAACAAACCAAACCATATGTGTTTTTGTAAGCAATAGCTTATATAGTGCATACACACCTATATATATAAATATATATATATATATATATATATATATATATATATATATATATATATATATATATATATATATATATATATATATATATATATATATATGTATATACACTTATAAATTAGATGTGCATTATAAAGCATAAATAAAGGTTAGGGTGCTGGCCTTCGGAGCCGAAGATCGTGGGTTCGAATCCCACTATGGCATGGATGTCCGTAGCCGTTCGGAATCGGCTTTAAGCAGTAGGTCCCGGTCTCATTAGACCTCGTGTTGCAAAAAGTAGGTCGTAGCACTCCAAATCCAACCCAATCCAATAGCATAAATAAAAACAATTCTAATAACTGAGGATCTTGATCTGTAGCTATTCGAAACCTGAGTTTATTTTGCCACTTCGAATATTCTCCCATTTCGCTGTTCTATTTTACGTATAGATTATAACATCTATAAATATTTTTATCATTAGGATCTTACTTACATTCACCACCATAAACACATATATAAATTTATATCTAAAGGCAACTTATGTAGCATAAATGAAAATATTTATTTCTAATATCTAAAGAGCAGTTTCTCTAGAATTTAGAAACTCGAGTTTCTTTTCCACTTCAAGTATTCTTCCATTTCGCTGTCCTATTTTACGCATATATTTTTACATATTTTTATCAACACGAGCTGACATACGTACATACTCCCCCCGTCTATCTATATAAATATATATTTAAATCAAATGTTCCTTACATAGCATAAATGAAAATATTTAATTCTACTAGCTAGGGCTGTTCTAACTGCTCTAGCTGTTCCAAATTTGAGTTTCTTTCATCATTTTAAATATTTTCTCATTTGGCAGTCATTTATAGATTAGTTCCGTATTCATATTCCATTCACATCGCTGTGCTGCAGCCCCGAACACCGTGTCCCGATAAGCACCAGACCACACAAAACTAATTCTGCTACAACGAAACACGGGGACCGGCCGCAGATTTCTCGCAGATTAATAGTGGACGCGGTGTGAAAGCCCTGATCTCGGCAAGTGTGGAAGGGGGGGGGACTTTGTGCAACACATATAAGGGATGACATGTCACAGTTTAACATCCCACATGAGTTCCCGTCGGATTTTACGCATCGAAAGGCAGCGTCAGAAATATCGTTTTATAAATATCGCTATAATGAAGGTTTCGAAAAGAATCCGGCAACATATATGGAGATGAAGTTTGAAGTGCATTACATGATAATTGTGTGTTTGGAGTAATTTATTTGAGTTTTCATGCGATAAACGTTACTCGGTTTAGTTTTTGACTTCAATTAATCATGAAGATCTTTTGTACTTCATTATCGTAAACATGTTACCACACATTAAATTTTAATAATTAGTTATTCCACGTACAATCTTTCAGATTACCATTCGAAATTGCAAAGAGTAATTAAGAAGAGCTTACGTAAAAATAATTAATAAGTTTATTAAATTATGACTGGGAAATAAGAGTGAGATATCAGTTTTTCGTTAACAGCAATTAATTTATTATTTTTGCATTCTTTAAATAGAAAATAATGGTTGCCAATTTAGTTACGTGATATAAAATATCTCTTTGTTATAACATTAATTTAAATGTACTACAGGTATTATGTAATGAATATAACATTAGTAAGGCAATATATATAAATAATGACATGTTGGATTTAACTTACCACATGAGTGTTTTTCTCGGATTTTACTTATCAAAAGGCAGCATCAGAAATTTCTTTTTCTAATATCATTATTGTTCAACTTCTGAAAAAATTTCAACAATATATATAGAGATGCAGTTTACTGTGCAGAGAGTAATAAGTAAATAATAATTGTGCACTTGATGTAAATCTTTATTACGTTTCCATCCGATAAACGTTAGAAGGTTTCGTGTTTGGATTTAATTAATAAAAAAAATATTTCCTACTTCTTATTATAAATATGTATTACAATATATTAAAATCATTAAAGAGTCATTCCACCTGCAGTTTTTTTTCAGATTACCACATGCCCAATTTTAAAGAAAAGTTAAAAAGCGTTTACGTAAATATAACTAAAAACTTTTTTCATTTAAACTCATTTTTCAATTACTACTTTTTTGAGTGCTAGAACATATTTTATTAAATGTGTACATCTTAAATTAATACTTTACAAATGACTGGAAAATGTCAGAGAAATATCACGCTTATGTGACTGTAATTTTGTGATTTCATCTCTAATCTTTTAATGGGACTAATATATGTACGATAATTTACTTATATAAAGTAGTTCTATTATATAATTTTATTTAGTTAGTTAATAATATAAATTACAAAATGTATAAGTATGTAATATATAAAAATTATTTCTCCGAAAATATTTATCCAAAATTCGTTATTTTGTTCTTCTAATTTATAATGCGAAATTTCCTATATTTAAAATGTTAGAAATAAGGGAGTGTTTCTCCAAGTTAAATTCTTTTACCCGTCTCTCGAAATTAAAGCTGGATAAAATGCGAATTTTCTCTTCCCTTGCGACATATTTCAGCTGTCCTAAGAAACAGGTTTCGCTTCTCCAGTAACTAAATTACTGCTTGTGTGGTTTTCAAGTTAGATTAAATGATCAAGGTACATTCTTGACTCTCCAAAACCACTAAATAATCTCTAGTTTTATGGGATCTAAATTACGTGAACTCATCGGAATACATATTTTTATTTACCATTTCATGCAGAGTTGTTTGTTTATAAAGATGGTATATGACCTCTTCATTTTTATCTTCAATATATTTATTAAAAACACATAGAAATACATAATTATATTTATTAAAAAGTTTACAGTTCTAGGATTGTTTTCCTAATAGTTCACGAATACATTTAGATTAGGTGTTCTCTTTCTGCCCATAAACCCCTTTAAATTCAAATAATAAAGGTTAATTTCAAGTGTAATAGGTGAATGAATATTTTCACTGGTACTAAATATGACAATTGCTTTGAGAATATAAAGTATGATATGTCACAGCTTAACATCCCACATGAGTGTTTTCCTCGGTCTAGATTTGTTTTGCTGGTGTCTCACGAATACATTTAGATTATGGATTCTCTTTTTGCCAAGCAAGCTTGAGAAAATGAAATAATTAAGGTTAATTTCAAGTGTAATTCAATGAAGGAAAATTTTAACTGGTTATAAATACGACAATTGCTTTGGGAATATAAAGTATAACATGTCGCAGGTTAACATTCCACATGAGTGTTTTCTTGGTCTAGACTTCTTATCTTGATGGCTTAAGAATACATTTAGATTAGGAGTTCTATTTTTACCCAGCAATAATGCGCAAATCAAACAATAAAGGTTAGTTTACAGTGTAATTGGTGAATGATTATTTTCACTTATAATAAATTTGACAATTGCTTTGAGAATATAAAGTATGACATGTCGCAGGTTAACATCCTACATGAGTGCTTTCCTTGGTCCAGACTTGTTTTATGATGGCTCATGAATACATTTAGATTAAGAGTTCTATTTTGGGACATAAATAATGAGCAAATCAAATAATAAATGTCAATTTACAATGTAATCTGTGAATGAATATTTTCCATGGTTATAAATATGACAAATGCTTTTAGAATAGGAAGTATGACATATCTCAGGTTAAAATAAATTAAGAGTGGTTTACTTTGCTTTTGCACATGTAAAGGTAGCTTCAGTACTTTTGTTTTTTAGATGTCATGATAATTAAGATTCTGAAAAATATTCGGTAGCATACATGGTGATGGAGTTGGAAGTGTAGACATTGAAAGATAATTTAGTACTTGAAGTATTTTTTTAACTTTCAAAATGCAGTATACGCTAATATGTTTGGCCTTTTGCTTCAATTGCATCAAAAAGTTCTTTTGTATATCGTTATCATAAATGTATATGACAGTATATGAACTTTTATAAATATTTATTCCTCATACAGTCTTCCAGATTACCACATGCCAAATTTAAAAGAGAAAATAAAGTGTTTACGCAAAATTGACTAATAATTTTGTTTTTAATAATCTTTTTAATTACCATCTATTTGAGCATTTAGAACATATTTGTAGTACAGTCTTTAAGTAATTTATACAAAATGTCTAAACATATTAAAATAATTTTGGTTTGTTTGTTTGTAAGTTATATTAGAAAATGGATTTCACACCAGTATGGAAGTTGCTTGCAACACGACATATAAAATATGGCATTTCGGATTTTAACATCCCACATGAGTGTTCCCTTCCTCTTTTAAGCATGGAAAGGCAGCATTAGAAATTTCGTTTTATAAAAGTCGCGATAATGAATTGGCCTGAAAGAATTCAGCAACATAAATGGTGATAATGTCGGAAGCGCAAACATTAAAAGATAATTGAGTGCTTGACGTAATTTTATTTTTTGAGTTTCCATGCGATAAACGTTAATCTGTTTGGTGTTTTGTTTCAATTAATCAAAAAGAACTTTCGTGCATCATTATCGTGAACATATGTAATATAAATTCAGTTTGAA
>CM063498.1:120407526-120425026 GCA_032207245.1 Pardosa pseudoannulata
TTTTCAAAACGTACCATGAGAATGTTTAAATCGAATTACCCTACTGTCCATTTGGCTTGCATTTCTTATTTACTCATTACTATCCCCCAGTTATGTTTCATAAACGAGTATCTACTCAAATAGCCACTACAATAGAAGGCATGGAAACTCATAGATTTACAAAATTTAATAGGCTGAAACAGGTATAAAACAAACGAAATGAAGGAACACTCTCCAAACGTGTGATAGGGCGTGAAATCAATACATTAACTTCCAGCTCAGCAATATCTCAGCCAAGAGATGTAAACAAATGAAATATAGATAAGGCGTTTTCGTTTTTTATCAATACTTCTGAAACAGCACATGCCTAGTTATTGGTCTTTCTATTGCTGCTATTAGAATAATCAAGAATAGCCAATTTCTGTTAGCAATTTGGAACACTTCCTGGGAACTGTTAAATTTGTTCGTATGAGAGTCATTTTTAAGGGTTTGTCTTTAATATAAAACACTATATATTAGATTTTGAATAAGAATTAGTAACTATGATTGACTTTTGTTGAGTGGAAACATTATTGATGAGATATAAATTAAGCAATTGTTCTAAGTATCTTTTAGGATATTAAGACTATTTTTTTTCAAATGTGCCATAAAAATTCTTAAATAGAATTATCCTACAGTGGCCCAGTTGGCCTGCATATCTTATTTACTGATTACTTTCCCCCAGTTATATTTCATAAACAGATATCTACACAAAGAGCCACTACAACAGAAACATGGAAACTCATAGATTTACAAAGATTAATAGGCTGAAACGTGGATAAAGCAAAGGAAATGAAGGAACGGACTCCAAACGTGTGATAGGGCGTGAAATCGATACACTAGCTTCCAGCTCAGCATTATCTCAGCAAAGAGATATAAGCAAATGAGATATCGATAAGGCGTTTTCATTTTTTATCAATACTTCTGAATCAGCACATGCCTAGTTATTATTCTTTCTACTGATGTTATTGGAATAATCTAGCATAGCCAATTTCTGTTAACAATTTGGAACACTCCCTGGAAACTGTTAAAATTTGTTCGAATGAGAGCCATTTCCAAGGGTTTGTCTTTAATATAAAACTCTATATATTATATTTTGAATGAGTATTAGTAACTATGATTGACTTTTGTTGAGTGGAAACATTATTGATGAGATATAAATTAAGTAATTGTTCTAAGTATCTTTTAGGATATTAAGAATATTTTTTTTCAAATGTACCATAAAAATTCTTAAATAGAATTATCCTACAGTGGCCCATTTGGCTTGCATATCTTATTTACTGATTATTTTCCCCCATTTATATTTCATAAACAGATATCTACACAAAGAGCCACTACAACAGAAACATTGAAACTCATAGATTTACAAAGATTAATAGGCTGAAATGTGGATAAAGCAAACGAAAGGAAGGAACGCACTCCAAACGTGTGATAGGGCGTGAAATCGATACACTAGCTTCCAGCTCAGCATTATCTCAGCAAAGATATGTAAGCAAATGAAATATCGATAAGGCGTTTTCGTTTTTTATCAATACTTCTGAATCAGCACATGCCTAGTTATTATTCTTTCTATTGCTGTTATTGGAATAATCTAGCATAGCCAATTTCTGTTAGCAATTTGGAACACTCCCTGGAAACTATTAAAATTTGTTCGAATGAGAGCCATTTCTAAGGGTTTGTCTTTAATATAAAACACTATATATTAGATTTTGAATGAGTATTAATAACTATGATTGACTTTTGTTGAGTGGAAACATTATTGATGAGATATAAATTAAGCAATTGTTCTAAGTCTCTTTTAGGATATTAAGAATATTTTTTTAAAATGTACCATAAAAATTCTTAAATAGAATTATCATACAGATGCCCATTTGGCCTGCATATCTTATTTACTGATTACTTTCCCCCAGTTATATTTCATAAACAGATATCTACACAAAGAGCCACTACAACAGAAACATGGAAACTCATAGATTTACAAAGATTAATAGGCTGAAACGTGGATAAAGCAAACGAAAGGAAGGAACGCACTCCAAACGTGTGATAGGGCGTGAAATCGATACACAAGCTTCCAACTCAGCATTATCTCAGCAAAGAGATGTAAGCAAATGAAATATCGATAAGGCGTTTTCGTTTTTTATCAATACTTCTGAATAAGCACATGCCTAGTTATTATTCTTTCTATTTCTGTTATTGGAATAATCTAGAATAGCCAATTTCTGTTAGAAATTTCAAACAATTACTGACAATAGTTAAAAATATTTGAATGAGAGCCAATTTTAGGTGTTTGTTTTAAATATATAAAACCCATATTAGTCTTTGAATGAGTATTAATAACTGGGATTGATTTTTGTCTCTGTGGAAACATTATTGAGGAAACATAAAGCAAGCAATAGTACTCTGTTTTCTCTTGAAATTAAAAATGTTTTATTATTTATATAAAATATTTTATTATTTATGAATATGTACCATGGGGATGATTAAAGGGAATTACTTTACTGTTCATTCAGCTTGCATAATTTATTTACTCATTGCTATACACCAGTTATATCTCATAAACGTGTATCTACACAAATAGCCGCAGATACAATGGAAACATGGGAACCCGTAGATTTACAAGGATTAATAGGCTGAGATGGGAAGAATTGAAACGAAAGGAAGGGGCACACTCCAAACTTATGGATTCGATACATTAGCTTCCTGATCAGCACTATCTAGGCAAAGAGGTGCAACAAATTAAATATCAATAAGGTGTTTTCATTTTTCTAGCAACACTTCTGAATCAGCACATGCCTAGTTATTGGTTTATCTTCTGCTACTATTGGAATAATATAGCATAGAAAAGGTCTTTTAGTAATTGGGAATTAATTCTAGAACTGTTTGAAATTCTCGAAAAATAGTCATTTGTTTTTAAAATATGAGTTTTCAATATAAAAGCTTTATATTTTATCATAGCAAAAGTTTAGTTGAATTTCGTTGCTGTAGAAACATCATTAGTGAAACATACAACAAGCAACAGTGTCCAATATCTGGTCAGAAATTGAAAATAATCGTTGAAAAGAAACATCAGAATGTTTAATACCAATAATTCTCTGATTTGGCATTCAAATTTTATCCACACATTAAAATTGGTCAGTCATGTCTCACAAACGAGAGTCTTCACAAATCACAGTAGATACCCACGGATACATGAAAAGTCATAGATTTAGGAAGATTGAAGTCTGAAGAGGTGAGAATACAAGAGTCTAGTACGACAGGCAGGAACGCATTCCATATGTGTGACAGGATGTGGAACTAATACGTTAGCTTCGAACACATAACTTTTACTATCTCAGCAAAGTTATGCAGACAAATGGACTATAGATAGGGTCTTTCCTTTTTTAGCAACACTTCTAACTCAGTACAGACCTAGTTATTGGTTTCTGTAGTGCGGCCAGTCAATCCATCCAGCATAAGGCATTTTAGAGTTTATTAGAGGTATAGTTTCTGTCAATTTTGAGAACCGAGGTAACTCCGTCATCAAAGACAACGATGTCGTAACTGAAAGGTTGAGGGTTTGGAAGCTCGAGCAGCCCTAAGATCGGCCATGTTCGTTAAAGGTAGCTGGGGCACGTAAAATATGTCCATAATCACCATATCCTCCAAGTTCTTAAAAATTACCTCTGGAGTGACAGGTCTTTTACTAGGGAATCTTTTACTAGGTCCCTGCTTCTAAATTATGAGGATTTCTAATGTCACTCGCGTCCGTAGCATACCTTAAGCTACACATGCTTGGGTGGTGCTAAATGGGTAACAGCTTCGCAGCCTTCTATTGGCATAAAGGCTTACATTGTATATATTGTCAACTGCGTTAGGAAAAAAATGTTTCTGATAATTGTTAGAAATGTTCAACAAACAGATGTTGGCTTTAAAAACATATTACTGTCTTTTCGATTCAAATATATTTCGATAGACACATATTGGTTTCAGAAAAAACGCTAGTATTTTTAGTTGATTTGTATTACTATAGTAACAACGACAAAATAAGACAAAAAATAGTGTCCGATGTCTGATCAGAAACTAAACCTATTTTATTAAAAATAATAATAAAGCTTTGAATTTTATTATCAAACAGCATACTTTAAGACTCTCGATACAGTCCAATAGCCAAAGCTCATAAACGATTGTACTCACAAACAAACCACAGATGCCATGTAAGCATGAGAACCTTCTTGATTTAGGAAGATTAGTAGGATGAAATGGTGCGAATACCAACACAGGCAGGCAGTAAAAAATACACTACAAATGTGCGATAGAGCGTAAAATCAATACGTTTGCTTTCAGCTCAGCAGTATGTTCGCAAAGAGATGTAAGCAAATTAAATATCGATAAACCGTTTTTCTTTTTTGGCAACACGTCTGAATCAGCACATGCCTAGTTATTTGTTCTTATACTTCTACAACTTAAATAATCAAAAATAAGTAATTTTTACAACTAACTGGAAATATTTTCTAAGAATTATTAAAAATGTTTGATTGACAATCGTTTGATCCCATAAATGTTTGTTATTTTCATTTAAAAACAACATATTTGTACCAAGAATGGTATCAATAATTTTAACTCATTTCTGTTGCTGTGTAGACACTATAGAATAAAATATAAAAGAAAAAATAGTGCCTGTGTTTACTTGGAATCTAAAAATCTTTGTTTAAAGAATGTCAGGGATTTGAATTTCAATTATCATTTTGTTAATTCAAAATACACATTTTATGGACTCACCAAAGTCTGGGAGTCATGCCTTATAAGCCGGGGTACGCACAAACAGCAGAAGATAAAAGGAAAATATGCGAACCTGTAGATTTAAAAAGAGTAATATGCTAACACAGTGGAGTTGCCACCGTGCAAGGACTACAGAAGAAAATACAATGTAAACTTATTATAGGACTTTTACTTTCACCTAAGTATTGTCTTCGCGAAGTACTTAAATTAAATATAATAAAAATTATAAATACGAAACAAAATTTCCTTTTTTAGAAGAATCCTATTTATTTTGTTCTCCAGTATTGCAACCTGAATGATCTAGATTTATTAAGTTCGTGCAGCAGTCGGAGAGATTTCCATGAGTGTTTAGAATTGCTAGGTAGACAGTTGTTTGTTTATAAAAGCAATTGTCAATTTATTTTGATCGAAACATCTCATATTGGACTTAAACAGTGGCAATTTTAGTTTATTTCTGTTGCTGTGGAGACGTTACGGAATGCAAACTAAAACAAATAATAGAATCCAATGTATGTTCATGATCTAGAAGTAATTTTTCAAGAAAAAAATTGAACTACTGAATTATCATACTAATTTCTTTAAAAGTTTTAATACATTAAGAAACATTATTGTTCAAATTTTTATTATATTCTTTTTTTATCATTTTCTATTGTAAAGCTATAATATTTTAATGATTTATAACGACATTGTAATATCTTTCAAAAACTATTACAATCTTTTATGACAGCGATTTTAACAAATTACTGTTTTAATAGCCATTATTTTCCACTTTAAAATTTTAACTTTTTGATTTCATATATATATATATATATATATATATATATATATATATATATATATATATATATATATATATATATATATATATATATATATATATATAAAATTCTTTCTTTATAGTTTCTCTTATGTTAACTACTAAAAAATTTTAATATTTTTCTAACTTAGAGTTTGCTCTAAACCAATCTTACACTCTTTAAAAATTTTTGTTCTCACATTTTACTTTTAAGCTGAACATAAAATGAAATTCACCTGTTAAATCCAAACCAAGACCACAAGAATAACAACAAACAACGATTTTGTTATATCAAAGAAAATTATTGTTTATTTTGCTTGTTTCAAGAAAGTAATAAATGTAGAATTATATAAATGATCGCACTCACACTTGGAGTCAAGCACACACACATACATACACGTACACACATACACACATACGCATATATATGTCTCTTCTGATCTTTGGTCTCTCACATATGTGTGTGTGACCAAAAATAAAATATTTAATTTGAATTTTATTCTTCACTAATCGGGAGATTAAATTAATTCATAATCTAAAAACAGAACCCTTCAACTATACTAGTCATCAATTTACCTGCGTACTACTTCTTCCTATATATTATATTTTGTAAAAATTCTTATTAGGTCCTAACGAATTGAGAAAACTCTTAGGTAGAAATGTAGACACAATTTCTCAACGCTTAGAGTAATTTAAAGAAAAATGGCTATTTTTTTCATTTTAGTATATACAGATTATTTGATCACTACTGTTCCAGTTTCAGCACTTTATCTTTTGCCTTATTGTACCTGCATCTACACAAATAAATAAATTATTAAAAATATTCACTACATTTTTAGTAGAACATATATTTATATGTTTGTAGTTCGAGAAGACTTATTTAAATTTATTTAAATATAGTAATAGCTTAAGAAATATATTCGACTTGCTGTATGTTGTATAACTCTCTTTAAAAAGAATACAGTCATCAAAACGAAAGTCAAAATTTCCATATAATTTTATCTTGTATTTGTTACTTTAAGAAAACATCAATTCTGTGTAATTTCTGCATGCCCGAACAAAGTAATTTCTTAAAATCTTCACTACTTTAAATTTTTTCGCCTCCTCCCTTTTTATTGATCTCTCCTAATCTCTGAGTATTTCTCGTCACTTCATCTTTTTCTCCGTCTTTTTCCTCTTTCTTTAATTTATATTAAAACTATTAATGTATTAGACATGGTTCACTCTCTCCATGAATCTTTCACCGCCTCACAGCTTTGCACCTTCCTGGTTTTATCTCATTTTATTTAGGAGCAGAGTATCACAAATCCTATTTTCGGGCACCAAGAAAAATATTTGATAGAATTGCTTTCGATTTCTTTCCTTTTTTTTGCTTTTCCTGTTCACTTACTTTCATTTTTTCTCTCGTATAGGGATCAATTTCTTGTGTTCTGTCCTATATCTTTCTTGAAAAAAGACATATAAAGGAATTAACTGTGAAAGACTAGAGACTTTTTTGAACGTCGAACTGAAATCCCTATACACGATACGTTTTTGTCATGTAAGATATAAAGATCTGTTACGTATTAACGTAATTATCTCACTGTTACCATAGTGATAAAAGTAACTTAAAAAGAAATTTGTTGATTAAAATTTTCTGAACCAAAGACTTTCTAGAAGACGGTTAGAAAATGTATATGAAATAGAAATATTATAAAACTAGCATATAGCCCGTCATCTGACGAGATCAGTAAAATTTTTAATTTTCCAGAACTGTAAAGTACCCTACAAGGAAGATAAAAAAATATTTGTTTTTGGCTGAGAATTATCTGGTACAAGCTCAATAATTTGTTTACCTTCATACTACTCTAAAGTCTCCCGATACTGCAAATGCAGTTCAGAATCACACTGAAGTCATTTAGAAAAATAATTCAAAGTTTTTTCAGCTACATCGAAATTACCGTTAAGTTCTTCCTAATTTTTTTTTGCCACAGTAATTAATTGAAGTAAAGGAATGAAACTATCATTTCCACTACACCCTGGAGATAGATAGAATTCATCGTTAATACATGTGATAAATTTTCCATTGAAAAAAAATAATCGATGATTCAATTTATAATTATCATATATGTACCTAATCTATTATATAAGCGAAACATAAAAGAAAATTATTTACGTTATAGCTAAATTCAGTGATAAAACGTATGAAAATAATGGAGACGATATTTAAATTATTTAAAACAAGAAATGATTAAATGAATGGTTAAAGGAATGACTTCATAATGCTAAAAAAATGTCATTTTGCCTACTTATTATGTGATAAAGTGATAAATTAAATCGCCTACTCTTAACCGGAGAATATAGGACTTGAAATAATGCACTAAATGTTAAAAAGGGGTGGATTTCAAACGTTTCTACCCCAAACTCATCAAGAATCAAATATGGATGACTCTATCCATTCCAGGTACAACTCCTTCTTAAATTCGAATTCAGATGGATAGATAATTTAGGCTATTATTATATAGGGGATATTGATAGATATGAAAATAGAATTGTATTCATCTATTTTCTTCTTAATATGGCAAAGACAAAAGAATCAAATATTTTTTGTTTAAATAAATGCTTCAACGTTCAATAATTATATAATATGTATTGAAGTTACTTAACTATACAATGAAAGCAAGAAAAACTGGTACACCAATCTAATATCGTGTTGAGCTTATATAACAATGCAGAACTGCAATAACGAATTGTGGCATGGATTCGGCTGATGTGTAAGGATAACTTATTGGAAGTTCACAATATGAATTTTTCAGAACAGGTCCGCAAAGCCAGGAATGTGAAAATCTCTTCTCGACAGCAATTACAGATATGTTCAGAAATGCTTCTGTCTGTGGAAGTAGGTGGCTAAGGGAGTGCTCCTAGTTGCTATTAATAGCAAATCTGAGTATGTAGGTTGTCACACTAACCAGCTAGAATTTTCCAAATTCATTTTAATGCAGGTGATCTGAAAGGATGTTAAGGTACTGACCACCTGACAAAGTCATGTTTACACGTATCAAGGGATCCATACCATAGTTCAATAAATATATAAAATATATTGAAGTTTCTTAAATTTACAGTAAAATATAAATATAATACAAGTAAATATAAATATATATATATATATATATATATATATATATATATATATATATATAAATATATATATATATATATATATATATATATATATATATATATATACAAGTAAAACAAGTAAATATAAATACAAGTAAACAAGTAAATATAAATAACAAGTAAATATAAGTAAAACTGATACATGAATCTAATATCCTGTAGAGCTTATATAAGCACGCAGAACTGTCGTAACGCGTCGTGGCATGGGTTCCGCTAATTTGTAAAGATAACCCATAGGAATTTCACAATATGAATTTTTCAGGACAGGTCCACAAATCCAGGAGTATGAAAATCTCTTCTGGACAGCAAGACCTTGCAGATATATTCAGGAATGTTTCTGTCTGTGAAATTTGGTGGCTAATGGAAGCACCTATATTTAGAAGAGTGCTCCTAATTGCTATTAATAACTACTCTTCACACTAACCTGCTAGAATTTTCCAAATTCATTTGAATGCAGGTGATCAAAAAGGATGTTAAGGTACTGGCCACCTGACAGAGTTGTGTTTACACGTATTGATTGATCCATACCATACTTCAATAAATATATAAAATATATTGAAGTTTCTTAAATATACAATAAAAGCAAGAAGAGCTGATACACGAATCTAATATCCTGTAGAGCTTATATAAGCACTAAGAACAGTCGTAAAGTGCCGTGGCATGGATTCGCCTGAAGAAGATAACCTATAGGAAGTTCACAATATGCATTTTTCATTACATATCCACAAAGCCAGGAGTGTGAAACTCTTCTGGACAGCAAGACATTGCATATATGTTCAGGAATGTTTCTGTCTGTGGAATTAGGCGGCTAATAGAAGCACTTATATTTAGAAGAGTGCTCCTAGTTGCTATTAATAGCTATTCTGAGTGTGTGGGTTGTCATACTAACCTGCTGGAATTTTCAAAATTCGTTTGAATGCAGGTGATCTGAAAGGATGTTAAAGTAGTGACCACCTGACAGAATCATATTTACATGTGTCGACGGATCCATACCATGGCAAAAACAATAAAGCAATAAACGGACAAGTGTAAAGCGATAATTTTAAATAAATATGATTTCACTTCACTTCCATTTCAACATTTTTTGAATTCATTAATTCTGTTAATTTTAATCTGACTGATATAAAATTTTATGATACTAAATATGTAACATATCAGTTTTTTGCCTACAGATATTAAACTTCTTCACCACCAGAGAGAGCATTTTTGTGATTTATCGTAAAACTGTGACACATATGAACTACCCATGGTACCTCACATTACGACAAATCGCGCAAGGGTCATTTCATGAGAAAAAATAAATCAGCTGAGGCTGATATATAAAACAATGTAACAAAAATATGTATATATATTAGAACATGCAAAATATTTTTCAAAATTGTCTATTTTATTATTTCAATTGTATCGAAATATTCACATTACCCCAAACTAAACTTTGGTACTAAGAATAGATTGTTTGTAACCTTATATTTCAGTACATCACCATAAGATATTTAAAAAATGACATTTTTAGACTTTCCTTTAAAAACATTTCATTAAAATTTTATGTGTATTAAAATTCATTTTTTACTCTAATAAAATCTTTATAAATTTAACTTTTGTCAATTTGTTTTAAAACTTTATGTTATACCGGTTTAAAAGAGCATAAAATCGTAATTGTACCGTTAATATATAAAAAATAAGCATTTTAAAAAACAAAACAACAGAAAAAGTTTAAACAAAAAAAATGGAAACAATGAATTATTACACAGCGGAATAAAATTTGCAAAATATAATTTAAACTTCTTTAAAATTTATTATACGTTGCCTTACTTTTTTATTCATAAGATAAAATGTATCTCTTTCAAAATTGAGAATAACTATCTTGATAAATTTAAATTAATATTTAAAATTCAACAACATAAAAAATTCTAAAATCTTATTAATATTTCATATTGCTACAGGATCTTAAATTTCTGTGATCTTCCTTCATTAAAATTTCTAATGCTTCGGTTCAGGTAATAGTGTCTGGAGGTAAATAAACATAATTTCGCAATCATGAAGATACATGCGTGAAATCAAAATAGATGTTAATTTGTCTTGAATTATGTATTCTAAAATTGTAATACTTAATAGGAATTCTAGTAGTATTCCAATTAATATTCAAGAAGATTCTCTGTTTATTTTGAGTTTAAGCATAATTTTAATCATATTTGTTTCAGCGAATTTAAGGCATATATGTACTAATCGTAATGAATTTCAATTTTTAGGTCATGTTAGTAATATCCAGTGACTTCCAAGTATTTCGAGGTTGATTGTTAAAAAAATGTATTTTCTATGAAAAACACAATGTGTTTGTATTATCATCTCTTATACACACATATATGCATATATATATATATATATATATATATATATATATATATATATATATATATATATATATATATATATATATATATATATATATATATATATATATATATATATATATATATATATATATATATATATATATATATATATATATATATATATATATATATATATATATATATATATATAAACATTACATAGATGTGATTTATTAAACTTTAATAAATAATAATTTAAGTGAATTATTTTAATTAATTGATCACATTGATAATTGATAACATTCATAGTAGTTTAATTACGAACTAGAGAAGATTAAATATATTAAGTCTGCATTACTATATTTATATTATTTTCATATTTTCACATTTATTCTTAATCTAAAATATATTTAACTGGAAGAATATAAATAGACTTATCTACTATTATTATTTTTTATATTTTTCTCTCTGTAATCTCTAAATCGATAAAAACTATAAAAATATTTAGTTCTCTAATATGAAATTAATGTAATTAATGTACTATTATATTAAGATTGTTTACGTAGATGTAATTTATTAAAATTTAATAAATAATAATTTAATCGAATTATTTCAATTAACTGATCCCATTTATTACATTATGATTTCATTCATAGTAGTTTAATTACGAATTAACAAAGATTTTAATCTATTAAGTCTGCATAACTATATTTACATTATTTTCATATTTTCACATTTATTCTTAATATAAAGCAAAATTAACAGGAAGAAGGTAAATAGACTTATTCTGCTATTATTATTTTTTATACTTTTATCTCTGTAATTCCTAAATTGATAAAAGCTATAAAAATTTTTAGTTCCATATAAATCTAATGTATTAATGTACTATTATATTAAGATTGCTTTACTTCCTGTAATTTATTAATAATTTAATAATGATTTTTTTTCGAATTATTTCAATTAACTGATCCCATTTCCATTATGATTTCATCATAGTATTTAAAAAACACTCAAAGCAGCATTTATTTACAATTTCTGTAGAAGATGACATTTTACATCCCTACACTCTCTTTCACAATGGATTACAACAAAGGGACAAAGGTCAGTTAAAAGAAAGGGAAGCGGTTGTGTAGCACAGGACATCAATGAGTATAGAAGATTGAGGTAATTATTTTCTTATATACTTTTTTTACACCTGTGACTGGCTGAATTCAGAAGTTAAATTGATATAAAAACTAATCATTTTTTAAACGTTCATATTTTGATAAATCTATTTTCATATGGATAAAAAGATTTTTTATAATTGCTTGTAATTTTTTTTTTGATAATCTATTTTTAATCATATAATGATTTCTCTTTTCGAATTATAAATTTTCATTAAATTTTTTTAAAATGATTTCTCACGTGACAAAAAAACTCAAATTGTCATAATTTAATTTAATGGAAATTATTTTATATCTAAAACAGTCATGAATACAACACCCATGTTACCTATTAAAAAATCATATTTTTAGCATGTTATGTTCTCCTTCAAATATATTAGTTTAGCTCCTGAACAGTTGCAAGAATAAATTTTTAAAGATAAAGAAGTTGTTTTTTCATAGGTATAATATTAAAAAAACATTCAAATTGCATTCCCAATTCATTCTTAAATTAATTACTAAAAATATACAATTTACACCTGTGACTGGTTGAAACTAATTTCAGAAGTTAACTAATATACGTCATAAAAGTAATTTTTTCGTAAAATATTTCATTTTTTATTTTTTAAAAACTTTTTTTTGTTACAAATTAAAGAATTAATATAATTTTAATTTAATTCACTAAATATGAATGTTTTGTAAATCAATATTAAAAATTCTAGATGAGTAAGCCTCGTGAAACTTTCTTGATATTTCCGCCTGAAGACTTAATGTTTTTCTTCATCGTATAAAACTATTTTCTTACGTCAAACAACATAAAAATGCACTGATTAAACCTTAATTGTCATAAAAGTCAAGTTTCACTTCATGGAAATGCTTTTATATCTAAAACAGTCATGAATACAACAGGCATGTTACCTATTAAAAAATCATACTTGTAACATGTTCTGTTCCCCTTCAAAGATATTAGTTTAGAGCCTGAACAGCTGCAGGAATAAATTTCTAAAGATAAAGAAGCTGTTTTTTTATAGGTACAATATTAAAAAAACATTCAAGTTGTATTCTCAATTCATTCTTAAATTAATTATTAACGATATACTATTTACACATGTGACTGGCTGAAACTAATTTCAGAAGTTAACTGATATACGTCATAAAAGTAATTTTTTGTAAAATATTTCATTTTTTATTTTTGAAAAACTTTTTTTGTTACAAGTTAAAGAATTAATAGAATTTTAATTTAATTCACTAAATATGAATGTTTTCTAAATCAATATTAAAATATTTAGATGAGAAGGCCTCGTGAAAATTTCTTGCTATTGCCGCCTGATAATTTAATGTTTTTCTTCATCGTATAAAAATGATTTCTTACGTCAAACAACATAAAAATACAATAATTAAACCCTAATTGTCATAAAAGCATAGTTTAATTTCATGAAAATGATTTTATATCTAAAACAGTCATGAATACAACAGGCATGTTACCTATTATAAAATTATACTTTTAACATGTTCTGTTCCCCTTCAAAAATATTAGTCTAGAGCCTGTTGTGCAGGAATAAATTTCTAAAGATAAAGAAGCTGTTTTTTTCATAGAAATATTATTAAAAAACAATCAAATTGCATTGCCAATTAATTCTTAAATTAATATAGATTATTTTTATAGAATATAAATTGTGAATCTAAAGCTTCAACGGATAGAAATATTTAAGCATTAGTAACCTTTCTATTAGTTTAAATTTAGCTGAAATTAGTATATACTAAAATCGAAAATTCAACTAAAATAATTAAAAATGCTTTTTTTTACATCTATCATAATAGAGAAACTATATGAACATCTTGCAAATATTTATATGTGATAATAATTTGAATGGATTTTTCGAAACAATTTTTCATTCTTTAGACATGTTTATAGAAATCCGTGAATTTTTTTTTATCAGTTCTATGTCTTTGAACATTAAGATCAGTTGACCTTGCAGCAAATATAATAAAAGCTAGAGTAAAATATATGTTTCAAAATTGATAACTTGCCAAATATGTGCTCAAAATAATTGTTGGAGACAGGACATTTTGAGCAAGAAAAATATATTTTATTATTTTGTATTTTTTTCGTTTATATATTTCAACGACGTTCATTTCTAGCCTTTAATAATATCTTTTAAAATTAACCCACTACAAAATGTGCATATGATATACTAAATAAAGCTAGTTTTGAAACAATCAATAATTTATAACTTTAACCCTTTTTATCCTGACGGTACTTATACCGCTTCAATCAAACACCTATATATTCTTAATAAAGCCGTTTTTCCTGACAGTACTCGCAAGGACATGAAAGATGCAGTTCCTACAGCAGAAAACAAACGACAGCACCAATCAGGAATCCTTTTTATTCGCATAGCAGGAATTTTATAATTAGCGTGCAGCATTCGAAGGTGATTTTCTGCTAGAGTTCATACACGTGTTATTCAATTGAGTAAATTTATTGGTTTATTAAAGTTATTTGATACTATTATTTTTTAGAGACTTCTATACTTCGCAGATAAGCATTTCATTTGTTTTATTCATAATTTATTTTTTTATTTTCTATTAAAGAGTAAAAAGTATATGTTGGTACTAGAAAGTACCAGCTGCGAAATTAACTACTAAAATACAGTAAAAAATAATTTTATTTCTTCTTCTTTTTTCTATGATTATTATCGATTAAAACTTATCTAATGATGCAAAAATGCAGTAAGAAAGTTGATGGTAAATTAATTCAGGATATAATATATAAGAGTTAATTATAATTCATGTTTTACATTCAAATTTTATGTGCTTTATACATGAAAAAATTTTAATGATATTTTTTGCATTTTGCAAATTTATTAATAATAGTAAAAATTAGTTTTAAAAGTCTAACGTCGTTTCAATTTGACGAAGACAAAAATGATGATTTCGCATATAAAATTTTGAAAGGAAGTTCTAATTCGTACAAAACATTGAAAACTTTGCACGAGAAGATAATTTCCTTTCTTAAAAGTTATCTGCAAATTTTCTTTTCTTTTTCTCTTATAAATATTCTATTATAAAACTACTTTCCTTAAACGTATATCTGTAAAACAGTCGAATCTTAATGAATGATAGAATTTTAGTAATGTTAATTCCATGCCACACCCTAAAAAAGTAACATAATCTTCCTTCCTTTGAAAAGAACCATTTAGACTCCTTAATTGTACTTATGCATGCCAAAAATGTATACAGTTTCGAACTAAGTTCTTAGTTCTCTAAGGTTATATCTTTAATAAAGGAGAATCTTTTATGAAGCATATTTTGCATTGTAACAAAATAAATTACAAGGTCCAAATGGCAGCATGAACTCCATTTTGCATAAACTAGTAGTTAAAATCATTTAATCAATATAAGTTTTAAATTGAAAAATGAATAAAATTTATAGATTGAACAAAAATCTCCAATTGAGCCTTATAGTTTGATAATCATTGCTGACATCTTTTGGACAAAGTTTTAAATATTAAGTGCACATTTTAAGGGGGGGGTATGCGTATTCTTGGTTGAAACTACTTAAATGGTGTTTTTAACTTCTGAAAGGATTTTAGTTTTTCTTAAGGTTACTGACTACCTTCAAGGTTTTTTTTCATAGGTTTAACTTTTAATAGCAATAATTGCTTTAAAATACCACTCTTATAAATAGAAGCATTGAATAAAGATATTAAACGTGTGTAATTTTAATTTGCTTAAAGCATATAAAGAAAAATACAGTAAAAATTACATTGATTTTAATTTGCGAAAAACAACATAACCACAGTTACTTAGAATAACATTCAATTTTATAAGCTCTAATCACATTCATATTCTACTTAAAATAAGTATTTAGACTGTGACTTAAATTTTAAGTTTAGTACTGTTGATAATTGAAATTATATTTACCTATCTTATTTCTTTTTTATACCGTATTATCACTGAAAATAATAGTACACTTTTCCAGCATGTAATGTACTTGTACATTTTTACTATCGTAACAAAATCGTATATGTAAACCTGTATTAAACCTTTCATTGCATTTTAACTAAAACTTTTGAGTAAGGTTTCTTGTAACAATCTGAAATGAGAAAAATTAATAAATGTGATAAAAATACATTTAAATGCATACTGTTAGTAAAACTGTATAAATAGCGACTATAAAATCTAAAATGCATATTAGAATGAGGTTATACCACAGAAACATTGTTTACTAAAATGTTGAGTTAAATCAACAGTGTTAACAATAAAAACATTAAACTCACTTAATTTAAACACTCTCTTTGAACACACACTTTAACAGCTACGAAACTCCGTAACATTCCATCTTTTATCTATTATTACAAGAAATAAATTGATATTTATAAGTTGGAGCTATAAAAAAAGTTCGTCTTTTGTTATTGATGTAAAAACATAGAAATTTGAAAAAGAATAATCTATATCAATAAACGTAAATTTAGTAAGTGAAGTATTAATGACTAACTTAGTTCATAAATTTATGTATTTACTTTTTAGAAAGGTTTTATGGAGATAATAGAATAAAGACACATTTCTTATCGATAAAAAAACTTATAAAAATTGTAATATTAGAAATGAAATTATAACTAATTAGAGAAGAAAATAAACTAAATACTTATTTACCTAAATGATAATAATTTATAAATAAAGAATATAAGTAAATACACATAATACGCAGTTATAATATATCACAGTATTCATTACATATTTACATTAAATCATTTAAAATTACATATTTACTATCTTGGATAATTTGTTTAAGAGATTAAAATATAGCACACACTTTCATATAAAATGCATATTAAAATTTAAATAAGAAATAGAATAGAATTATACAAAATTATATTACTAAAATAAATATTTATTTATCGATTACACAGTTTTAAATCTAACGGATGACACTATAACATATTTTAAGTTCTTAAATATTAATTGTCTTATATCTGTGTTTCAATAGTATTATGGTATTCAGTGGTATTATTTCAATGAAAAATAATATAATAAAGTGAAATTAGGAAAAAATGAAATATTTTCAATTGGATAATAATTAATTTAACTAATTAATTATAACTTAGTGATATTAATTCATTAAATAAATAATATAGCTAAACACATAGTCACTAACACTTAGTATAGTCAGCAAATAATATATAATATACACACTAAACCAAAGCACCCATAGTATAGTCAACATTTAGTTCTATAAGTTATGTCCACCTATAAGTCCATCCGTAAAATAACTTATTTAAGTACCTTCT
>CM063498.1:120432526-120442526 GCA_032207245.1 Pardosa pseudoannulata
TGAGTGTTCTTCATGCACTTCATCGTTATCGACCAATATAGATTTATATTGAAGGATTTTCAATTATATCTAGCTTTACTTTTTTTACTTTGTATTTTGCTTTGGAAGAGGACAAAAATATTTAAACGCAATCATTGTAATCCAAGATCTCTCTTATTCAGCTTTCGCAGCAAGATATTTCTCTGTTAAATTTTTCATTTATATTTTTACCACTCTTTTGCTGCAGAAAGTATTTTTAAGAAACCTCAGATATCTAAAGAAAAGATATAAAATTTAACTTTTGTCTTTACATTTAACTTTAACAATCTTGAATATATTTGACACTACATCACATTTGGGCACTAAAAGCTAAGTGTTCCCCATACACTTTATCGCTATCGATCAATATAGATTTTATATTGAAGGATTTCCTTTGATATCTAACTTTACTTTCTTTTTATATTGGATTTTGTTTTGCAAGAGAACAAAAAAAATTATAAATTTTAACTTTTGTCCTTAGATTTAAATTTAAACAATCTTTAATGCATTTTATGCTACATCAAATTCGGACATTAACAGCTAAGTTTTCCTCATGCACTTCATCGTTATCGATGAATATAGATTTATATTGAAGTATTTTCGTTGATATCTAACTTTACTTTCTTTTTATTATGGATTTTGGTTTAAAAAGAGAACAAAAAAATTTAAACTCAATCATATTTATCCAGGATGTCATCCATTCAGCTTTCACTTCAAGATATCTCTCTGTTAAATTTTTCATTTATATTTTTGCCTTTAATGCAGCAGAAATTGTTAAAAAAACCTCAGTATGTAAAAGAAACTATAAAATTTAACATTTGTATTTACATTTAACGTTAACAATCTTTAATGTATTTGACACTACATGACATTTGGACATTAACAGCTAAATTTCTCATACACTTCATCGTTATCGATCAATATAGATTTATATTGAAGTATTTCCGTTGATATCTAACTTTACTTTTTTTATTTTGGATTTTTCTTTGCAAGAGAACAAAAAAAAAATTTAAACGCAATCATTAAAATCCAAGATCTCTTCCATTCAGCTTTCTCAGCAAGATATTCCTCTGTTAAATTTTTCATTTATATTTTTACCTCGTTTTTGCAGCAGAAAGTATTTTTAAGAAACCTCAGATATCTAAAGAAATAACTATAAAATTTAACTTTTGTCTTTACATTTAACTTTAACAATTTTGAATGTATTTTACACTACATCACATTCGGACATTAACAGCTAAGTGTCCC
This sequence comes from Pardosa pseudoannulata, assembly GCA_032207245.1. Classification (NCBI taxonomy): domain Eukaryota; kingdom Metazoa; phylum Arthropoda; class Arachnida; order Araneae; family Lycosidae; genus Pardosa; species Pardosa pseudoannulata. The sequence continues at coordinate 120,433,793 of CM063498.1, forward strand.
TTATACACTTCATCGTTATCGATCAATATAGATTTATATTGAAGTATTTTCGTTGATATCTAACTTTACTTTCTTTTTATTTTGGATTTTGCTTTGCAAGAGAACAAAAAAAAATTTAAACGCAATCATTGTAATCCAAGATCTCTTCCATTCAGCTTTCACTTCAAGATATTTCTCTGTTAAATTTTTCATTCATATTTTTACCTCTTTTTTGCAGCAGAAATTGTTAAAAAACCTCAGCTATCTAAAAGAAACTATAAAATTTAACTTTTGTCTTTACATTTAACGTTAACAATCTTTTATGTATTTGACACTACATGACATTCGGACATTAACAGCTAAATTCCTCATGCACTTCATCGTTATCGATCAATATAGATTTATATTGAAGTATTTTCGTTGATATCTAACTTTACTTTCTTTTTATTTTGGATTTTGCTTTGCAAGAGAACAAAAAAAATTTAAGCGCAATCAATTTAATCCAAGATCTCTTCCATTCAGCTTTCTCAGCAAGATATACCTCTGTTAAATTTTTCATTTATATTTTTACCTCGTTTTTGCAGCAGAAATTGTTAAAAAACGTCAGATATCTAAAAAACCTATAAAATTTAACTTTTGTTTTTACATTTAACTTTAACAATCTTGAATGTATCTGACACTACATCACATACGAACATTAACAGCTAAGTGTTCCTCATACACTTCATCGTTATCAATCAATATATATTTATATTGAAGTATTTTCTGTGATATTTAACTTTACTTTCTTTTTATTTTATATTTTGCTTAGGAAGATAACCAAAAATTATAAATTTTAACTTTTGTCTTTATATTTAACTTTAAACAATCTTTAATGCATTTTACACTACATGACATTCAGACATTAACAGCTAAATTCCTCATACACTTCATCGTTATCGATCAATATAGGTTTATATTGAAGTATTTTCGTTGATATATAACTTTACTTTCTTTTTATTTTGGATTTTGCTTTGCAAAGAGAACAAAAAAAATTTAAACGCAATCATTGTAATCCAAGATCTCTTCCATTCAGCTTTCGCAGCAAGATATTTCTCTGTTAAATTTTTGCGGCTCGCTTCCGGATTTTATAAAGATACGAGAATCTTTTTACCTCTTTCTCAGTCCTGCACACATGCTGGGAACATGTTTCAAGGAAAGAATACAAATTCGATTTTCTCAAATAACATTTTAGAAGTTTTGTTTCTTTGAAAAATGATTTTGTGGTTCGAGTTCCTCGCTTTTACATCATTTTATATAAAATCCAGTCTTCTTAGTGACCGCGTTAGGAGAACATCTATGTATTTCACGAAATTGAAATTGTATAGAAGAGGAAGGGATATATGTATTTTTTTCATACAATAAAACTATCCCATGCAAATATTTTCGGGGAATTCCTGCAAAGAATGATATTTTATTCACTATTTTCGCATCCATAAGCGGGCTCGTATTCAAATTTATGCATGCAGACCACCTGTAAAGGATTTTTAGAATGACTGGGAGAAAGAAATTTTTCATCTTCTGTTCGACATAAATTTTTATTTACTTTTACTGGAGGTGTAATTTTTTATTTGTTTTCATTTCTAGCAAAAATATTCTCTGGCGAGTTATGAATAATATCAAACGCATGAATGAATAAATGTCCTGCCCACATAGTTTGGTGAGAAATACCTATTTTTTTTTCTAGAAACTCTAAATTGTGTTTAGGCGGTAGAAACATTTTAATAATATAACATTACATTAAATTATCCCTATATAATAATAGCCTAGTTTATCTCCCCGTCTCAGTTCAACTCTCTTGCAAGAATGACCCAAATAATACACATAACTAAATCACTCAGCATCGCATTGCAACTAAATTATTTTAAAAGTATTTCACCATGTCTAATAAAATGCACACTTAATTAAAAAAGATGATTTATCATTCTTCAAAGTCAAAAAACCTTAGACTAAATATATTTGACGCACTTCTTTGGAGAATGAAGCTTTTTTTTAATTAGTTCTTTTTGAAAACCACTTTTATGTGTACTGCCTGCACTTACTTATAGTAGGCAGGCTGAAATAAACATAAATAAGTGGAAAATGATTTATGAAGAGGTTGGACCTGGGATGTATAGAAGCAGTCATACTGGATTCTTGATGAATTAGGATTACCAAATTCCAAAACGAATTCGAAAACGTTCGAAATACATCCCTTTTCCTCTTTATGATTATTTAATGTCATTATTTCAAACCCTATTTCCACTTGTTAAGAGCAAGCTATTAAATTCATCAATTTATCACATTATAAATACATGAAAATACGCTGCTTTGTTCAACTAGACTAAATATTGGCTAAATGTGTAATTTATAAAAAAACGCCCTCTGGTGGCAAACTTAACAAACTCCCATCCTTTCATTACGTCCTAATCAAAATTTCATAATTTTTTAACAATTGTTTAGACCTGTAATCAATTTTAAAGTAGACAATTATGATTATAGTCACTCTGTACTATGATTTCATTAATTCTGGAGCTTTAATTGATATATAATATCTCTATATTGGGACTATTACAGAAACGTCTGTTATGTTCTTAGTATTGGAAGCCGGTATTCTTAGAATATCTTGTAAATTTAGAGGATATTTAATATTTCATTACTATCGCATGTTAACAGTATCAACAAACAAAAAATTTTTAAAAAATGTCGAAAATTTTTTATATAATTTAAAAATTTTAATATTTATTAATCGTATTATTTTGAATTATTTTAATTATGGTGATCACTACTAATAATCATGGTTTTAATTTTAATATATTAACAAAATGATAAGTTTACCATTGTAAGAATTTACCTTTTTCATTCACTATTAAAAGCCATAAATTTTAGTCAATGCTATCTATTTTGTCTCGTTACTTAGCTGTGAAACCAATTTATATAAAATATTAAATCATATTAATCTCTTTGTTACGAATGTAGACTAAATTGTCATTCTCTTAAATGTATTTAAAATTTAATTGAATGTTAATACTGATACGTATTGTTCATTCTTTATTCAATATCAAAGTATGTTTATTACTCTTTATGACACCTCTTTATGTAGGTTTATTACTCTTTAATTTAAAATGACGGATTATACTGAGGGAAAGATATGGAATTAATTTTTTGAGTAAATATTGCTTTTAACACACTAACAAATGGATTTAAACTTCTAATGTTACCAACCAATAAATTATATAATATTGTATCTTAAGTAACCTACACATTCTGGCTGTTATTTTCACTTTATCATACAGTTATGTAAATAATTTTAGTAAATTTAATTTATAATCAAGTCATTCATTTATTAGTAAATATTTCTTTTAACACACTAATAAATGAATTCAAAATTCTATGATTCAACTCTCTTGCCAGAGTGAGCCAAATAATACACATAACTAAATCACTCAGCATCGCATTGTAACTAAATTATTTTAAAAGTATTTCACCATGTCAGTTCAAATGCATACTTAATTAAAAAAGAGTATTTATCGTTCTTCAAAGTCAAAAACCTTACACTGAATATATTTTACGCACTTCTCTTGAGAATTAAACTTTTTTTCAATTAGTTCTTATGAAAACCATTTTTATGTGTACTGCTTGCATTTACTTATAGTAGGCAGGCTGAAATAAACATAAATAAGTGGAAAATGATTTATTCTAGTATTGCGACTTTAGTAAAAATATGTTGCAATAGTTACTTTTTTTAATGTTAACAATTAACAATATAAAGGTAATCTTTTTTCTTCCCTGCCATAACGAAAGGGAAACTAAGCACAAAGACATGGCAAGATGTATTCAAACTGCTTGCTTCATTTTGCAAAAGCGGTAGAATAAAAAACATCCCTAAAGAATCACTAATACAGTGCTAATTTAGATGTCACTTGAAACATCACGTATCTCTTTTGAATTATTCGAAATCCTATGTACTTATGATAGTAAATATCCTATTTTCTAACCCAGTTGATGGCATTTCAAGAAAATACTCGCAAACCAAGCCTATTATCTTCCATCATAAACAAACTTTCTGGGTAACACCTTAAAGTAGGAATTTAAAAACATTTTCATCGATATTCTACCCGACTCCACCCATAATTTATCCGCCCTACCATTACTTACTTAGATCTGTTCCATTATCTACAGCTAAATACATCTTCTCCATGCGAAAGTCCATTAAATATTGCACCAATTATAGAGGAATTCATAGCCCCCCCCCGTCCGTAAAAAGTGAGATTGCAAAAACCATAAATTCGAAATGAATTCTGTGGACTTTTCTTCCATTCTCGCTTTTCCCCGGGCACAAACCGCAGTTATTCTGCGACGTGCACCACATACAAAAGGCCCTGGGCCCTGGCTAATTTGCGAATATTCGCTAATGAGAGAAGAGTGTATGAGTTCAGGAGAACAGGATAAAAAATGAGGAAAGCGATTTCGGGAGCTTCAAGATAACTACCAAACCCCTTCTCTGTTTCTCTTTTGCATTCCGGCCACACCCTATTCTAATGTATGGGGAGGGTATTTCAGATTAATTAAGTGTTACGTTTCATTAGTGGTGGGTTGAAGGAAATAGGATACTTTTTAGAGGTGGAGATCCTCTTGTTTTGTGCAACGAGAAGTGCTGTGCGAGTGATAATGAATGCGATGGGGCCGCAAGATGAAGATGAAAATACAAGAGTGTAAGCAAACTAAAATTAATTTCTAGTGGCATACTGATTGCATCAAATAGTTTTCCTTCGCGTAAATATTTTCTGTGATTAACTTGAAACGAACAGATTCGCGTCATTAATTAGCAGAGATATTTTTACAAGAGTCTGTATCTTCCATATTTTTATTCTTTCTCAGTAAGTAATAATACCACGGTAAATAACCTCGCACCAAGAAATATACTAATTCAGGCGCATAATGATGATTGTATGTTGACGTTTCACTACTTTTATTAATGTTTAGAATCATGACTAACCTTGTTCAACTTTCTTTAATTAATCGATTTATATTTACTTTCAAAAACTTCTACTGTAATAAAAGACACTTGTTTGTATGACGTTACGTACAACTGTACACACACACACACACACACACACACATATATATATATATATATATATATATATATATATATATATATATATATATATATATATATATATATATATATATATATATATATATATATATATATATATATGAGTGAGGCCTTTATGGAGAAATATATAGAATGACCTTCACTTCATTGCTTTCGAATTCTAAGCAGACTCACTTATCTTTTAAGCTAGAGTTCACTGAACTCATAATTGTTTTACAAAAATGTTTAATAAACGGGCAAATAAGTAAGTTTTTGTATTACTATCGTCTGTTAATACATAACAGTATCAATAAAAGAAAAAGTCAAAAAAAATTGACAAAATATTCTGTTATAATTTAAACAATTTAATACTGATTAAATTTATTAGTTTCAATTATTTAATTCTGATGTTCGTTACTAATAATCGTGGTTTTAATTTTAATATATTAACAAAATGATAAACTTACCATTGTTAGAATTTATCTTTTTCATGTATTAGTAAAAACCGTAAATTTTAGTCAATGCTATCTATTTTTCTCTCGGTACTGAGCGGTGAAACCAATTTATAAAAAGAATTAATTCAGTTTAATCTCTTTATATAAAACTATCATTTCAGACTATAAATTATACAACTTAAACGTAAATGAACATCAGTTTATAAAAAAGTTTATAAGTTATACGGGAGCTATTGCCTTGTAAGAGAAAGCAAAGAAAATGGGTCCTCATAATTTAGAACCAGGGACTAAGTAGAAAACCGACTAGGATTATCCTGAGAAATATAGAGGTATTGTTTTGGAATTTAGAAGACATTACGGCCACAAATCAGTTTACGTGACTCAGCCGTTATTAATGAATATGAAGGTCTTTGGCCTACTCGAGACCCAAACCAGTTACCCTCCTGTAACGAGATCGCTGCCTTTTCTGACTGATAATCATGGTTTTAATTTTACTATATTAACAAAATGAGAAATTTACCATAGTTACAATTTACCTTTTCCATTTACTAGTAAAAACCATGAATTTTACTCAATGCTATCGATTTTTTCTCGATACACTGTTGTGAAACCAATTTATATAAAATATTAATTCATTTTAATGCCTTTGTTACCAATCTAGATTGTCATTCTCTAAAATATATTTAAAATTTAATTGAATGTAAATACTGATACGTTATGTAAATTCAATATCAAAGTAAGTTTATTAGTCTTTATGACACCTCTTTATGTAGGTTTATTACTCCGTAATTTAAAATGACTGATTATAGTGTGGGAAAGATATGGAATTAATTTTCTGAGTAAATATTGTTTTTAACACACTAACAAATGGATATAAACTACTAAGGTGACCAACCCATAAATTATATAATAATGTATCTAAAATAACCAACATGTGCTGTTTTTTTTTTTTTGCTTTATCATACAGTTATGTAAAATATTTTAGTAAATTAAATTTATAATCAATTCATTCATTTATTAGTCCAATGTAATTATCACAATAATATCTCTAAACATATTCATTAATTTGAAGATAAAATTTATGCGATTAATCAATTTAAGTATAAACATCAAAAAACTTCATTGATATCCAATAATAAGCACAAATTTTAATGTATTCTTAAGGCAAGAATTCAAAAATAAAATATATACATATTTTGATAATATATAAAGACGTCTAAGGAAGTAGTAAGAGAACATTTTCTGGGCTCTTCGTTCTTTTCGACCACACCCTTAAGTAAAGTTTGAACAAAACAGGGAATAGCAAAGTTTTAGAATAATTAAGTGCAATGCTTAAAGAGATCCTGTAACTTAAAAAGGATGAAGTAATATTTTATGGTGTAGATACTTATGTTAAGAATCGAATTTAGAACACGCGAGAAAAGACAGCTTGAACGTAAATGAAGAATTGAAGCAAAAATGTATTAAGAGAAATTTAATATGTATCGTTAAGCTTTAATATTCACTCAAAACGTTGAAAGTTAATCACCCAGCCTCGCTTGATGTTCAATAAGATAAATGTAGTGCTATCAGTAACAGAGAAATCCCTCCAAAAAAACATGCTCAGTTTATCGATTTTACATCATAATCGTTATAAATGTCTTTAAAAGCGTAGCGTGTGTGTAATCCATGGTTGCAGCAATGAACGAGCCAACGAGGCACGAGCTCAAAGTGATATTTTTCATTTGGAAATAACAGTACTGATATAAATACTTACATCGTGAAAATACTTCATAATAAAGACGAATTTATTCCTTATTTATTATTTAATGTCGATGATAATTTAGAGATAATTATAATTATCCAAAAATGAAATTTTTACCACATTAATTTTTAGTAACATCATTAGATGTTAAAATATTTTTAAAACCTCAATTCCCAGATGAGCGTTTTTAGTTCCTGGAGCATTTTGCATATTTGATTGTTTATATTGTTCATTATATTATGTAACATTATTGACTTTTATGGATGTTTAAGTTTTAAATTCAAATGAAGCATTAATATGGGTATTTTAGTATGAAATTCGTAAAAAAATTCCGGTTTCATTAAGGAAAAAAAACTATATTTTCAATGATAAATTAACACCCAACATAACAGATAATTTTAATTTGACGTTACATAAATATTTTTAAATACGAATATATGTATATATTAAAAATAATTTTCATTTGATGTATAATTTGATAAGCTGAGAATGGTTATTCGAAATAAAAACGTAGTCAAATATTATCTAAAATTCTTATTTGAGGGAATGTAGCTTTGATACGATGTAACACGATTATAATAAACTTTTATTAAAAAGTCATTTCGAGTAAAGTATAATATGGAGTTGGATTTTTAACTAATTGTTTTTTTTTTGAGTTTTCATAGAGAATCATACCGGATTTTATTTGTTTATATTTTATATTTTATTGCAATAGTCCACAAGTATGTTGTTTTTCTAACTGTAGACATTTCCATTTGAAAACTTTGGTAACATGATTATTTTCAGTTTGATGAACAAGAAATATTTTGTAACAATTGCAAATTTCGTAATCAGATATTTATTTCACCAACGATGTGAAAATGTTTAAAAATAAAAAGATATACATATTTTAGATTATATTCTTTATTTGGTCAATAATTTGATAATCAAAGACTGATAACTCGTAAAACATAATTTAAGACAACAAACAATCTTTGGTTTGTCGTCGAAAATACATCTTGGATAAAAAATAAAATTGTCTTTGTTGTTTAATTCTTTTATTTCATGTTGAAATATTTTATGCTATGAGGATTTAAAAAAAATATATATTTTGACCTTAAGAAGTTAAAATGTTTATCGTTATTAATGTTACATCATTGCAATACTTGGCAAGTTTTTTTTTTCTTCGTATTACAGACATTTTCATTTTAGTTCTTTGGTAATATCAATATTTCCAGTCTATGATGAATATAAAATATTCAGAAAAGATTGTGTTTAAAATCACTTTGAAAAAAAGTAATCACAAAAGAAATCCGAAAATGATAGGTATATCTGGCTTCGAGAAAGTGTAAAATGTTTCAAAATAAGAATATACTTATGTATATTTTAGAAGATAATCCCTATTTGATTAATACTTCAATAAGCATACATAACTTAAACTTAAAGTCGTAATCAAAC
>CM063498.1:120450026-120467526 GCA_032207245.1 Pardosa pseudoannulata
AAATATGGCAATCTTCTCAGGAAGCAGAAAACTTATTGTGTTGGATTTTAACCGGCGTATTACCACCCCGTGTAAGGAAATACAAATAACCGAGAGAGGGTGGAAGCTTTGGCAATCGCGAAATTATGTGCATTCGGCAAATACGGCAAACACGGGGAATGAGAAGTAACAGGAGAGGGGGAATGTTACGTATCTGAAGATTAAGTAAATCATTCTCTAAATGGAAAACGTCTAAAAAGTCTTTAAAACTCAGTGTCTTAGGCTATATTAATACAAAGGTTTTGAGCTAAATTAGGAAAGAACTATCTTGGCCAATGTCATTTATTTTTTTACACCTACTCAAACCGATGTATTTTAGAAATCAGAATTCCTTATTGGAAGTTTATTTTACTTGTGGATATATTAGTGTCATAATTTACTTCATCTCCAGATACATAACATTTTCCTGCTTCTATTCTCTCTGATTTGTACTGTTCATCGTACTTGCTGATTGCACATAATTTATAATGATTATCTGATGAATGAAAATGACTACTTTGAGTACTTTGACTACAAGGGTTTTGAGCTCAATTGGAAAGAACTATCTTGGATAATGTATTTTCTCTTTTTTACACCTACTCAGACAGGTGTATTTTATAAATCAAAATTCCTTATTGGAAGTTTATTTTACTTGTGGCTAAATTAGTGTCATAATTTACTTGATCTCCAGATACATAACATTGCCCTTCTTCTATTCTCTCTGATTTGCAATGTTCACTATATTTGCTCATGGCACATAATATATAATGATTATCTGATGAATGAAAATGAGTACATTGAGTACTATGACTACAAGGGTTTTAAGCTTAATAAGGAAAGAACTATCTTGGGAAAATCGATTTTACAGTGACACAAACTGATGTATTTTAAAAATCACAATTCATTTATTGGACGTTTTATATCCTTGTGCCTATGTTAATGTCATAATTTACTTGATCTTCAGGTATGTAACATTTCCTTTCTTGAATTCTCTCTAATCCTCAGTGTATTCCTTCCTTGTCCATTGCACATAATTTCTGATGAATATCTTGTGCACAATGACTACAAAGGTTTTAAGCTTAATTAGGAAAGATCTATCTTGAACAAAGTAGGTTTTTTACGGACACAAACTGATGCATTTTCTAAATAAGAGCATATTGATCTCTTCATATTCTTGTGGGTTAAATTAAGTTTATTTTTAGTTCAGAAATAGGACATTATATGCAATTTCTGTCTCGCAGAATGGTTTACATTTAAAAAATCGTCTTAATTTTTGTGTAATATTTTAATACATAGTATGATCTTAAAGATAAAACGTAAGCAATTCCAGTTAATGATTAGCAATAGATTTTAAAATATACGAGTTGTGCTGTATGACTCCCACTCAAAAACAGAAAGCATTAAATTTAGTTTTTCATTTTTAGTGATATAACAATTCTGTAAAAAGTAGATGTTATTTAAGTTCCAAGCTAATGCCAATTCTATCTTATGAAATAAAAATTATTAAGGTGTTGTAAAAATGAGAAAGACAGCTTACCACTGTAAGCGAATAAACAATGCAATATTTCAGAAATACCCCGCTGAGTTAAAAGTAACACTCCTAAATACTGTCATAAATAGTTTTCCTTTATGACTCTGTTAACGAACAATTAAAGTTTTCCTTTAACAAACACGACAAGTGCCGTTTATTTCGACACAATTCCTACAATAATCCTATCACCGCAAACCGGGATAAGTTTAATTCAAGGAAAGCACGGCCTTTCATTAAATGCCTCCCTTTTAACCTGATACTTGTCATCTGAACCCCAACCTTACGTGCTACGCTTTCATATTTCTTTCCGTACAAACACAAACTAAACGCTTGTTAACGACTCATTGTTACCGACGGTACACGTACACAAGACGTTCGTGAGCACTTCACGACAGCTACCAAAGATTAATGATAACTTATTTTTACTACGTTTGTTTGATTTATGGAAAAGTCGTACTCGTGCTTCCGAAATGACGTAAAATGACTTAATAACGCCGAAGCTGTTTGATTTATCTCGACCTAAGTGGTAATATAGATTTTTATAGCGAGCTCTAAACCTAGCCGAGGTTCTGTTTATACTGCAAAATATGGATTATTTATGGCCATGTAGAAGATGAATTTCTAAATAAACAGGGAATGTCGATGTTTAGACATATTAAATAAATTACATAAGCATGGAAGCTAATTTATTTCATGTCAATCATTCTGACACTGGTAATAATTTCAAATTTAATTGCAGTAATTACTTTAACAGAAATACTATTTATAATACTTATCAATGTGTACGTATGACAAAGTTTTTAAAAAGCACGATCTAATACATTATGTTGATATGCATAAGATTATTTTATAGTATTTTGTTTACAAGAAAAACGGTGTTAATAGATGGTTTAAGAACAGTACTTGAACAATCTACGTATTTCTTTTTATAGTAAAACAATAGTTTTTAAATATTAATTTAATCGTTTTCATTTCAAGATATCCTGAAACATGGCATTTGTAACACATAATACACAATAAAGTTTTTAATATAAACATACATATATTTAATATGGAATGCCATCCAAATAACTTTTAGATTAATAAGCAAAGTCATCCGTAATATACCATAATTCGATACAAAACTTTAAATCTCAATCTTTAGAAAACTATTTTATTATTACCTAAACCAAAGCTCTAATATATAATAAAGCTCTAATATATAGTATTATAATTTATTTATAGTACAGCAAATTATACAGACATATATAATGGACAGATGAAAATTTCTGTTTAGGTAATATTTTGGCAGTGGATTAGTAACCCCACCACTTTATGGGTACTGCCATAATCTAAAGAGGTAATAAACAAAGTGATCTATAATATAACATAATTCGATACAAAACTTTAAATCTCAGTCTTTAGAAAACGATTTTATTATTACCTAAACCAAAGCTCTAATATATAATAAAGCTCTAATATATAGTATTATAATTTATTTATAGTACAGCAAATTATACAAACATATATAATTGACAGATGAAAATTTCTGTTTAGGTAATATTTTGGCAGTGGATTAGTAACCCCACCACCTTATGGGTACTGCCATAATCTAAAGAGATAATAAACAAAGTGATCTATAATATAACATAATTCGATACAAAACTTTAAATCTCAGTCTTTAGAAAACTATTTTATTATTACCTAAACCAAAGCTCTAATATATAGTATTATAATTTATTTATAGTACAGCAAATTATACAAACATATATAATTGACAGATGAAAATTTCTGTTTAGGTAATATTTTGGCAGTGGATTAGTAACCCCACCACCTTATGGGTACTGCCATAATCTAAAGAGGTAATAAACAAAGTGATCTATAATATAACATAATTCGATACAAAACTTTAAATATCAGTCTTCAGAAAACTATTTTATTATTACCAAAACCCTGAGACCCTGAAACCCTCTACCCTGAGAATAACTGCAGAGTGAGTCAGACTTATTCAAGTTGATATTTTTTAATGTAGTTAGAATGTAAGGATTGAACTTGCCTAAGAATATTTTCATGCTTTACAGAATATTATTTTATATTATAATTTATGTGTAGTATTGCAAATTATACAAACATATATAATTAACAGATGAAAATTTCTGTTTAAGTAATATTTTGGCAGTGGATTAGTAACCCCACGGCACCTTAAGGGTACTGCCTTAATGGGCACTGACTTATCTAAAATGATAAAACATTTTGCGTACAGCTTTTACTTGTATCAGTATTAGAAAATGTACTAAATAAATATACATATTAAACATACATTTCTTTAAACGCACACGAACACACTTATGTGTTTATATACAAGCATGTATGCACGTTTAAGTAATCTTACAGTTACAACTTTTTAACCAGTACTTTTCGTATACATTTTACATTTATTAAAAGTATTGAAACTAATTCTAATGTAAAATATTGTTCCATTATGTTTATGCAAGTTTTAGTTTAAATTTTAATCTAAAATCGTATTATATACTTGAATTCACAATGCTTGTAGTATCCAATTTTACACTTTAGATTTACTCTGTATAAAATAGAAAAATGTTGCAAACTGCATTTAATTTGAAGACCAAACTTATAAATATTTCAAGCATACAGCATATCATCAGTTTACTGTAGTCATGCGGATTCTCCAGAAAACGTAATTTAAATAATTGGTAATATGAGAAAACATATTAATTCAATTGACTGAGTTAATATATTAAGTTGAAAATGTAACAGATTAGATAATTTCGATAGGACATATACAAACTCATATGAATAGAAAATTGTACAACGTATCGATCTGATTTCCTTTATCTTAGCTATTACGCACGCTTTACTATACGTAATAATTATATACTTTAGTCTAGATGTGTCGTGTCTCAGCATAGGATGAAACAAAAATATATTTCCACTTGACAGGATGAAAGCGAAATTACACTCCATTAAGTCTACGAACAGAAATGACGTTGCTAATTTGATTTCATCGCTCCAAAAGGCTTTAGAAATTGTTCTTTAAAAATGTATGAAACTTTTCAACGCTGAAGTTTTAAAATCTAAATCTTCCTTCACTGTCTTAGCTTAAGATATTAGCTAAGAAAAAGATGGTTTGGAAACAAATACGATGCACAACCTTTTTTTTTAATTACCAAGATAAATTCCTCATATGGTATGCAAAAAGCCAGCAACAAAGATTAGACTTAAAACTCGTAAGCTAATACTCACGATCATCTATTATTTAATCCTATTTACAAAAATAACGAAATTCAAAGAAAATTTGGCTACTCTTGGAAAACAAAGTAAGCTTGGCTCCTTTCCAGCGTTATTCAATTTATGAGCTGCAATCCACGAACATTGTTTTCAGAAATCTAATTTTCAAATAAGGTAACAAGGCACTTATGTCTTGCACTTTCATCTGCATTAAAGTCTGAAAATATTTAGATACTTCATACTGATTCATGGATAATATAAATAAATTGTTTATTCCTTCACCAATTTTAATTATTCTTTATTCTTTTTGTCTTCTCACATTTGTATCGTGGGAATTAATGCATGCATGAAAGAACCTCAAGTCCATAATGTGCATACAAATAAATATATTATGAAATCTTAAACTCTGATGCTATTTTTGATTCCCAGATTTTTACCGAAAATCAAACTATGCAATTTCTACTGATTAATTATTTTATTATGCTTTTTTTAATTAAAAATACATCGTACATGTTTAAAGAAAAAAGGGTTTTTCAAGCAAATAAATCTTATTTTATGAGATTAGTGAATAATTAGGACAATTATTATCAGTACAGTAATAATGGTTTAAAAGCTCTGAGACGTGAATATCTGAAAACACAAGGTTTTACTTGGTTTAGAGCTCTATGGTCTACTATTTTGCACACAAGGACTAATGAGACCAAGTCCTACTGCTTAGAGCCAATCCGAATGACTACGAAAAGTCGTGTATGTAGGGGGATTCGGACACACGAATTCCAGTTCCGGAGAGCAGAACTCTCCCATTTGGTCACCATTCAGCATGTAGCTGTTAGGAATATGTCGTATTTAGTAGAGTTTCATGTACGTAGTCGTCATCCAGCAAAGATTTAACACTGAACCCTTCAACAAAATAATGAAATATTAAATTTTTTCTTTCTGACTTTTAGTAGTCATAAAACTTACTTTGAACATTTATATATTTCTTTTCGTATTGATTTTAATTATATCTTTCTTGAACTTGACTTTAGTTATATCTTTCTAGAACTAATGTGTAATCTTCTTTCATTGGTTCATAAACTGGAAAACAATGCTAAACTGCATTTTAGAACTTTCAGTATGCCTGCTTAGGATTAACTTATTTATATGCGATTGCTAAAGTCTGTTTAAAAACAGAAGTATAATTTGGAACTGTTTGGTAGATATTATTCAGATAATCTGAATAATTAAAACAGGGCTTAGGTACATTATTTAGTTTAAAGTAAATTCTTTGAAATTTTATATAATTGGCAGCCGGGAGAGAGGCCTTATAATTTGATACCCTTAAAACTTTTGGGACCAATTATGTAATACAGATTTCATAAAATACAATAGATATTAACTTATCATTGAAATGTACGCTTAAAATATAAAAAATAGATCTATCTTACTCTCTTTAATATATACCGTAGGATTGAAACACAACAAAATTTAAAAGGTTGCTAAACTGCATTTTAGAATTTTTAGCATGTCTGCTTAGAATTAACTTACTTACTTGAAATTACTAAAGTTTGTTTAAAAACAGAAGTGTAATTTGGAACTGTTTGGTAGATATTATTCAGATAATCTGAATAAGCAAACGCACAAAACCGGTCCTCGGTACTTTACATTATTTAGTTTAAAGAAAATTCTTTGAATTTTTATACAACTTGCAGTGGGGGAAAAACATTATAATTTGATATCCTTAAAATATTTGAGACTAATTATGTAATACAGATTTCATACGATATAGCAGATACTAACATGTTATAAAAATACGTTTAAAATATAAAAAATATATATTGATTTTACTCCCTTTAATACATATTGTAGTATCGAGGTACAAGAAAATTTTAAATATTAAAACATCGAAGACATACCTAAGTTAAATTTTAATGGCTGTATATGATTACACGGACAAAAAAAAATGAAAAGGTTAAAATTCCAAAGTTAAACTTTTAGAATTATTGCTTTGAATTAGAATTTTTGGACGTATAATTTAGTAATATGTATTATGTTTAATATTATTCTTATATATATATATTTATATATATATATATTTATATATATATATATATTTATATATTTGTGTATTATATGTGTTGTGTGTGTGTGTGTGTGTGTAATATTAAAATCCATTATTTACGTATTTTAATATAATTTAATAACTTTTGTTCATAAAGTGAGTTTTTGTAGGTAATCTGATTTTTTATCCAGACACGCTATAGATAATTTAGCCTCTGTCTGTAATTATTTAGCCAATAGTTTAGCGCGTTCTCTTAAACAGGGTATTTTGTATCAAGTGATCATTGTGCTTAGGGATTATTCGTAGTCTTTTACTTAGGAATCCCTACTTGAAAATATGTCCTCATTGTCTGTGTGCAAAAAGTTGTAAAGGTGTTTTTGTTGTCGGATTTCTGTTTATTACCAGAAATACACTTTGTGATTTATAATATATTATATATATATATTATATATTAATATATTTATATTTATATATATATATATTTTTTATATATATATATATATATATATATATATATATATTGTATGTATGTATATGTATGTATGTATGTATGTGAATGTGTGTGTAAACTATAACTAAAATATAATTTAAATTATTTAAAACAGATAAGTATTTCCCTCCTATAAAGTTACATATAAGGTAGAATCTGCATGCTCAACAAAATTTAAAATAATAGAAAGGTGAACTATGTCATAATGTATGTAAAGAAATTTCTACTATACAAATATCAGAACATTTTGATAAATATATCTATTATTTCTAATACAGACTTAAACATATATATAAGTTTATATACTACTATATATGTCATTTAGTCAAATTCACTTTTATAATCGGATCTTTTAGATTTTTACTTTAAAAAATTTAGTATTATAACAAATATATAATATCTATTTATAGTAATTCTCAGTTTTCACTTATAAATAGTATTTAATTTTTATAAAATATTACGTGCATTATAGTATTAAAAAATATATTCATTATACTGAATGCATTCTAAATTATTATTTAGAAAGTGACCTCTATTACTAAAATAAATGCATGTATATGTAGTACAACTATTACTTGGAATATATTTTATCGTCAATATAATTTTTTGCATTAGAATAGAACTAAACTTTCATTCTCAAGATCTGAAAATTTTAAACTGTATTCATCAATACACATTCTAATAATATCCATTTTTACATTTAGAGTAAATACGTTTCTGTTGCCATAGTCTGTTTGAAAAAAAACATATATTAATATTTGATAACATTTTTTCTACTTTAAGCGTTGCATTCAATTTTTTCAAACTAAATTCACAAGAAATTATTTGGCTTCAAAAATGCTTTTATAGGTGTACAGTAATTTTCGATTTTACAAATAATGCTGGCGAATAAAATCAAAATATCTGAGATTCTTAAATTGATTAGTTTTTCGTATCTGCTGCGTAACGTAAGTAATTAAATTATAAGGAAAAATAAACAAACGTAATCTCGATAAATAGCTCACTGAATGTTTATTTAATTAGCATTTATCGTAGCTAAAGACATTAATTTATTTATAGGCTGTGTTTTCTAGTATTTATTTCTTTGTTCATTATTTACAAGTAGAATTATTTTCATTTTTATTTCATATACCTCAGGCTTCTGGAATATATATCCACTTTCACGGTTCTGATTATTCATTATATAATCATAGAAGGAAATCTAATGGAATTAAAAGAAAATTTAGACTTTTTTCGAGATAAACACCTTTGGACTTGATCCAAAATTTTGTGTTTATTGAATTTATGGAAGACAACTATTCTCAAAGGAATTTTTCAGATATCGTATTTTTAATCTTGCATATTTTTCCTGTTTTCTTATTTTCTACTAAAATCAATGTATAAACTGCCGTAAGATAAAGATAATAGCAATAGTGTGTGTGTAGGTATTAATGATTCATAGATAAAGAACTTTCGCAATTAACTCAGATGTTAAGTATCATCCATTAATGTTCCGTTTACCCATTTTAATTTTAGGTTCATGGGATATTTATTTTAATTGAAACTTGAAGTGATAGTGGACTTTCAGATTTAAGTCATTTCACTTTAAAAGAATATTTTACAAAATTCAATAGGATAATAGTAATATATTTATGTAAAATAATTATAATTTTAATCTAAAATATTTATTATTTTAAGGTATGTACCTAGGATTACATGATGTTATTTGTAGAAAAATTAAAAATTTCTTTTGTTAATTTATTAGAAAATCCATACTACCAGCTTTCAAAAACACTTTTTCTTGGCTATCATATTTCTCGTTTGGGATTGACAAACTGAAGATGATTTTTAACCCTCCGAGTGGAACGCATCGAGGAAAAAAAGTCTCCAAAAAATACGCGAAAGGTTTACTGTGTCAGTGGCCAAAGCGTTCTATGATTTTTTTCCTCCACCCTTTGTCGACTAGAATTTAATACGGGAATCCCACCCTCGTTATTGTCCCTTTACTTCCGGTTCTAAATAGATATATAAATAGATATCATAAATTGTTAATTTTTAATACACATAAAGCTCGTCAAGTCTCGAAGATCAACCCATACGAAATAATGAATTCTAAAAGTAAAAATAAATATATTCTTTGAGAGACTTGTTTATATTATTTACGAAAGTTATCCAAGGTATTTAAGTGGTGCAATTAGAGATACATCTGGTACCGCAAACGAAATACTTCGAAATAGAGATTTACAAAGCCATGAAAAGCTATCAGCGTCTTTGTGCCTCAGGGGGTAGAAGTGCATCCCTAAATAAACGTCAGTCAAAGAGGGGTGCAGTTCCTAAACAATCGACCTGACCCCCCTACCGCAAAATTCCATGGGGAAAGCATTGGCACAAATGTACATCACATCCATTTTCGGAGCTTTTTTGAAGGTCGACAACCGCTTTGAAGACATCATCGGTTTGGCGGAATTGTACGTGCGAACCGCTTAGAGGGTTAATGTAACTAGAAGTTACAATTCAAATTAATTTTATTTGCAATTAAATCGTTAATTTTGAGTTTTGTGTAAACTCAAAGCGGTTTGTGAAATTTCTACTTCCGGTTGTAAGTCATACCCTAGTCATTTGGATATGCATGGGTCTCGTATAAAGAGCAGGTATGGAGGCGAAATAATCAGCCGTAGAAGATTAAACTTAACAACTGTTCATTTATTTAACAAAAAAAAGAAATATTTTAAATAAAATAAATCAACTCAATGTAGATGATAAAATAAATCAACTCAATGATGATCTATTGTCCAGAGAGGAGATCACTCTAGACAACCTGCTCTTCTCAGAGTTCAGCCGGGAGTCCCCTCCCGTTTTTTCTTTTCCAGACAGGAAACCTCGGTTTTAGGGGAGATCGGACCCCCCCCCCTTTGACCTTTGTCCTTGGAGTAGCCGAAACGCCCTTTGGTGCCCAGCAGACTCGGTCACCAAAAGCACAATTTCTTTTCTCTGTCGGTGCGTTGACAAAAACGGCACACTTGACACTTTAATCGTCCGTGAGTCAAAAGGACCATTACTGATACAATACTGCCGTTTTCAATTGTTCAAAAGAATAAAAGTTCGACCGACCTCCGACAGAAACGGACGCGACTTTACATTTTGTTTCTGCAAATACAGTTTTGTTTTTTGTTTTCAGTTAAATTCCAACTTAAAAAGCTAGAAATAAGTGACTGTAATAAATATTTTGTAAAATTTTTTTGAAACAAGCATTTGAAATTCCTTTTCTGTGATAATATGTTTTGACATTTTATTACCCAGGAACTACTTAAAGTCAGATATTTCAATCATTTTTATTGTAACAATCTGAAATATAAAAATAGCATTGGCATAATGTAAATGTAATCAACTAAAAACGTGTTAAAATTAATTTTATAAAAAAAAATGTTCTATAAATTGTATAAGAGGTCCAAAAATTGCTTTGAAAATATTTTTTGGAATACTACGACTTATTAAATAATCAAAGGAACTTGTTCAAAAATACAGCTGAATAATTACTTCTATTTCCACGTTTCGATATTCTAAGAATAGACTTAATGGTGGTACATTACTTTTAAAATTACGATGATTATACCAATACATATCTTTGGTTTGGTTTGGAGTGCTACGGTCTGTGTTTTGCAACACGAGGACTAATGAGACCGGGATCTACAGCTTAAAGCCGATTCCGAATGGCTACGAACATCCATGCACTGTGGGAGTCGAACCCACGAACTCCGGTTCCGAAGGTCATCACCCTAACCAATCGGCCATCGTTCGGTTACATATCTTTGTTTATCTGTATTTTAATGGAAAATTTATAGTGTACAGAGTTTTAGTCATTAAATATTTTTTCTTGTAAAGAAATAATATTGTATTCAAATACTTAAAAGAAATTAATTAAATTTAATTATCCTTTTAGTTCAGAAGTTTTATAGCAACATTGATTGATATGATTGATTGTATGACAATAATTTCCTGTTTATAAAAACTAGAAAAATGTATTTCAGTATAAAAGAAATTACCTTAAACTGGGTCTATTCGATCATTCGTCGATTTCCCTCCGTATATTAGTTGTATGGTACTAGCCCATCACCTTTTAAAGTTACAGTGCGGAAATTCATTCTAACTGATTTTGATTATTTCACTAAGTATTTACAAGATATTCCAGCATTTTTTAACCATTTTATTGCTTTATACTTAAAGAATCGGTTGTTTTTCAGATATTACGCGAACAGTAGCATTTAAATTCTATCTCATATCCTATTTCTAAAGAAATATCTTCTTAACTACCCTTTAAAAAATCCTTATACATGTTAAAAATTTCATTGTAACAATATCTGTGAAAAGTAATGACCTAGGGAAAATGTATGAAAATATTTCTTATCTCATTTTTTCTGACATTTGCGAAATTTGACCAAAAGCCAAGAAATTATATTCTAAAAATACGTACAAATAGTGCTCGCTTACAGTGTAACAATTTAATTTGTTACTTATTAAACAGATCGAAGTTAAATTTTATATTCATTTATCTCAATTTCAGTATATTGGTTGGCTACACATATTTAACAGAATAATATATTAATAAACCATTTCACGAAAATATATCTTTGTTTAAATAATGCTTAAATGTAAATATATACAAAGAGAAAACAATGATTTACTTTAAATTTCAATAACTAGTGCGTAGAAATTATGGAAATTTAATAGTAAATGCAGGAAATGTTGCATTTAGTAGATGCAGTGACATTACATCGTGCTTAATCATTTACTGGTGTATTGAATAGAAATTAACATGCTATAAACTCAGAGTTTGCTGGTTATAGCGAAGATTAAACGGAGTATGGAATGTTTTGGGTCTATTAAGGGGTTTCACTATCCTTATATTTTTGAAATATCTATGTTTCAGAAACAAATATATATGATTTTTCTACAATTATAAAACTCCGTAGGTAAATTTGTTTTAACTTAAGGTATCCGTCTACTTTCGTAGAACTTTTTTCTTTAAACGTAGAAACCAGTTCCTGTTTTTACATTTTTAGATTTATTTTTTATATTATCATAGAGAATGGCACTTAAA
Source organism: Pardosa pseudoannulata (assembly GCA_032207245.1). Classification (NCBI taxonomy): domain Eukaryota; kingdom Metazoa; phylum Arthropoda; class Arachnida; order Araneae; family Lycosidae; genus Pardosa; species Pardosa pseudoannulata. The sequence continues at coordinate 120,462,412 of CM063498.1, forward strand.
AAATTTATTCCTGGAGAAGTTTTTATAAAATTTCTAATAAATTAAGAAAATTTAGTAAAAAAATTGGGTTTTTTCAAAAGGTCTAATTTTTTAATAAATTGAATTATTTCAATATTTTTTGATGCAACACATTTATTATAGACTGGATTAGTGAATTACCTAAAATCTTTGCTTAATTTACATTTGATAAAAAATTTTGGTCCTTCAAAATCAGACACATTGAATTTTTAACGAATTTTTATTACATTTATATCTAACTATGAGTGTAACATCATTAAAAATTATCCAAATTTAAATCTTTTAGGTCATTTACTAGTAAATACTATTAAAAGCACTCATAATAGTTTTCAACAAAATATTTTAACAACATTTTGAGAAATCACATTTCAAGTTTCAACATTTTATTAAAATTACCATTCTGAGAAAAACGCATCTGAAGTTTATGAAAACAACTTTAACTATTAAAAAATTAAAATACAAGTTAAAAAATTCCAAACACTTTCTTGATTCAAATCTTTTTAATTACCAAGTTGCTAATTATTAAAAATGTTTAATTTAATGAAAATTTTAAAAAATCTTGTCCAAAAAATGCTCATTAAAAGGCTTTAAATTCGCAACTTCCGGTTCCGAAGTTGCTACTTCCTTTTTGTTTTAACAGCTGTTACTCATGTTTAAACAACTGTAACTTTTCTTTAAAATGCCGTAGAGACAAAACAAAAACAGATTTAGAAGGCAAAGAGTTGAAATTTTAAAATAGAGTAATAAAAATAAATTATGATTTTTGGCAAAAATGATGTTTTTTACGTAGACGGATACCTTAACGAGTTATAGAGTAATTAATATGGGTAATTCGTAAAAAATACACGGTAAACGAAATCTTTAGCTTCGTTATTCTCAATATGTAAATTGTTATCCTTTTGGGCATTTCTTTTAAAATTGTTATGTGATTTTCTATGAATAACCATTCATAGAAATTATCTGATCCATCAATTTATAAAATCATCTGATATCAAAAAGCAATGTGTTACTTTTTCAGCTCTCGTCAAGCTAAATTATAAATGAAATTTACACTTATAAATGTAAATGAACTGCCAGGAATAGAAAATCGGCATTTGTAAAATTGCATTTATAAATGGAATTCATACAGGAATATTTAAATCTGCATTTAGGGATGTAATTCATTGAGGAATTTTTAAATTTGCATTTGCGGGTGGGAATTTCTTTGGAATTTTAAATATATATTTAAGGAGTTAATTCATACAAAACTTTTTAAATATATAATTTATCTTATAGTTGTAATTTATCTTGAACTATTTTACTTCATATTAAATGATTAGAAAATAATAACAGCATGTAAACTTTTAACTCAAACCAGCAATGCAGCTTACCAACAGGTTGCAAATATTTTTTTTCCTCCTTAAGTGAAGCAGTAGCTTTATTTGCTGCTTTTTGCACCCAAATCATATATTCCAAAATAATCATAACAGAAATAAAGGAGAAAATGCTTGTAAAATATCCACGGCAAGAGTATCCAAATTTGTCTATTTGTCTATGTAAACTACTGCGTGAAGCAGAAAATGAAGAGAAACAAGAAAGAGCGTTGTCACCATATTTTCTGAAAGGAAATCCCTGAGTGTGTATCTTTATCGATCTCCAGTGTCTTTAAAGCGCAGTTTATTTCGACGATTCCCCGTCGGATCGTATATTAAGGCACAGTTTTCTAATTCGCGATGTTTAATTCATTAAATTCTTTTTCGTTTAAAATGAGAGGAGAGATAAACCCTATGTTGAGATTCTTTATGTTGCGATTTGCTCTAAACTTCCCATGAGACATGAAAGAATCATTTTGTATTTTAACAACAATATAAGGTAAAATATCAAGCATATTTCTTGATATAAATACATACGGGAGTGTGTATATATGCATATATTTTTATATTCAGATTTTTGGAACCAGTAGATAAGTTACAACTGTAGAGAACAACAGTCCAACGTACAAATATGTGTTGAAAATGAAAATATCATATATAACAAATAACAAATAATGTATAAATATAATAAATAACAAATTTTTAAACTGTTTTAAAAAATATACATTTTTTTAAAGACAATATGATATTTTGTAAGTGCTTGAATATAGTTTTCAGTTTCTTTTCGTCATTTTAGCTTCGAAAAATTTCTTCAGCATTTATTTCAAAATAGGAGCTTTAACTGTAGTGAACAACTGTTGAACATACAATTATATGTTAAAAATGAAAATAATATATTATTTAATATATTATGTGTATGTAATGTTTTAATATATTATTTAAAAAATACAAATAAGTTGTTTTCCATTAAAAAACAAATGTTAGGAAAAAAATTTAATAAAAATTATGAAGTTAAAACAGCGTTTGTAGTTTCCTAAAATACAAATATATAAGCAAATTTTTAAACGTTTAAAAATATACTTTTTAATATTACATAAGACATTATAATATTTTTCAAGTATTCGGATATATTTTCCAAGTTTCTTTTCGTCATTTTAGCTGTGAAAAATTTATCAGCGTTTATTTCGAAAACGTATCAAGTAAAATAGAAGTTCCAATTGTAGAGAACAACTGTCTAACAAAAAAAAATATATGTTGAAAATTAAAATAATTTATTATTTAATATATTGTGTGTGTTTTAATGTTTTGTGTGTTGCAATGTTTTATTATGTTATTTAAAAATACAAATCAGTTGTTTTCCATTAAAGAAGCAATATTAGGAAATGAAATTAATAAAATTTTATGGCGTCAAAACAACGTTTGAAGTTTCCTAAAATACAAATATTGCAAGCAAATTTTTAAAAGCTTAAAAAATATACTTTTTAATATTTGTTTTAAAGACAATATGGTATTTTTCAAGTGTTTGAATATGGTTTTCAAAGTTTCTTTTCGTCATTTTATCTGAAAAAATTCTTGAGCGTATATTTCAAAATAGAAGTTTCAACTGTAGAGAACAACTGTCCAACATGCAAATATATGTTGAAAATTAAAATAGCATATTATTTAATATATTATATATGTAATGCTTTCATATAGTTTTTTAGATATACAAATAAGTTGTTTTACATTAAAAAATAAATGTTAGGAAAAAAATTCAATAAAAATTTATGAAGTTAAAACAACGTTTGGAGTTTCCTAAAATACAAATATATAAGCAAAATTTTAAACCTTTAAAAATATACTTTTTAATATTACATAAGACATTCTAATATTTTTCACGCATTCGGATATGGTTTTCAAAGTTTCTTTTCGTCATTTTATCTGAAAAAATTCTTGAGCGTATATTTCAAAATAGAAGTTTCAACTGTAGAGAACAACTGTCCAACATGCAAATATATGTTGAAAATTAAAATAATATGTTATTTTATATATTATGTGTGTTATGATTTAATATATTATTTAAAAATACAAATCAGTTGTTTTTTATTAAAAATAAAGTTAGGAAAGAAAATTTAATAAAAATTTATGACGTTAACACAACGTTTAGATTTTATTAAAATACAAATATTATAAGCAAATTTTTAAAAGCTTAAAAATATATATTTTAAAAAAAATATATATATACTGTTTTAAAGACATTATGATATTTTTCAATTGTTCGAATATGGTTTTCAAAATTTCTTTTCGTCATTTTAGCTGCGAAATGTTCCTCAGCGTTTATTTCAAAAACGTATCAATCAAAACAGAAGACCACTGCAACATTCTCCTAATTCTCCATCGTTAACAATTACAGAAACGAATTTCTAAGCAAGTGACCTTTTTGCTACAATTCACTGTCATTCTAAGAAAATATCGAATCTTCCATACCAAGATTATCCTCAATACTAATCCCTTTCCTGGAATGCGAACAATGTTCTCCTGTTAAACACTGAAAGGCTAACTTTAAGGATGAACGCAACTTTCCTTTGTTAACGCTTGAATTGAAAAATTGAAGACTTGACCTTATTATTACTTATTACTGTCATTTTACAAAGTTACCAAAACAAAATTATTACAACCGTTTTTCCTCTCTCCATTAGCCATATTTTTGAGTTGTACAGCTAAAGTCTAACTTTAACCCTCTAAGCGGTTTTCACGTACAATTCCGCTAAACCGATGATGTCTTCAAAGCGCTTGTCACGTACAATTTTCGACCTCCAAAAACGTTTCGAAAATAGATGTAATGTACATTTCTGCCAGTGTTTTTTTTACCAGTGTTTGAGGTAGGAGTGTCAGGTTGATTGTTTAGAAACTGCATCCCTCATGGACTGACATTTATTGAGGGATGCACCCCTACTCCCTTACTCACAAAGACGCTGATAGCTTTTCATGGCTTTGTAAATCTCTATTTCGAAGTATTTCGTTTGCGGTAACAGATGTGTCTTTAATTGCACCACTTAAATATCATGGATAACTTCCGTAAAAAATATAAATAATTCTCTTAAAGAATATTATTATTTGTACTTTTAGAATCCATTATGTCTTATGGGATGATCTTCGGGACTTGACGAGTTTTATGTGTCTTAAAAATTAACAATCTATAATGTCTATTTATATATCTATTTATAACCGGAAGTAAAGGGACAATAACGAGGGTGGAATTCCCGTATTCCATTCTAGTCGACAAAGGATGAAGTAAAAAATCATAGAAAGCTTTGGCAATTCACACAATAATCCTTTAGTGTATTTTTGGTGCCTTTTTTTAATCGGAGTGTTCCACTCGGAGGGTTAAAGACATTAATAATAATTATCTTTTGTTAACGCTTGCAGTGAAAAATTCAAAAATATTTAACCCCATTTATTGCATTTGCTACGATTCTAGAAAAGTGTCAAAATACCACACCATGGTTATCTTTCATAAATTTCTTTCCTATCAGTGTCACCCAAACTAAGTTTAAAGATTAACGTTAAAGACACTCAAAATTATCTTCGTTAATACTAATTGTAATAAATTATCAAATACGTAGTTATTCTTTTTTCATTTTAGTCTCATTCTGGAATACGTAGAATATCCCAAACTATCCACAATAACATTTCTTATTTACCCCAGTCACCTATAATCTCTCATTGGAGTCTTCTTTTTTACATCCCTACCATAAAACAGTAT
>CM063498.1:120475026-120482526 GCA_032207245.1 Pardosa pseudoannulata
TGTGCATTGTATGAAAAATCAATTACCACTGTATAAAGAGTAAAAACTCCAAGCGCAGATACTCTAGTGGAAAAAGAAGCTGAGGAGAAACGAAGGCCAATTTGCATATATGAATACATAATTAACAAGAGGTTTCTCTGCAAGTCTGTTTCCTCCATTTTTTTCAATGTTCATGCACATTTCTTTGGGTAAAACGTTCGAGGAATCAATTTTAAGAAATTGCATCTATGATGTCCGTAGCTGTATTACATAATTGACAAAATAGGTACTACTACATCTCTACTTTTTCAAAAGTTTCCAACCTTTTGTATTTCGAGTTCCTAAGGCAGGATTTCCCTTGTGGGGAATTAAACGTTCCTGAATTGTATTTCTAGATAAGAAATTATGGTAAACTAGTTGTTTTTCTAAATTTGCAAACTGAGTTTTGCATTTCATTTAAATATAGTTCCAGAAGCCGTAAAAGTTTCTGGGGAAAATAAATGCCATGAGTTTGGGTTTGCAAAAAAAAAATCTTCTTTTTGAATAATTTTCAAAACAGAGATAAAATGTTCTTCGATAAATTTAAATTGCTATTTGAAATAGGTTTATTTAAAGAAAGGACCTAAAAGTTTGCACATTTATTGCACGTTATAAATACGAAATCTAATTTTAAGTGAAAAAAGAGTGTTTTCATGGAAATTGAATATTTTTATTATCACTTTAGTGATTGAATTTAAGGTTTTAGTGTTTCAGCTCAAGGCTCTAAAAGATTGTTCGGCAGCTACAATAGGTGGATATAAAAAGTGAGGAAAAAATATTTTAGAGCTTTTATTTTGAATCAGAGGCTTTAAAACCTCCGAGAAGAAGACAAAAGTCTTATTGATAATGACTTTACGAAAAGTAAATTTACTTTTAAAAGTTTATTGGCATTTAATGGGAATTCTGCCAATGATTTATAGAAACACATATACACATAACTACATATGCTTATTCGTCATATTTTACTTCATTTACACTGCGCTTCGGAGTAACGCATGGAATTTGAACGTGCCGGAGTTAGAATTTATGTAGTTTTGGATGAGTACGTAACGTGTTATCATAGAAAAATTTATCCATTTTGGAATCATAGAAAAATTTATCCGTTTTGGAACTGTTGAACACAACGAAAGGCTTTCGGAAATTATTTCGCAAAATTATAAAACTTTGTGCATATATAAAATGAAATATAACTAAATGAATAACATAAAAATAAATCAGATTCTATTTTAACTTCAATTTATCACAATTTTACCGTATTATTACTAAAAAGTACATTTTTAACTGTTTGAGATTATATGTGGTGCGGATAAACTAAAACCACAAAGGAAATATTTTTATGGATACGTATATAGAGTTGAATTGAAAATGCTTTTTAAAATTTAAAATGAGTTTTAACCTTTTGAATTGTGAATCGAGCGACGATTGTGTGTGCCACTTTCGACGAAAGCTTTTCTCATGCGTTTTGACCAGAAGCAGTTTCATCACGTGCTAAATTATGAGCAAACCAGTGGACATTAATAGTACTGCATTTACTATTTAATAAAACCATAAAATTTGATAATTATATTTCATTTCATTTTTATTAAAAAATTATTAATGTTTTTATTTCACATAATATTATTTCTATGTTTTTGGTTATATAACAAAAGTAAACGTAGTGAAGAATCGGTATCTGTTTCAGTTTCTAAGGTTTAATCAGGACACTTTCCAGCACAGTTAGTAGTACCAATTTTCCTTTTTGCTATTTGGTTAAATTTTTAGATTTTTTAAGAATTTTTTAAACATCAACAGTGAATTATTTATTACATATAATATAATACTTTGTTGCAATTACGCCTAAGAATAAACGGCCAACTCTTATATTGCAACTGTAACAAACAATAACGCAAAAACAAAAACTTTATCGACTAAAAACTATAACATGTCTGATACGAACTTTTCACTTTTGGCCTGAAAGAATCATCACGTGTGTATTACGAGGTTCTTATTTTGGGAACAGCAGTACGATGATGTCTCCCATACGTTGTTTTAATTCAAAAGTTTAATAATCTAAATGAAAATGAAACCTAAAATAAAACAGACTTCGATGACCCAAACCTACATCCAACTCAATGGTTTATGGATGTGAAAACATACGTGGGTTCTGGAAACCTTTCGACATTATTAATTTCAAAATTATACACTGATTAATTGACTTAAAATTTAATTTTTTTTCAATATTTTCATATATTTCAAAACTTAATTTGTATAAATGACTAGTTGGTGTTTAATATATTATGTTTTTATTTCACATAATATTATTTCTATGTTTTTGGTTATATAACAAAAGTAAAAGTAGTGAAAAATCGGTATCTGTTTCAGTTTCTAAGGTGTAATCATGTCACTTTCCAGCACCGTTAGTAGTATCAATTCTCCTGTTTGCCATTAGGTTAAATTTTTAGATTTTTTTAAGAATATTTTAAGCACCAAATGTTAATAATTTATTGCATACAATATAATAATTTATTGCGATTATGCCTAAGAATAAACGACCAACTCTTATATTGCAGCAGTAACAAACAATAAAGCAAAATCAAAAACTTTATCACCTAAAAACTATAACATGTCTGATACGAGCTTTTCCCTTTTGGCCAGAAAGAATCATTACGTGTGTAATACGAGGTTCTCATTTTAGGCACAGCAGTACGATCATGTCTCCCATACGTTGTTTTAAGGCAAAAGGTTAATAATCTAAATGAAAATGAAACCTAAAATGAAATAGATTTCAATAACCTAAACCTACATCCAACTCAATGATTTATGAATGCAAAAGCTTACGGGGGTTAGGAAGACCATCCGACATTATTAATTTCAAAACTATATGCTGATTAATTTACTTAATCATTTAAAACTTTTTTTAATATTTTCGTTTATTTCTAAATTTAATTTGTATAAATGACTAGTTTGTATTTAATGTATTATAGATTTCCTTTAAGCTTTTTAACATTACTGCGATTATTATCCATTCTTTTAAAGTATTCGATTTGTGTTACATTTTTGTATTTTTTAATAAACATATGAACAAGATTACATTTCACTTGCATATAATGCTAAGGGTTACCTACCCTTCCGCATTTGGTGATTCTAGTTTTCTGATTTTATGCAAGTAGTTTTGGAAACTTACATGACCGGTTATGAAATAGTTTAGAATGTAATTTTTGAATTGCGACTTTCTTTCTACTTTTCACGTTATGGTATAGGTAGCTCATTTAATTACCCATTTATCCCAATATGCTTGCCAATTTATTTATGTTTTCTTTCATATAGTTTTTAAGTATTAATCCAAGGAGCTGTATAGGTTTATAATTTATTGATTTAGTGGCGTTATTTGCTAAAATATCTGCATAAAGGTTACCAATATTAAAAATGAAATAGACCTAGGCAAGATGAATATATGAACTTAATTTAATGTTTATTATTACTTTTTGGTAAAATCTTTCACGAATCTATGAAAATTTAATTCGAAAACAGTATTTTATAAATTAACAGAACACCTTTAAAATATCGATTTTAATAAATAAAATTCAGTGAGATTGAATTACTTATGTTTCAATGAATATGTGTACAAAATTTTATAATTTTATGTTAGCAATTTACAAACAATGTCTTCTGTCATCTTTATTTCGATTTTTTATTTTCTTGTGTTAATTGGATTTTATTTAAATTATTTTAATTAAATTTTCTGCCATAAAATGTTTTCATACGTTTCAGCATAAAGTAAAATATAAATTGTAACGGTGTTTGCAAACATTGAATTTACAGCTAAATAATATATACAAACTATTACTGAGTATTTAGGATTTCATTAATCTGGGAGCTACGTTAAAATTAATAAAATAACATTAAAATATTTATACTAACTGTTCACATTTATTCATTTTCTGGGTTTTACGTTTAATATAAAAATCTGATCAAATAACAAAATTGTGTACGTACTTTTTTCTAATTATAGCCTCTAAATTTCACTTAATTAAAAATATATTCAGTTCTTTTAAAAGTTGTATGTAGCAGAATGTTGAAAAATATTTGGATACTAATATTTTAAGTATTTAATTTGTTTAATTTAATCATTAAATGTGGGTGTGTATTTCAGCTATATAAAAAATTTAAAATATTAGTATTAACAAAATAAAATTTAAACTTAGTTACTACATTACAGAGGATCAGGTAACCTAATGAACAGATAATGATAAGGTGAAGGTCACAAGACGTAAATTTTTAAATATTGAAAAATGAGCATATGAAACGTGTGTATATAGCAGATCAGCGCAATTAGTGTTAAAAGTAAAATATGTGTATTATTTAATGTAAAAGAGATATATCTAACTTTTATAAAATTCATTTCTTGTAATGAAAATGAACGTGAAAAATAATTTTTTTATATTAAAGTATTTATAGGTAAAGTCTTTGTAAATGATGCATGTTCTTTTTTGCCGAAATTGTTCCAAATAAATACTTCTGAAATTATTAATCACTAGCAATAAGAAGGAATATGACTTCAAATACATCAAGCTCCTAATCACAATTTTGCCTCAAATGAGGAAAAGTCTTTTGACTCAGACGAAACTACTTCCTCGGTATATTTCCAACTTTTCCAGACAACTCTTGAAACGGTAATTTCTATTAGCAAACGTATATTCGTTCATCGCAATGTGAGCCTCACTTCTTTTCTAGAGATATGAAAGCGCGATTTAACTTTGCATGTAACAATTTCGGATTCCCTGGAATTAATCCCTTTAATACTTGATAACCTTATTCGTGATACACAAGGCTGAGCAAACCAAATTCAATATTCTGGTTTCACTTCGTTAAGACTGTCTGCAACTAAAGGGAGCTGGTCCGACTGAAGGACTCAGCACAAAAGCTGCCTTTCCCTTCTCGAATTAATGGAACAATTAAATGCCCAGGGGCGAGCAGCGTCGTCCCATAATGAGGCTAATTAAGATGTGAGGAGAGAAGGCGACTCATTAAACGGGAACGAAATGCTCCTCTCTCTCTCACTCTCTTTCTCTCCCTCTCTCATGTCGGGTGAAATACGCGGATAGTTCGTGATTAATTATTTGGTGCAGTTTTGTTTTAGTGTGACCCCGTGTCCAATACCTGGGGCAAGTGAGTGAATGAAACTGTCCCCGATTAAAATTAGCGGATAGCATGCAATAAATTTAAATAAATAGTGTTACTTGAGGAGGACATCCAGGAAGACAAATATATGTGCTTTCGATATAACCTCCATGGTATACTTTCTTGGGTAACAGGATACCATCTGGATAGTCTTGTATCCCCATATGTTTAAGTAATTCATCATGCATACTGGCATTACTTCAAAGGTGTAAAAGTCAATTTGGATATTGTAGTTTCATACGAATGATCAATAAAAGAATATGACTGTTGGTTAATATCATGAATGTTGCTTTAGCATTAGTTATCTGTTCGAACTATTAGCATTAGCAAACATAATAAGAGGTGATTTTTTAAGGTTTCAAGCTTTAATTATTTAAGTAAATAATTTAAGTAAGTTGAATAACACTATTCCTGGTTAAAATTAGTGGATAGCATTAACTAGTGGATAAATTTAACTAGTGTTACTGGAGAATATATCGAGGAGAGATAAATGTGCTAGAAATATAACCTCAATGAAATATTCTCTTGGGTAACAGGGTGTCATCTGGCCAATATTGTATTTCCATATGTATAAGTAACTGATCATTCATACTAGCATTACTTTACGGAGATACATGATCTAGAAAATTTCAAAACGTTGACTTTTGAAAATTTAGAATTATCTGATAGTCATTATGTCTCTCTACCTGACATTAGAAACTATATAATATTTTCTTGAAACCAGAGTTCTAATACATAAAAATCTGCATAAAATTTATTAAAAGAACGCTATTAAGAGCAGTTTAAAATTGATATTACTCATAAAATAATATTCGCAACTTACTCATACGATAACTGAAGAACTATTATACACATATATTTGAGAGTTGATACACGTGTTACTCTTAAACTCTCAACATAAATAAAAGAATTTTTTTTAAAAACATTAATATTTAGATACTTCAATCTCTTAGTTTTAATGAAATTTTTTTATAAACTCTCAACTTAAAATTTACATGAAAAAAAGAAAAAAATTAAAGCCGAAATGCTTGTTAGGTTTTACACTATTATTATTCTCAATTCATGTTCTCAAGTCTATTCGAAATATCGAAGAAATATGTTTGATAAATGTTCCACGACAAGGACGTTTTTATAAAGAGGTAGTTCCAGGGGATCCTTTCTCTAATTATTTTCAATGTGTGCTTTCTAAAATTTTTTATATTAAAATCTGTGTCTATTTCTAGTTTATACTGCAAGTGTTGAAATATCCTTTTTCAACCACAAAAGAAATTAAAACATTTTTCTGCAATAAAACTGGTCACAAGGGGTTGAAAAATTTAGCATAACTTTCGGTGAATATAGGCATTAATATAAATGCAGATATTGGTTTGAACAATCTGTCTTTAAAAGCTAGACGACAGCATTTTCAAGATATGTTCTCAGCATTCTGCAAGACACACTGCTGTTAACTGTAGTACACGCTATATTATGATTTCAAATGGTAGCTGAATAGTCATCATGTTGAACATGCCTTGTTTAGAATAATTTTTTAATTAGAGTAAATATTGACTAAATGCATATTGTATCAATAAATGACCTCTGGTTTTTCTGTAATTTTTTTAATTATTTAAAATATTCACATCCTTTCATTATGTCCTAAACAACATTTCATAATTTTCTGAGCAAAAATTTCGACTGCAGACAACTTAAAATAGAAAAGTTTAATTATGAACATACCGTATTTTGAGAAAACACTGAGGGCACATTTCCATCTTATATATAAACTGGAAATATACCTTCCGTGCTGTATAATTATTTCTCATTCATTGTTTTAAAGCTTAAAAGCTATTGTGGACATTGCAATAACAGGCTAAGGATTAATAAAATATGTAAACTAACGACGGATGTTATGGAGGCTTTTTTAGTAACAGTTATCTGTTTGAAAAACTACATTAACATGCAGTATAAAATATAGCTTCTACTCTAATTCAGTACTAGAAAATTTCAGAAGCCACAACTAATATAATGAAAAAGAAACATAGGTAAAAAGCAAAAATAAATATCAATAAATATTTATTCCAACTGTTACGGGATTAAAATATGGTTTAATTGAAATTAATTCACGGTTAAGTAACAAATAATATTATTTTATATTACATAACGAACAAAATTATGATATTCTAGGACTTCAAAAGTTATTATATAAAGAAAAAAATCTTACTTAAATTATACGCTCGTGTAAATAATTTATCGTGTATGGTGAATGCTTTTTATGTTATCACAACGAAATATACCCTGACAATCAAAAGAAAATAAATTGAAACTCTTAACATGTGTATACAT
>CM063498.1:120487526-120502526 GCA_032207245.1 Pardosa pseudoannulata
ATAATTTATGGCTAGTTAAAGCTTAGAAATGGTTAAACAGGACATGTGTTAGATAAAGTCTACTGTAAGCAAGATGGTTTTTTAACCAGTGTGAACCGTGTAATTTAAAAAAATGCTTATACTAGACTCAAAATGCATAAAAAAATATATAAACTATTTAAGATATAGATAAACACGAAATCTATTTAAAAATTAATGTTTTAATAAAAAAGATTCTACGTTTATGTTATATAGTTTTATTCATATAGAGATCATAGTTAACATAAATTATATTTCATCTCTACTAAAATATAGCTCTGTATTGCACTTTCGAGTAACTAGTGAGACTTCACTAAATACCTGTAAAAATGTTTGAACAGCTCTTAAAATACCGTATTTATGTGAATCTAATGCACCATCGAATCTAATAGGCATCCCCATTTTAAAACTTTAATTAAAAAATTGTTTGTCGGCGAATGTAATGCGCATCAATGGTATGAAGAATTTATTGAATCTTATTGTATACAACAATGGATTTGTATATAAATTATCAATCAATGGTATGATAATTTTTATTTAAATTTAGATACCATATTTTATACAACAATGGATTTATACATAAAGTACCGTCCAGACAAAGCATTGATGGTGGATTGGAGAGCCCACCGGAACGGCGTTCCCATACATTTCGGAACCAGCAGTTTGTATCCTGTATTCAATAATGTGTCAACGATAAATGTAACGATAAATATAGTTGAGAAATACAGTAATACATTGTTTCAATTCAAATTTGGTTCAAGTCATCGGTGAACTGCTGACGCACTCGAATCTAATGCGCCATCTAATCTAATGCGTACCCCAATTTTGAATACTACATTTGGCCAAAAACGATGAGCATTACATTAGCGTAAATACGGTAAGTAGAAAAAGAGATATTAAAACATTTATTCTTTTACTAATTTGAAATTCCATTAAAATCAAAGTTTACAATAATCAACTCTGTTTATATTTCTTATCATTATTTTTTATTTAGCTATTATCTCAATTAAAAATTAATAATGAATGGGTGAAGAATATTTCATTATAATATAGGTTTTGATTAAGTTCCATTACTATTGTTAAATTAGTTATGGTAGATTCTATTACTAAATAATGCATTTAAAAATGTCAAGAAAGTGTCAGAAATATGCATATCTCCGTAAGGGACAAAATGACGGCAATTAGTACAAAAACTCAAAAAAATTCTGCAAACGGAATGAATGCCTTGGGAATTGAACGTAAATGGGAGCACGTACAAATCATGAAAACGGTTTCTTTTCCAAATTTATATGTGCGACACGTATTTATCTATGATTACATTAACACGCGGAGTAAAAGAGAGAGGTTGGCATGAGATAAACATCCAAACTTAAAAGTCCCTTCATGAACGCCATACCTGAAGAGGCGTAAAAGTGAAAGAAAACACTGCGCGACCCGGGTCCCCTCATTAAAATTCCCACCGATACAGAGCTCTCCCTCAGTGATTCCAGTGATCAAACACAGACACATTTCCAAAGAGAGTTGCAAAAAATAATAGCCGTAGACACGCGGCCACTTATCTGATCGATTCGCACGTCAAGAACTGCAGTCAGTGCATAATTGGGGCTGTCAGTGGTCTCCGTGTGCTGCTGGGGCTTTTCTTTGTCTGAAATGCCACGCGTCAGTCATTCACATGAGGAGTGACGGCACGGGTAAGATAGAAAGAGTCATATATTAATGTCGCCTGATATAACGATTTGTAACGCTTATTTCTAGCGAATGGAAGTGACACAGGATAGGAATAGATGATTCGTTTACTTCTCTCGCGTAGTTATATTTATAGAGGTGGCTTTGCGTATATTGTTAAGTGGAATTTTATTTATAAATAGAAGTGATCTAAAGGGGGGAATTTTATCAAAATATTTTTGAAATCGTTTATGAAATATAAAAGTAAAATCTGCATGGGAATTTTAACTGGACATTAGTGAATAAATTTATAAATTTATTTACTAATCTCCAGTTAAATTAATAAATTTCTTATGAGTCATATATTAATGTCGACTGATATAACGATTTGTAACGCTTATTTCTCGCGAATGGAAGTGACATAGGATTGGAGTAGGTGATTCGTTTAGTTCTCTCGCGTAGCCATATTAATAAAGATGGCTTTGTGTATATTGTTAAGTGGAATTTTAATTAGAAATATAAATGATCTATTAAGATAATAGAAGTGAAATCGTATACAAAAAATAAAAGTAAAATCTACATGGAAATTTTAGTTGGCGATTATTAAATAATAACTGAAATTTATAAATTCCTTATGAGTCATATATTAATGTAACATGATATTCCGATTTGTAACGCTTATTTCTCGCGAATGGAAGTGACACAGGATAGGAATAGATGATTCGTTTACTTCTCTCGCGTAGTCATATTTATAGAGGTGGCTTTACGTATATTGTTAAGTGGGATTTTATTTATAAATAAAAGTGATCTAAAGTGGTGTGTTTTATCAAAATAATTTTTAAATCGCTTACGAAAAATAAAAGTAAAATCTGCATGGGAATTTTAACTGGAGATTAGTAAATAATACCTGAAATTTATAAATTTCTTATGTCATATATTTATGTCGCCTGATATAACGATTTGTAACCTTCATTTCTATCGAATGGAAGTGACACAGGATAGGAATATATGATTCGTTTACTTCTCTCGCTGTAGTCATATTTATAGAGGTGGCTTTGCGTATATCGTTAAGTGGAATTTTATTTATAAATAGAAGTGATCTAAAGTGGGGAATTTTATCAAAATATTTTTGAAATCATTTACGAAAAATAAAAGTAAAATCTGCATCGGAATTTTAACTGGAGATTAGTAAATAATACCTGAAATTTATAAATTTCTAATGAGTCTTATTTTAATGTCGCCTGATATAACGATTTGTAACGCTTATTTCTCGCGAATGAAAGTGACACAGGATAGGAATCGATGACTAGTTTACTTCTCTCGAGTAGACATATTTATAGAAGTGGCTTTGCGTATACTGTTAATTGAAATTTTATTTATAAATAAAAGTAATCTAAAGTGGGGAATTTTATCAAAATATTTTTGAAATCATTTACTAAAAACAAAGGTAAAATATACAAGGGAATTTTAGCAGAAGATTAGTAAATATTAACTGAAAATTATAAATTTTTAACAGTCATATTTTAATGTCATCTGATATCACGATTTGGAACGCTCATTTCTTGTGAATGGAAGTGACACAGGATCGGAATAGTCACTGTTAAGTGAAATTTTATTTATAAATAAAAGTGATCTAAAGTGGAGAATTTTATCAAAATATTTTTGAAATCTTTTATGAAAAATTAAAGTAAAATCTGCATAGGAATTTTAACTGGAGATTAGTAAATAATACCTGAAATTTATAAATTTCTTATGAGTCATATATTAATGTCGCTTGATATAACGATTTGTAACGCTCATTTCTAGCGAATGGAAGTGACACAGGATAGGAATAGATGATTCGTTTACTTCTCTCTCGTAATAATATTTATAAAGTTGACTTTGCGTATATCGTTAAGTGGAATTTTACTTATAAATAGAAATGATCTAATGTGGAGAGTTTTATCAAAATATTTTTGAAATCGTTTACGACAAAATAAAGGTAAACTATACAAGGGAATTTTAGCTGGAGATCAGTAAGTATTAACTGAAAATTATAAATTTTTTATGAGTTATATTTTAATGTCGACTGATATACCGATTTGTAACGTTTATTTCTCGCGAATGGAAGGGACACAGGATAGGAATAGATGATTCGTTTACTTCTCTCGCTGTAGTCATATTTATAGAGGTGGCTTTGTATATATTGTTAAGTGGAATTTTATTTATAAATAGAAGTGATCTAAAGTGGGAAATTATATCAAAATATTTTTGAAATCGTTTATGAAAAATAAAAATAAAATCTGCATGCGAATTTTAACTAGTGATTAGTAAATAAATTTATAAATTTATTTGCTAATCTCCAGAAAAATTAATAAATTTCTTTTGAGTCATATATTAATGTCGACTGATATAACGATTTGTAACGCTTATTTCTCGCGAATGGAAGTGACATAGGATTGGAGTAGGTGATTCGTTTAGTTCTCTCGCGTAGCCATATTAATAAAGGTGGCTTTGTGTATATTGTTAAGTGGAATTTTAATTAGAAATATAAGTGATCTATTAAGATAATAGAAGTGACATCGTATACGAAAAATAAAAGTAAAATCTACATGGAAATTTTAGTTGACGATTATTAAATAATAACTGAAATTTATAAATTCCTTATGAGTCATATATTAATGTCACATGATATTCAGATTTGTAACTTTTATTTCTCGCGAATGGAAGTGACACAGAATAGGAATAGATGATTCATTTACTTCTCTCGCGTAGTCATATTTATAGAAGTGGCTTTGCGTATATTGTTAAGTGTAATTATATTTATAAATAGAAGTGATCTAAAGTGGGGAATTTTATCAAAATATTTTTGAAATCGTTTATGAAATATAAAAATAAAATCTGCATGAGAATTTTAACTGGAGATTCGTAAATAAATTTATAAATTTATTTATTTACTATTTCGTGAATGGAATAGATGATTCGTTTACTTCTCTCGTGTAGTCATTTTTATAGAAGTGGCTTCGAGTATATTGTTAAGTGTAGTTATATTTATAGGTAGAAATGATCTAAAGTTGTGAATTTTATCAGAATATTTTTGAAATAGTTTACGAAAAATAAAAGTAAAATCTATTTGAGAAACTTAGCTGGTAATTAGTAAATACTAACTGAAATTTCTAATTTTCTTATGAATCATATTTTAATCTCGTCTGGTATAACGATTTCTAACGCTTTTTCCTCGTGCATGGAAGTGACACAGGATTGGAATAGATGAACATTTACTTTTCTCTCGTAGTCCTACTTATAAAGGTGGCTTTTCGTATAATGTTAAGTGGGATATTATTTATAAATAAAAGTGTTCTAAAATGGTGAATTTTACCTAAATATTTTTGAAATCGTTTACGAAAAATAAATGTAAAATCTGCATAGGAATTTTAGGTGAAGATTATTAAAAGTAACAGAAATTTATAAATTTCTTATGAGTCATATTTTAATATCGTCTAATATAACGATTTGTAACGCTAATTTCTCGCGAATGGAAGTGACACAGGATAGGAATAGATGATTCGTTTACTTCCCTCGCTGTAGTCATATTTATAGAGGTGGCTTTGTATATATTGTTAAGTGGAATTTTATTTATAAATAAAAGTGATCTAAAGTGGGAAATTATATCAAAATATTTTTGAAGTTTATGAAAAATAAAAGTAAAATCTGCATGGGAATTTTAACTGGACATTAGTAAATAATATCTGAAATTTACATATTTTTTATGAGTCATATATTAATGTCGCCTGATATAACGATTTGTAACTCTTATTTCTCGTGAATGAAAGAGACACGGGATCGGAATAGATTATTCGTTTACTTCTCTCTAGTAATAATATTTATAAATTTGAATTTGCGTATATCGTTAAGTGGAATTTTATTTATAAATATAAATGATCTACAGTGGAGAGTTTTGTTAATATTTTTGAAATCGTTTACGAAAAATAAAAGTAAAATCTATGTGAGAATTTTAGATGGTGATTAGTAAATGAATACTAACTGAAATTTCTAAATTTCTTATAAGTCATACATTAATGTCGCCTGATATAACGATTTATAACGCTTATTTCTCGCGAATGGAAGTAACACAGGATCGAAATAGATGATTATTTTATTTCTCTCTCGTAATCATATATATAGAGGTAGCTTTGCGTATATTGTTTAGTGTAATTTTATTTAGAAATAGAAGTGATTTAAAGTGGTGAATTTTATCAAAATATTTTTGAAATCGTTTACGAAAAATAAAAGTAAAATCTCTATGGGAATTTTAGTTGGAGATTAGTAAATATTAACTAAAATTTATAAATTACTTATGAGTCATATATTAATGTCACATGATATACCGATTTGTAATGCTTATTTCTCTCCAATGGAAGTGACATAGGATCGGAATAGATGATTCGTTTAGTTCTCTCTCGTAGCCATATTTATAACGGTGGCTTTGTGTATATTGTTAAGTGGAATTTTATTTATAAATAGAAGTGATCTATTAAGATAACAGAAGTGAAATCGTTTACGAAAAATAAAACTTAAATCTACATTTCAATTTTAACTGCAAAACACAGTGGCTAAAAAGAACACTAAGCCAAAAGTTTTTCTAAAATTAATCTTCAATCTTTGAGTTTCCATTACATTCATAATACACTTATTTCGTAGCTGTGAAATAGCTGTTATATGAGACATTTCTCTATTTAGGCATTATTTAATTCGACCTTACGTTTATTGCTGCATTTTTAAGTTATTTACAAAACCAACGTATAAGAAATTTATAAGCTCCAGTTACTATTCGAAAGTATATTCTACTAATCTCCAAACCAAAATCTTCCTGTAAGTTTTTATATGTTCATCATTATTATTATTTCGGGTTTTAGGAATGACTCTTGCTGAGACATTAAACAAATGGGCAGGAAAATTAATTAGCTGTTAAAAGTTCGGACGAAATTATCCTGTTCTGGGTAATGAATTTGCTGCAGGCAGAAGCTACGACATTATCAGCAAATACGAGGTATGTTAACATCGTTAGATACAGTGATCAGTAAACTTTATTTTTATGATAAAACTGGAAGAGAGATAGGAGTGATATTGGAAGATTCATTCAAGATGAATTATTTATATGCTTTTATACAGAATATTTTAATATCATTAACCAATATTTTACGATAGAGAATTTAGTGAAATAAATTTTGACTTTGATACAAAGAGGGATGTCAATCTTTATCTAGGGATCAGAAACACACATTAAAGGTAACATAATTTTCTTTACTATTATCATTTATATACTAGAAATTTTCTGATAATTATTTGATACAAAACATTATTATTCAGTTTGTACAATATGTTATTATTTCTAGATAAATTCAGTGATTATTTATTTTGTTTACATTTTATATGTATAATACAAAATATAATAAGTTTATCCTTAAAGCAAATAAATTATTTCATAAATTTTAGTTTCATATCGTGGTAAAAAAAGAGCAAAATATAAGAACCCGATTACTTAAATTTCCAGTTTGCTAAAATCCGTATTTCAATTAATTCAGTGAAACCTTGAGCCTTAATTGAGATATTTTAGCCCACCTTAACCCACGTCCTAAAAATGATGAACTAAAATAAGTCTCTTAGAAACCTCGTCGCAAGCTGGAGGACGATATCGTGTTTTTCAGTCAAATCACTGGCAGCTTGCTAATTAAGTAGATATGCTGCAATGTCATCCAGATTTCAGCATGATGAAATGTAGCCTTAAAACAGAACTTCAAGCTCATATATATATATATATATATATATATATATATATATATATATATATATATATATATATATATATATATTATATATATATATATATATATATATATATATATATATATATATATATATATATATATATATATATATATATATATATATATATATATATATATATATATATATATATATATATGTATGTATATATATGTATATATGTATATATATGTATATATTATATATATATATGTATATGTATATATAGATATATAGATGTATGTGTGTCAGATTGATGATATCGTAGCAAGATAAACAAAATCATAACAGCAGAGGGACGTTTATTTTACACAGATAAAACATTTACCCACTCGTCTTCTTTACATTGACATACAAGAACACTTTTCATTACCATTTCGCAATACACTTTATATCCTGCACAAATCTAATCTACGTCTTGTTTTGTCTCTCTCGTGCCATTTATATACAGTGCATCATCCATGTCTCTTGCCCTTCTTTTGGCAGAAAAACTGTGAAATGAGGTCACTGCAAAGTAGCTTGACATTTATGATATTATTAAAATGAACAAATAGGAGAATTTATTCTCACTGTATGTGATACATTGTGATTAATTTTCGGTTAATTTCGATTATTATTTTCAAATGTCACACGTAAAACTATCTAATGTCTGTTTTAGATGGAATGAGACATATGTTCGCAAACAATCAGAATATACGTTCAAAACAAAATTCTGAATGAGTATAATTAAAAATAGTCAATGATATGGGCGTTATCTGAGTCCATGCTTGTAATTTGAAAATGGGGCATTTATAATCATACATGACACCCCTAAACAGCATTCTATATCCAATAACGCCCTACCAGTTCTCTAAAGTACCGAACTCCCACTATAAAACTGCTTCACATGTTGATTACTTTCCAAATGATCTACTGTGTTAAAGTTTTACAGTTAAAAGTGTAAAATAATATTTACCTTGTTTATTTTGATTGCATTTCTTATGCAACAATACATTCTGACAACCTACAGCACATCGATTCACTCTTAAAACGAATGATTTTATCAAGGTAACTTTTTAACTACCGTCCAGATCCTGCCAAATTAAAATTTTATTTTTGGCAGAAATTGCTGCCAACGAGTCTTTTAGTACCAAATATTGGATGATAGTGATGCCAACAATGATATGAAGGCCATTTATTGATGGTCATTTATTGATTTATTAATCGGACAATGGAAATGAAAGTGCAAAATAATTAAGCGGTTTTTCCTCGTTTTTTTTCTCAACATCTTAATGGCTGCTCAAAATTCAATAGAACAAAATTCGAAGACTTTCAAACATTTACGTGGAACTCTTTCAAAGTACGTAACGGGCATACATGATCGTACCGAGCGACCTCTTAGACGTTTAGTAATCTAGATAAATGTCAACGATCATATAATCGATATCGACTGTAAGTTTAATCTATATCTTCATAATATCGGTTTCGAATTTTTCCGTATAACTACCTTTACTCGTTTTTTGAGTTACCAAATTATTCATTGAACATATTTATCAAGATTTATAGATATCCCATCATCTATCAATAAATAAATTTCAATATATATCACGGTCTCTATTTTTAGAATCGTTACCTTACGAAAGTTACTCGTTTATTATGTAATTAGCAATAAAATGCATCTAAAAAATAAAAAATATCTTCTTTAGCATAAAATTTTAAGGTATTGGAAAGATTTTCCAACACACAAAAGTCACTGCAACAGGATAGTTATTTAACCCCAGTCTCACACTTTTGCTTGACGCATACGTCTACAAAGTCTATAAAGTCAAATGTGTAAAATATATAAAAATACTTAACTAAGTTTAAAATATCATTTTGTGTCAATGTTAAAATACAAATCAGAAACCCCAATTTTTTATGGGGGAGGAGCTTGAGCCAATCTAGCCCCTCCCACTCCCTCTGAATATAGCCCTGCCATAATGTAGATTTTGAATGAAATTATAACCCATTACAACGGTTTTACAAACACTTATTAAACTACTATAGCACTGTGAAAAATGTGCCGTGCACTTCCATTTATTGTTGAATTTTCATAGCACTTCTGAATATCATATTTTTTTCCATTAAATTAATTTAATTTTTGGGTAGAGATGCACTGCAGAAGCTGTGTTTTTTTGTCGCCAAATTTGGCGATTTTTCTGCGGTGTTGTGGGGCGATAACCGGGTTGGTGTGTTTGCCCTGACTTTGAGGGTGGGGTATGGCAGCTCTGATGTGTTATTGCACCCCATTGGTGCACGGGATTTCTGACGTCCATATTCCAGAAATTTGCATTTTAGCTGTTCTTTTGGTTTCCAGTCGCCTATGTTAGGTTGTACTTTTCTTTTCTTATCATTTTCTGGGATTTAGTAATTTAGTTATGGTGCGTGTAGTTATTTCGGTTTTTACTAATTTTGAAATTGTTAAAAAGTATCAGGTTATTCTAAATCAAACAAAATGCTTTGGTTTGTAACATTTTTGTTTTGTTCTTATCATTTTCTTTAATTTAGTAATTTAATTATGGCGGGAAGTGACGTACACAGAATTTTTTCAAGTGGGGGGGTCATAATTCTAAAAAATAACAGCACGCTTAAATTCTACTGAAATTTTTATTTTTGCCATTTTCTCTAAGCTCAAGGGGGTGTTTAAGCCCCTAAACACCCCCCTCGCGTACGCCCTTGATGGTGAGTAGTTATTTTGGTTCTTACTATTTTTGAAATTTTTAAAAACTATCAGGATATTCTTAAGTGTAAGGTGGGTTTTGCATTTCATTCTAAACGCCAAGTGTGTGGAACAACGATATTCTGAATCTGAGGATTTTTTTTTTTTTCAAATCCGGCGTCTTTAATGAATCTGTTCCATTTTCTCGTTACAATGTCATAATAATACACAGAAAATTATTATTTTTTTTTCATTATAAAACAATTTATTACAACTGCTATCCAATTAAAAGTTACATATTTCCGAGATCATTTTCTTGTCTAGGCCATTAAGTAATTAGCTATATAAATCACACAATGTTTTCACTTTTTATAATTAAATTAACCCCCTGCTTTAAAATCAATTAGCAAAATCCCTGACAATAACCTCGAGTAAATATTTCATTAGAAGTGAGAAGACACATTTCAATTACTCGTAGGAATTCCTCCCTCTCTTAAAATAAACCTGTGAGCGAGAATCCTTTGAAACTTCCTTGAACAGTAAAAGTGTATTTTGGATGAAACATTTAGCTTTTCAAGTCACGTAGAGATTAAAAACGACACCTTAGTGACCCTAAACTCAACAATCGAAAAAACGTGATCAGCTTTTTAATTACTTGTTATTTCAACTGTTTGTAATTATTCTCAAGGGTTTATACAGTTTTGTCACCTTTTATTCTTTTTTCCATTTCATTATGAAATTAGTAAAAACTTTTTTTGTGTGATATGTACTTATTTAGGTAACAACAAAAAGTGTCGGATAGTTTGTCCTTCAGATCCTTATCTAAATTTTTAAGGGTATGGTGCATGTTACAAAGCGTTTATGTAAATTATTATACCTTAGTTGTGAAGCTTAGAGGTATAGACTGAAGTATAAATAAATATTTTACGTTAATATATACTTTTTTAAGTTATTAATAAATGAAATTTTTAAGATCCTTTTAATTTTAATTCTTAGTTTTTCTCCCATTTTCTTCTAGTATTTTATACTATTTTTACTTAAAACTATATTTTGAATATATATAAGATATATTTTATCGGTTAATTGAATAGTGCATAGAACATAAATGCCTATAAATGGATATTTAATGCAAAATTCTAAGTATAAATTGAGTTTTATTAATCTAAATGAAATTAAAATTTAAAGCACATACTCTTGTTTAATTTAATGTGTATTACGAGTGATTACTAAAATCTTTGTTAGAATCTAAAAAAATTTGCAAGGAAAATGCCCCGCTTTATTTTTGTATCATTATGTGAACAACTAAGTTGTACTTCAATTTACACACAGTGTCACATCTCCTAGTGACTAAAGTAATTCTTTACAAAAGCACTTTAAAACATATATTATCCCATAAGGAAACTTTGTAAGGAAATAGTGTGTGAATAAAACTAATCTATTTTATTTTATTTGCTAGAAAATTTTTACTTCATTTGTAATATGTTTATTTTTTATTTCAAAGTAGCATCCAGAATTGACAATTATATTAACACCAGACAGGGATTAATTACATGTATTCGATTTCGGTTGCTAAGTTGTTAATCATTTGGCATTACCCAGAGTGCACGTGTACCTTAAGTAATGCAATAGACGCGAAAAACGTTGCCACTGCTCATAGTGAATTTTCTTACTTTGGAAACAGGAAGCAATTGTAAGACTTCTCAGTATTTATATATTTTTATAAATATAGTTAACATTTAAATAATACCAAGCGCAAGACTTCTCCGTATTTGTATATTTTTGTAAATATAGTTAATATTTAAATAATACGAAACTCAAAACTTCTCCGTATTTATATATTTTTGTAAATATAGTTAACATTTAAATAATACGAAACTCAAAACTTCTCCGTATTTATATATTTTTGCACATATAGTTAACATTTAAACAATACCAAACGCAAGACTTCTCCGTATTTATATTTTTGTAAATATAGTTAACATTTAAATAATGCCAAGTGCAAGACTTATCCGTTTATATATATAGTGAACATAGTGATTATTTGAACAATTTGATTCGTATTTATATATAGTGAACATTTGAATAATACCAAGCGCAAAACGTCTCCGTATTTATATATTTTTGTAAATATGGTTAACATTTAAATAATACCAATTGAATAATACCAAATTCTTTTAAAAGTTATTAAATAACGAATGTTTAAATAGTGACTTTATTTATAAATGCTGCATTAGCATCAGTTACCTATACATTAGCTTATTTTAATTTTAGAAAACTCGTAGAAAAATTTATTCTAAAAGAAGCAGAACATTCTATTTTATAATGAATCGAAAAGGGGCCGTTAGAAAAAAAAATTAAGTTTCGAAACGTACTGTGTACCCTTAAATCTATCTTTATACCTTACATTTATTTCTCTTAGTAAATTACTACCTATCATGTTTCTTTTGTTTCTAGAGTTTATTTTATCCCGGATTTCTAATTAACTGCAAACAGAGTTAACATATCAGCTGTAAACATAGTTAACATTTAAATAATACCAAACGCAATACTTCTCCGTATTTATACATTTTTGTAAATATAGTTAACATTTAAATAATACCAAATTCTTTTAAAAGTTATTAAATAACGAATGTTTAAGAAGTGACTTTATTTATAAATGCTGCATTAGCATCACTTACCTACACATTAGATTATTTTAACTTTAGAACTTGTAGAAATATTTATTCTAAAAGAAGCAAAACATTCTATTTTATAACGAATCGAAAAGAGACCTTTAGAAAAAAAAATTAAGTTTCGAAACGCACTGAGTACCCTTAAATCTATCTTCATACCTAACATTTATTTTTCTTAGTAAATTACTACCTATCATGTTTCTTTTGTTTCTAGAGTTTATTTTATCCCTCATTTCTAATTAGCTGCATCTAAGTTAGCCTTTTAAAGAAAGAAAACGCTGAAAAGTTTGAATTACATTTTATTCTGAAGTACGAGTGAATAAATTCGATTAAAAGTATTTTTAATAAGCACGAAAGCGATAAAATTTCCGGCGTTGATTAGTTTCCAAAGCCCTACAAAGTCAGTAAATATCTTTTCATTAAATAACTGCCAAGTATTTAATCTATGCAGCGCACTTCAACTCAATATTCCTCGCCGCAAACGATCCCAATGTTTTCGAAGAGCCTTTCCTCGATCGACGATATATCCCAGCAAAACCCTCCACTAATTACAAACAGGCGTCCAGCTTTTCCACAAAAAAAGCATCCACACACAATACCACCGCGAAATCAACCAACAAATCTCCCTGGCAATCTTTTTGCCTTCCTGGCTTGGATTTGAACGATCCTTCATGAAGGCAGGGAGGCCGAGCCAACCAGATTTTTCCAGATCCCCTCTAGAACCTGATTATTGGTTTCCTGACAGAGCTCTGCTTTTTCTTTTGTGTCTTCTATTCTTTGACAAATGCTGACTGGAACTAATTAATGCTCTACTTTCATCTTGCGAATTCCTGGTACGGCCTTTTGTGCTCAAGTTCCATGGGTAAGCGTATTAAATTAGATTTCTTCCAGTAGGCTGAAATTTTTCCTTTCGCCCTTCCTGTACTCCCGGGAGGAGGTATATTGAAAAATGGAATGCTGTTGGCATTATTAGTGGTTGGCATTGTTTTCCGTCTGGTGTGTTCACCAAAAGTTTACGTATTTTTAGCAAAATGTGTTTTTTAATTGACATTAAATATCATTAAACCCCTAAGAAAAAGCGTATTATAACCTTTGCTCTAAATGTTTCTATTTTTATTTTATTTTTTTCAACGTTGGTAGTTCCGGGCTATTATATTAAGAATTCTAATACTAGTCACTTTTTTATTTTCTTAAAACATTTATTAGTTTTATTTTTTATCAGTGCAAGTATTTTATTATTGTATTACACGTAAATAAATAGACTTCGTAAGACTTCACTAAACTTTTTGTAAAGGAATACCTACACGCATATGTATATATATATATATATATATATATATATATATATATATATATATATAGTATATGTGTGTGTGTGTGTGTGTGTGTGTGTATATATATATATATATATATATATATATATATATATATATATATATATATTATACAGTACTTTGAAAAGTAATTTCGTATATTTTCAGGATATTTTCAGATTTAATAATCTACATCCCTATTTTTAAATTTTAGATTACTTCTAATTCATTCTGTTATAATATTATATTTGGATTTTTTTTTAAATTGACAAAGGGAATCTTAAAAGTAATTTTGTTAAATTATACAATATTAAATCCGTATATCATAACTTATGTATGCATTACAGATTAATTTGATCATATTTTCTTTAAACAAATATGCAGCCCAACATTTTAATATATTTAAGAATGGTATAATAAAATAACAATATTTAAGTAAAATATAAGAATTTAAATTTATGTGTCGTATCTTTTTTTAAAAAATTAACTGGAATGCAAATATTGGAATAAATATGTAACTTATAAAAGTAGAACATTAATACATATATGTGTAACTTACTTATTTAATAATCAGTTTTCTTTACCTTTTTTTATAAATAGTTAACAATAATCATACATTTTGTATCGTCGTATCGCCCCATATTGCTTTTTTAACATTATAAATTACATTTTACAATATATCTTATAATTACTATCCATTTTAAGTTCGTGCAGTTCAGAAAGAATTTTCTGTACACAATTTGTCTATATATTTTTCCATTCGTTATTATTGATCATTTAATATGCTACCAAGTTATAAATATTACAAAAGTTATGCTACTTAAATAGAAAAAAAAATGCAAATTATATA
>CM063498.1:120507526-120532526 GCA_032207245.1 Pardosa pseudoannulata
AATGTCGACATACACCAAATATCTCAGTGAAAGACCGAATATTTGATTATAATCTTACATATGCGGACTATCACCGGTGTATGTCGACAATCACCATGCATTGATGGTGAATGTTGAAAAAAATAGTTTTGTTACGTTTTTAAATCATACTTTATTTTTAAAACATATATTGATATATGTTAAAATAGCACTTATCATGAAGGGATACTCCAATGTCTCTGCATCCATTCCAAAGGGAAATATAGAAGAGCTTCAACCTATTACGCCTTCTATCAAGCCATGACTAAACATCAGAAGTTTATTTCTATTAAAAGAGGGGCCGCAAAAGATAATCTTCTATTGTATGCAACAAAAATGTTACAAAACTCAAAAGAAAATTTCCTCCTGCTCAAATTGATGACACTGTGTGAATACAAGTCCCTGATGTCGACCGTGGTACAGATGCCCGAAATGAATTGGTGGTTGTTGGAATAGAAGATTCCAATTTTGAAAAAAAAGTAAAAAAACATGGTACGCTCAAACAGCTTTATTCCCATAATCAGTTTATACTTTGTAAAGACAGGTTACTCTCCATAGATGAGGTTTCTTCTCAAGAAATGTCGCTAGGAGAGAAGTCGCTGAAGCTAATTCGAGATGTGGATGGCATGTCTATAAACGTTGTCATTCCAAAAAGAAATGTTTAGTTACTAAATGCCATTAATAAATGTAAGGGACTCTTCAAATTACTATAATTCAAATTGCTATAATAGTATAAATTGGTGCAACAAATAAGATAATATAACGTCAATCACATAATTAAGTTAATTATTGGTATTATTTTCTGTTCTAAGAGTATTCGGTTTGTTTTATGTTCAACAGTTACATGTGCTATTACTATAAATTTGACTGTATTATGAAGAAGAAAATATAAATATCCGACATGTTCAACATTCACCATTAGTGCATGGTGAATGTCGACATTTACCAGTGTAAGTCAGAAATAAGGGTATTTAGCAAATATTTCGGACATACACCAAACGACTACGTGAATGTTGACATTCACCGGTGAAAGTCGACATTCTCCAGATTTCGGTCTTTCACAGTAACATATATACATATATACAAATATATATATATATACATATACATATATATATATATATACATATATACAAATATATATATATATACATATACATATATATATATATATATATATATATATATATATATATATATATATATATATATATATATATATATATATATATATATATATATATATATATATATATATATATATATATATATATATATATATATATACATATATGACAAGTCGTGGTGCAGAGTTAAGGCGAATGGAAAACAGTCTTCTTGATAATAAGTTTTATTAACTCGTGGTTCTTAAAGAAAGCAACATGCGCCATTTTCATTAATCGAACCGGATCTATGCGTGAAGTTGTTGACCGCTCCAGGTGTCCGCAAGCCAAATCCAACTTATCTGTTTGCAAGCTCATCAAATATCTGAGAAATGCTTCCGCCTGACCTGATTATCCTTACGCGAGCGTGGGTCTTTTTCATTTATTTTATTATTATAAAAGAGTTCTCTTTCTAAAGCCGTTTTTAACTTACATAATTTCCAACTACCCCTTTTTTAGACCTGACACACACACACACACATATATATATATATATATATATATATATATATATATATATATATATATATATATATATGTATATATGTATATATATATATATATGTATATATATATATATAATATATATATATATATATATATATATATATATATATATATACATATATATACATATACACACATATATACATATATATATATATATATATATATATATATATATATATATATATATATATTATATATACAAGCAAACCACCAGTAAATTAATTGTTTGGCCTTAAAAACTTAAATTATTCTTTTACTACGGTGTTATTAACTTTCTTAGAATGTGTATTAGTATATTATTGTTTATTTAATTATTTTAAGTAGCTAAAAATCACTATCTGCAGTTTTATTTAGCTATTTTTCAAACATAAAATCATAATTAACATAATAAACATAAAATCATAATAAACATAAAAAAAAGATCACGGCCTTGAGCGGGTGACATACATCCAACCTATCCAAAAACTGCGACTTACATTTGGTATTTACATAAACTTGACCTCAATGATGTTCGAACTTTTTTACCTGTATTTCATTTTTAGATACGACACCAGAAATTCCAAATTATGTGACTGAAAACAACTAGCTCAAAATGTGGAACAAATTATGGAGAAACGCTAGTGTCACGTATTTAAGGGAAGAAAAAAATAGTACTGAATAAACGCATTGAAATCGACCGTGACTTCATTAAAAGGAATCATAGGTTGGTGGATCTTCAGGAATTAACTACTACGATAGAAAAAATTATAATCTCCAGAGTTAATTACATGACTAGCGTATATTTCCGAGCTACGTTATATCTCAAATATTCTGAGATAGAAAACGATATGATTAGCAAACACTCTTAACAAAAGCTTTACCCTTTCAATAAAGTTATAGATTTTTTTTTTAACTTGAGAGACTCATATCTGAAATATGAATAATTATGAAAGAATCATTACTATTGATTACGTTATCTACCGTGACTGCTTCAAAATGAATCATAGGTTATTGGATCAACAGTTAACTATTAAGATAGAAAAAAATTCATAATCTCTAGAGCTAAGTACACTGCTCGCGTATATTTCTATGCGACATTATAAAGCTAATATTTTGAGACCGAAATATATAGTTATTTCTTGTATTCTTAACAAAACCTCTACCCTTTCAATGTTTATGATTTTTTATATGTTTGTTAAGAGTTTCAAATATCTGAAATATGAGTAATTATGAGAGTTTATTGTTGATTTACCCTGACTTCAATAAAAGAAATTATAGGTCTGCAACACCTAGCTGCTTATAGTCTCTAGCGTTACTCACATGTCGTATATTTCTCTGCTATGTTAAAAGTGCAATATCCTCTGAGATCGAAAAGATATTAATAACAGACTCTTAGTTCAACGAAATACCTTTAGGTCTTAACAGATGGTTATTTTTAGAGATTCAAATGGTTGGTTGGTTGGTTGAATGGGGTTTTATGGCTCTGAGTCCTCATGGGACATATTGTGCCAAACAAATAGTTAACTTGAAACTACAAAGAACTAGACAAAACTGCTATAAAGGGTTAATAGAAAATAAAAACAAACATGTTAAAAATACAAAACTAGTGCAGAAAAGATACATAAAACCCAAAGTAAAGAAAACAGCAACTATGCAGAAAATTCAGATATGAGAGTAAAAACCAATGTGTTTTAAAAACATTAAGAGATTTGGATGAGGCGAATTATTTAAAATATCTTTAATATTAATAGATGACGAATTAAAATAATGAATACGATGTTTTGTAAACCGGGGACAATCAATGAGGATATGCTTTACAGAGATGATTACATTACAGTGATCGCAAATTGGAGCAGATTCTCCGAGTAAAAGGTGTCAAAGGGTAAGGCGCGTATGACCAATCCGGAGGCGAGTAAGAATAACATCCTCTCTTCTAGATGGCAAAGTACTCCAATTTTCAATGTCTGGTTTAATTGTACGCAATTTATTGCAAATGATTCAAATGTCTCAAATATACATAATTAGGAGGGTATGAATCTTGGTGGATTAACTATCTACTGTGTTTTCATTAGACGATATCATTGGCTGATGAATCTTCAGCAGTTAACTACTATGATATAAAATCACAAATAATTGTAGATTCTTTGTTCAAATAAAAGTCGTACCATTTTAACAAGTTTTAGGTTTTTTAGATGATTATTTTAAGAGATTCAAATGTGAGTAATTAGGATAGCATATTGTTGATTTACTTACTTACCACTTCTTAAAAGAAGACACAGGATCTGCAACAGCTAACTGATTATAGTCTCTGCCGCCATTTGTGTTACTCCTTAATTCATGAAATGATGTTGTTGTTTATGCCAGTTGGTCAAACCAAGCACGATTGCACAGGAGGCTGCTAGTTTTAAGTCAAAGGTGTTCGCCTTTTGTTTTGATGAGCACCTCAAAAGTGAAAGTGTGACTTATGCTCGAGTCCTCGTAATTTTAAAGCAGGGACTAAGCAGAAGGTCCATAGACTTAGCCTCCTACCCCCAAGAGAATGAGGAAGTGGAGAATATTGTGATCACGAACATATTTTACGTGCCCCAGTCATCTTAACTAACGTGGTGGACCTTAGGCCGACTTGAACTCTGAACCCACAACCCACCAGTTACGAGAGCGTTGCCTTTGGAGACTGGGCTATCGCGGCTCTCTCATGAAATGTAATGTATCGTAGTAGCTCCTTCACTTTACTTTTTTCTCATATTTTTATTCCTTTTAAATATTGTGGTATCGTGTATTTCTTATAAACTCATCCGTAATTTGAAAATACTTGTAAATATTCGGTAATAATTTTTGTACTTCTTATTTTTATTGTAATAATATTCTTATAAACTGTAGAACTATAAAATATTTAACCCAGAATATTTCTATTTTTAAAATTTTTTTTCTAATTATTACTAAGGAAAAGGCTGTAAATATAATTCTTTGTAGTGTATATATCATGACTTTATCCTTAAATTTATTTCGCATTTTAGTAACTTCATTCAATTTACGATGCACACCTAAAGGATTGCAATTATCGTAAACCACTGGGTATACGGCTAATAGCCAAGAAGTACAACCAATCACTACTTGACTGTAGTCTCTGATAGAATTACATGTTACCGTATATTTCTCTGCTATATTAAAACGGCAATATTTTGACATCGAAAAAATATTAATATCATACACTTTTAACTCAAGCAAATACTTTCAAGTCTTTTTAGATGTTTATTTTTAGAGATTCAAGTGTCTCAAATATAAATAGGAGAGTATCGGTTTTGGTGGATTAGCTATCTACCATGATTTTATTAGATAATATTATTGGTTGATGAAATTTCAGTTAACTACTTTAATATAAAATCACATATTACCAAAGATTTTTTATGCACTCTTAATCCAAATAAAAGCTATGTTTTTTTCTAACTTTCAGTTTTTTAGATGTTTATTTTCAGATATTCAAGTATCTGAAATAGGAATAATTAGGAGCATCGTTACTGTCGATTTAGTTATTTACCTTCTAAAGTACAAACAAAGCAAACATCTTAAAAGAAACGCTGGAAAACAAACAAATTTTTCTTAAAAAATACCAAAATATAAATATTTCTCTTCCCTGTAATCTTTCTTTTTCTTGTCACATGCAAAAAGGCGAAACAAAATGAGCTTTTTTTTCTCGTGTCGAAAAACTGCCAAATGACAATGTCACTTTTGACAATTTATGTAAAGTGCCCGTTATAAACTTTTTTTTTATAAATTATCTCAAGAATGTACGTATATTTAGTCCAGAATTTTTTTTCCTACTTTCCACTCAGTCATTTTTATATCTGTGAGCAAAACATTTGGTTTCGTGCCAGATTGTTAAAATGACTTGATGAGTAGTTCTTCTGTTTCTAGAAATGGAAATTATTCATTTGTTAATTTATTTATTTTTTGCTATTTTATCGCATTTTGTTCTAGTTCTGACTTGTTACCTTCTCACCCTCCTTCTCTCTGGATATATATATATATATATATATATATATATATATATATATATGTGTGTGTGTGTGTGTGTGTGTGTGTGTACATATATGTGTGTATGTATGAAACAATAAAATTAACCCATCACGAAAAGTATTGAAGACACGAAAACTGGTTGGGGAGTAAAGTGCTTTAATTTCTTCTTAAGCATGATCGTGACTAAAACTAAAATCCAATATGGCTGCACACCATATTCAAGAAATGCTTCAAAAGGAATCTTTATACTCAAATTTTAGCATTCCACTTTGTACTCCATTCCCACAGTAACTTTATTTATAACCTCTCTTTGATGAAACTGCAATTTCCTTCTTATGGTAAAATACACATGCTAACTATGATCGAATGTCAAAAGAGATATAATATATCGGGCTATCTCATTATCTCCACACCTGAAATTACTTTTATTTTGTCTGTTCGAAGAGCGAGATGAAATTCGAACTTAAACTCCAGTAGGGTACCTTCCCAGCTATGACTCGCGAACCTGAGGTTTATGGTTCTATCCTCCGCGATGTCATGTTTTCCAAATCCTCATTATAACTGCAAATAATTATTTTTCTTTAATTTTATTATTTTTAAGCTTGTTTTAATATTTAAAAATTCAATTTCTGTTTTTTTTATCAATAATACTGTTTACTTCATGGTTTTTGTACGGATGTCCCTGGCCGCAAAAAATATATGTTTTATTTCTATCCCTAAACTTTCTACTCTCTAGTTTTCGTGTCATGAACTTATGAATCCGACTCCCTATCCCCTCTTTCCTCTTTTAGTTGTTTTTTTTCTGCTCGTTGTTATTTTATGCTTACTGTTAAAAATCTCTCAATTAGAGTTCTCGGCCCAGGAAATCCAGTTGACCTACCACCTTAACCCTCCGAGTGGTACACACCGAGGAAAAAAAGTCTCCAAAATTACGCTAAAGCTTCATTGTGTCAGTGACCAAAATTTTCTATGATTTTTTACTTCACCCTTTGTCGACTAGATTATAATAAGGGAAATCCACCCTCGTTACTGTCGGTTTACTTCTGGTTATAAATAGATATATAAATAGACATTATAGATTGTTAATTTTTAATACACATAAAGCTCGTCAAGTCTTGAAGATCATACCATAAGAAATAATGGGTTCTAAAAGTACAAATAAAAATATTCTTTAAGAGAATTATTTCTATCTTTTTTACGAAAGTCATAGAAACTATTTAAGTGGTACAATTAGAGATACATCTGTTACCGCAAACGAAATACTTCGAAATAGAGATTTACAAAGCCATGAAAAGCTATCAGCGTCTTTGTGCCTTAGAGAGTAGGTGTGCAGTTCCTAAACAATCGACCTGACCCTCCTACCTCAAAACTCCATAGGGGAAAACACTGGCAGAAATGTACATTATATCCATTTTCGTAACATTTTGGAGATCGAAAATTGTACGTGACAACCGCTTTGAAGACTTCATCGGTTTGGCGGAATTATACGTGCGAACCACTTAGAGGGTTAAACAGGAACTTAAAAACTTGAACTCACGAATCCACCCTTTTATCTCCTTGCTCTTTTATATGTTTATTTTTCGCTCGTTGTTATTTTTGTGCTTATTGACAGAAGCCTCTGGATTGACGGGCTCGGCCCATAGGGTCCAGCTGCAACACCACTTTTGAAGCCTTTGAACTTAAAAACTTTAAGCACTTTTCTAAAAGTCTGATTATATTAATATCTACGTTTTTTCTTATAAATTTTTAATTTTAAAGTTGTTTTATTATTTTTAAAATTAATTTCACTATGTTTATGTTGATTTTTACAATTTTATTTGTTAAAACTCAAGTATTTTGTACGGATGTCCTCGGCCACAAAAATATTTTATGTTTTCTATACCTAAA
This sequence comes from Pardosa pseudoannulata, assembly GCA_032207245.1. Lineage (NCBI taxonomy): Eukaryota > Metazoa > Arthropoda > Arachnida > Araneae > Lycosidae > Pardosa > Pardosa pseudoannulata. Next base: position 120,515,101 of record CM063498.1, read on the forward strand.
CTCTCTACTTTCTAGTTTTTGTGCTATGAACTCACGAATCCACCCTTCTGTCTCTTTGTTCTTTTCTGTGTTTATTTTTCGCTCGTTGTCATTTTTGTGCTTACTGAACAGAAGCCTCTGGATTGACGGGCTCAGCCTTTAGGGTCCAGCTGCAACACCATTTTTGAAGCCTTTAAAGCCTTTGAACTTAAAAACTTTAAGCCCTTTTTTAAACGTCTGATTATATTAATATCTACACTTTTTTCTTATAAATTCTTAATTTTAAAGTTGTTTTATTATTTTTAAAATTAATCTTACTATGTTTTCCACATATGTTGATTTTTACTATTTTATTTGTTAAAACTCACGTATTTTGTACGGATGTCCCCGGCCACAAAAATATTTTGTGTTCTATCCCTAAACTCTCTACTCTCTAGTTTTTATGCTATGAACTTAAGAATCCACCCTTCTATATCTTCTTTATTCTTTTAGTTTTTATCGTCCCGCTCATTGTCATTTCTGTGCTTACTCATAGAAACCTCTGAATTTAAGAGCTTGGGCCATAGAGTACAATTGCTCCACCATCTTGAAAGACTTGAAAGCCTTGAACTTAAAATTGATTAGGCTATTTATCTGACATTACACACAGACACATACTTATGAATGGATGTATACAGTTAATTACGAATGTATATTCTACAAAATGTGACGTTACCTGGTACTTAATAGTAAAAGCTAAGGACCCGATGTATATTTTAGTAATGGGTTTTGAGTGAAGATGCAGCGCGTTGACTAATTTAAAAGAGTAGGTAATGGTAGATATACAAACCGTAAGCTTTCGAGTAAAATGGAAAGATCTATTGACTTGTTAAATTCAACTTTTTGTTTTACAAAGTTATTCTCATTGTAATGTCTATTTGGAATTGTGAATGTGAAAGGTCCATACTCTAACAACTCATTTTCCCCTATGACATTATGGTTAAGTACCCTTTCAATGAATATATAGATTGTGCAAAATATTTTATTTAGAGTGATACATTTCCTTTCAGCTAAAGCACTACATAACAGATTCCTCATAGCTTTGATACTCTTGAAATGCTTTTATTGTTGTCCAAATGCAGTGAAATTCATAGTAAAACATAGCAGTATTACGAGCATACTGTCGATATAAAACAAAATGCTTTTCACTGATTAACATAAGTGCCAAAGAAAGCATTAAATTTTAATAAGTTTTTTATATTTGTCTTCAACTACAAGATAAATTTATTTTACTATAAAACAAATGGTTAGATTTATGTACAAAATAAAGTGTTATTAAATTTAAAATTTATTTGTGGTTTAATGCTAATCTATATTTAGTTTCATGAGTTAAAATCATTTTTTTTAATTCAGAACTTAAAATAAATAATGCTAACTATATTTCCTAAGAAATAATTGTATGAAAATAAACTAGCTAAAATACGTGAAAGGATATAACAAAATTACAAAATAATTTTATTTTTATTTCGTTGCTTATATTCATTTTTTATCAATGCAAATCTGATTAATTCATATCTTTTCATTGACATTAAAACTTAAAAACTAAGCTTAAGAACGTATTAGATTTAATTTTTGTCGGCATAGATATCATATTTATTTTATTATTGTATTTATTATTTCTTCCAAATACACCAATCGTGAAAGCGCAACATTTCCTTACGCTGCTTTTGCAAGTGTTATGTAGTGTGACAAGATAACTACTTCACAGAACTGCACTCTATAATTGTATTGTATAAATGAATGTTGTCGCGTGAGTTAATTTTACTAATCATAACCCTTTACTTGTTATAATGTTGCATAATCATACTGTAGTAATATCTCTAGTGCAGCTATATCCCTCTTACACTGGACACCATTATAAACAGGATGCGATAATTGGCTGTTATCATACGCCAACGTATAATAATTTTAAGCCAGGGATTAATAACACTACAGAACTCTGTCGCCAGATTGGCTATAACACTGGATAAAAATATGCAGTATTGAATAAAGTATGCCATATTTCTAACTTCAAAATCATATTATTGTAATATTGAACATAACTCATTTAAAACAAAATTCTCGTGAAGTAATTCTGTTAAATTACTAGCAATAAAATATGTAGCCACATCTTTTACAAGTACTAGTAATACTCTTTAAGTTCATACTTCGAATCATCTTGTTAGATATGTCATTTCTTGCTGAAATCATTTAAAGCATTTACTAATATTTTTAGATCAATAAGTGGTCGCCACAGTAAAAATGCAAAAAAAAATAATAGTCCAATTATTATAAACAGCATATTAATTAAGTTATCAGCGATAAATTTATATTTTTATTATTTATACATACATCCACAGGAGATTCTTTAACAAGAAAATAACTATATTATCATGAAAATTATATTATCAGAATAAATATATTATCACATATATTAACCAATATTTACCACATTATTTATGTTTTATGCAGTACATTTATGCTTTCCTTATTTACATGTACTTTAATAGGAGGTCGCTTTACTGTAATAAATAAGAAAAAATACGTCTAATAGTTATATCTTATTTAAGAAAATGTATGATTGTCATTCGAAACAGTCTAGAGGGAAACACTATTATCTATTTGAATATTTAATAGTAATAGTATTTTGGATCCTTTGGGAAGCTACCATTAATGTCTTCAACAGATGGTTAAACTGAATATACTATTAAATCGAATTTCAAACGATTGTTGACAGTTATGTCTACAGTGGCATTTAGAAATGCAAATTATGTTCTGAAACCTTGATATCTCATTATTATTTTACGTATAATATAAATATATTTCCTACCAAAAAGTATTACGATATTTTTACCGGGTACTCATATTTCTTTAATTAACACATTTCACTGTATTCTAGTTTCTAGTTTAAAAAAATAATAACGAATTGTAACTCAGAATTATAAAAAGAAAGCAAATATAAGATTAGATCTGAATGTTGATTTACGCTGTGTATGAGATTAAGTTTAGTATCTAATAATTGGAAAGGCAGATACAACCAGACAGAATTGTGTTTATGTGTTTCGATTAAATATTTTATTTTATTATCAAACATAGTTTTAAAAATACACATTTGTACAACTGGCATTCACAACGTAATTACACAATTAGAAACAGTATGTAGTGATCCTCTCTCCTACCAATAATTATATTTATTGAAATTTGTTTAAAAAAATGTGACTTGAAATATATTTTCTTTATTTATTATTTTCTAACTTAATTGAAATTTTACAAATGTATTTATTGAAGTTCTACGTAGAGCACTGCAAACATATGGATGTCGAAAATCGAAAATCTTATGTTCAGGCTACTATCATATATCGATATCGGTGATTTAATACAATGTAATAAAATTTATAATTAAAGTGAAAGAAGAGGAGAACAAGAGTAAATCTAGATAATTAATTTAGAAAAGACAGTTTGAAAAGTCGCTTAAGATGTCTGAGAAATTCTGTTATTTTTAAACATGACTACATTTTGGCTCACCGAATTGCAAAATTTAATTAGCTCCGGCCATTATAATTACTTACAATTTTTAATGAAAATGCCAAGATGCTTGTATTAGTTTTTTAAGTGTTGTTATTCAATCTGAATACTATTCTTTGGAAATTATTTCGAAAATTCGTTATTTCGTACAATGAGTATCTATATTGCCTATTGTAACAATGCTCATTTTGCATTTTGCACTTACTTTTTCACATCCCATAGTGGATTTAGAATAATGTGGAGTAAAATATATAAATGAGCAGTTGAAACTTTTCATAGAGCTTTATAGAGAGCGCTGTAAAAATATGAACTGCAAAAATCAAAAATGTTGACTAACCAGGGACTTGAGTATCTACAAACTGTGCCTTCTTACCGATATTGGTGGTTTAACAACATGGGTCGATCCATAATTGAAACGAGAGAAGAGCAGAAAGAGAGAAAATCTGAAAAAATTAAGTGCATGTTATTCAATCTGTATATTATTCGTTGGAAATTGGTTCGAAAATTCGTTATTTCTTACAATAAGCATCTGTAGCTATTGTCTACTTTAACAATGCACATTTTACATTTTACAATTACTTTTTCACATTCCATAGGGAATTTAGAATAATGTGGAGTAAAACATAAAAATGAGCAGTTGAAGCTTTTTATAGAGCTTTATAGAGAGCGCTGTAAAAATATGAGCTTCAAAAGTAAAAAATGTCGACTAACCAGGGACTTGAGTATCTACAAACTGTGCTTTCTTACCGATATTGGTGATTTAATAACATGTGTTAAGCCATAGTTGAAATGAGAGAAGAGCAGAAAGAGAGAAAATCTAAAAAATTTAAGTGCATGTTATTCAATCTCAATATTATTCGTTGGAAATTGGTTCGAAAATTCGTATTTCGTATAATGAGTATCTGTAGCTATTGTCTACTGTAACAATGTACATTTTGCATTTTGTACTTACTTTTTTACATCTCTTAGTGAATTTAGAATAATGTGGAGTTAAATATAAAAATAAGCAGTTGCAGCTTTTCATAGAGTGTTATAGAGCGAGCTGTAAAAACATGAGCTGCAAAAATCAAAAATGTCGATTAACCAGGGACTTGAGTATTTACAAACCGTGCTTTCTTACCGATATTGGTGTTTTAATACCATGGGTTAAGCCATAATTGAAACGAGAGGAGAACAGAAGGAAAGCAAATATAAAAAGTTTAAGTGCATGTTATTCAATCTGAATGTTAAACATTGGAAATTGGTTCGAAAATTCGTTATCTTGTACAATAAGTATATGTAGCTATTGTCTAAGTTAACAATGCACATTTTGTATTTTACACTTACTTTTTCACGTTCCATAGGGAATTTAGAATAATGTGGAGTAAAAAAAAACAAAGCAATTGCAGCTTTTCATATAGCGTTATAAAGCGCGCTGTAAAAATATGTGATGCAAAAATCAAAAATGTCGACTAACCAGGGACGAATATCTACAAACTGTGCTTTCTTACCGATATTGGTGGTTTAATAACATGGGTTAAGCCATAATTGAAACGAGAGCAAAGCAGAAGGAGAGCAAATCTAGAAAATTAAAAATAGAAATGCATTTTAAGAAGTCAGTTAATAAGTCTAAAAAATTCTGTTATTTTTCAACATGACTGTATTTTAGATCACTGACTTGCAGAGCTCAAATAATTTTGATCATTACAATTACTCTCAAAAAATGTTTAGTGTTAGGAAGAAGGTCAAGATACTTGTACTCGTTTTTCAAAATTCACACTATTCAATCTGAATACTAGTAATTGGAAATTGGTTCTAAAATCCTTACTTTCGTAAAATGCATATCTGTAGCTGTTGTCTTCTTCAATAATGCGCATTTTACGTTTTACATTTATTCTTTCACATCCCTTAGCGAATTGAGAACGATTTGGACCGAAATAAAGAAACGTCTGATTTATTATTCGATTGAAAATTTCATATTATCTTAAAATTGTTTTACATCTATAGAGTGAGATTAAATTTAATCACTCATGAAGAAGAGCTTTTGCGTGTTCATTTCTGACAAAAACACTTCATGTCAAAATGAAATTCTAAAAAAACGGAGGGAAAAAAGAAAATTTTAAAAATTTTAATCTCTTTTAAACGTTTACCGATGAATTCGGAATGGAACCGAAACGAATAAGTCAGCCTAAATTCTCTTATCTTTTTTCACAACCGTTAGGAGAGCAATTTTTCTTATCGTGATAATCAAATTTGTTTAACGCATTTAAAGAGTAATCACGATATTTTCTTCTGTTCAGCGCTTTAACTTAATAAAACACTCTTTCTTTAACAGAGCTTCATTTGCTATCTTTACTGCTGTATGTAATTGCTTCTTAGCCTCCATTTAGAATAAAAGAACTGCATTCTTGAAGACCATCTTAGTGCTTCAAAAACAGAAGAAAGAAATGATAAGAATGGCTTGAGTGATTGTGAGGCTATCGAAACATTGAAGGAAGCTGGCATGGAGCTAGGGATTTTTAAGATCCCTAATTGCAGCCGAGAGGGAAAAAAATTAAGTCAGTTTATTGTCTGCGCATTATTTTTTTTCAAAGATGATATTAAGTAATAAAAGAAAATGCACTTTTCGAGATCACGCATCTTGTAATAGTGCTTTTCTTTTTCTAAAAAGAGGCCGGCATACTTTTGTGCACACTGAAATAAACATTTAAAAGCTATTTAGAAATATTTAAATGATGTTTTGGTTTCGAAAAAGATTTAGGCTTTTTGGAAATTTAGCTTTTTCAGTTATTATTAATGTCAATGAAATTGCGTTCGAAACTTTCACCATTTATCAGAGTTTTCAATTACTGAACTCTCTTTTATAACAAAATGAATAACTTAAATTTCTCTTCTTTAACTACTACTTGTTTCTGAAAAATACTACAGAATGATACATCTCTTTATTAATGACTCAAACCACCCAAAACGTTTTAGGTTTGGGTCATTAATAAAGACATCTATTATTTTTTTTCTATGTATATATATATATATATATATATATGTATATATATATATATATATATATATATATATATATATATATATATATATATATATATATATATATATATATACATATATATATATACATATATATACATATACATATAAATATACATATAAATATATAAACATATATATATATATATATATATGTAATATATCAAAATTATTACATTTTATAATCTCTTAAAAATTATCCTCTTTCCCCTTCTTATACCTTTAAATCTATTTTCCCTGCCACAACTATGTGATCTAAAGGAGTGTTAGTGACATAAAATTTTTCCAAACATTTCCGAAAGCTTTCAATGCAATAAATGCAAATTTTCTGCCCACTCTCCATATTTTTCTACTGTCTCAATAAAATAGCTCACTCCTACAAAAAATCTAAGATGCAGTCTGACTCTCATAAACGCTGACTGAGCAGTTTCTCTTGGTAAGAATTCGTCTCCGCGTCTCACTTTAGGGTGTCCAACTTCTGTGATAATTCTTCTTTGTGATAATTCTGTCTTTGCATTTTGAAAGAATAACATGTCATTCTCTTAGCTCAATAAATGTTTAAGTTCCGCAACTAACTGTGCATTGTTCTTCATAAATGATCCGACTGCATAGTCTTAATAAGCTAGTTGCCTAGGATTACCCAACCCTACTCAGTAAGCCAGCGGGAAAGTAAAATACAATAGGGGCTGTGACAGACGGATTAATTTTCGCCTTATTATATATATATATATATATATATATATATATATATATATATATATATATATATATATATATATATATATATATATAATATATATATATATATATATATATATATATATATATAGAGAGAGAGAGAGAGAGAGAGAGAGAGATACATGTATATAAACATACACACACACCTTCACACATATATATATATATATATATATATATATATATATATATATATATATTTAAATTAAATATTTTGTGTTCTTTTTGACGAAATGGAAAAATATATTTATGACAATAAATCTTTTTGTACACTACACATTAAAAAAAACTTAGCAAAGTTAAATTTTCAAAAGTATATAAGAACGTTCTTTTGTCATTATGAAAAATATAACTTTATCATATGCTTGAAATCATGTTTACATTCATTCACATAGCAAATTTTTAACTTTTGTCCATTAAATTGTTCTAGAGATAATATCTTATTACATTATTTGCAATGTATTTATCTTTTTTTTACGGCGATCTGGACCCATCTGTGTTACACAAATTGGGGATTTTTAACTGATCGGGTGTTATCTGAGGAGATAAATTCATTCAAAACTCAAAGGGACTTACTTATACATTCTAAAGTAATCTTCGTGAATGCCAAAAGTGTATATTTTATGTGCATACGATATGAACTTAAATACTAAGGGCCGGTCTCACCAAAGTCTAAGAGCTAACCATAATTAATCTCTGTTTAAACGGGAAATGAACCCCACCATTGGTTGGCGCCAAGAGTTAATCACGGTTAACAGTTAAACGACTTAGGTGACAGCGGCTTTAATAATTTTTTCAAAAATTTCTGGCACTTTTAAGACCTGTCTTTACTCCTATAATATAATTAAATAATTCATCTTAATTTGTTACAAGGGAAGATGTACATCATTTAATCCTTAAGGATTTTGAAAAATTGTATATGTTATATTATGGTGTGCATGATACATTAACTAAGATTTCAGACATTATCATAGAACTTAAATTACCTCTACCTAAAAAGTATACTTTACAGAAACAATTAATATTACAGAAATATGTTTGATTAAAAGAGTTTAAATTTATGAAAATCTGAAAAATATTGAAATAGTATAAAATTATAAATAATTATCCTTCAAAACTCATTAATTATCTGTATGATAAGTATTTTACGTAAAGACGATTTATCATTTTATCTATAAAGGAGAATTTTTAAATCATATGTATCATGATATAACAGTTTTAATTTTTCTATATTATTATTTTAATATTTTTACCATAATCAGTTAAAAGAAATAATTTCACAATTTCATAAGAAGTAAAAGAAATAATCGTACATCATAACACACAAATTTTTGTATAATTTTATTAAGAATTTAGAATCTTATAGTAGGTCAAAACAAGCACAATTTCAACAGATGTTCCAAGAAGACACTCGTTTCAGAACTTTGAATACTAAAAACTGAGAACACTCTACTTTTTAAAAGGTAATTTAGTCATACAGAAAACGGTTTACAAATTGTATTACTGTGTGAGGTATAAATGAATAAACATATAGAAATGTGTATAGGTATGCATATTAATGTATGCAGAAACATCTCAAGAGAGAAAAAAGAAATACTGCATAATAAGATCAAAGAAAAAATGTTTAAATGTTAAATGTTCAGCAGCTCATATAGTAGCAACAAAATTGCCCATTTCACCGTAATAGTGATAACATCTAATTATTTTATTTGCGATGCATTTATCTTTCTTTACGGCGTTTTAGACCCATCTGAGCTGCAAAAACTGGGGATTCCTCCTGATATTCTCTTATCTGCGAGTTAATTCCATTCAAAACTTTTCTGCAGAACATAAATTATCTCTCCTGCTGCAATCAAATATGTATTTGCTTTGACCCAAATAAAGAGTAATTATTGTTCCTCGGGGAAGACCAGAACTCTAACTTAATAAAATTTCTCCTCCTTGAGTCGAGCCCCATTTGCTCCTCTTACTGTGTTTAATTGGCCCTCCGCTTCTACCATTTAGATGAGGATTCTTGCGCTGCACCAACTGTACCGAGTGGATAGAACAAACATTGATTAGGGAAGCCAGAGTGATTGTAGAGGATATAGAGGCATTGATTGGAGATATCTCTTGTAACTTGGAGATTTGTCGTGGCATTGTTCCGTGTGATAAATAGAGTGCAGAAACAAGCGAAACATTGTAGTATTTAAACCACGATTCCAAACGTGGAGTAATAAACTAAAAGAAGCTAATTCTCTAGTCATTAGTGCATGTCTCTAGCTTGAATAGTCAGTTTATTTTGGGGGCTGTTAATGTCAAAGCACTCCTTGAGAAAATGTCACATTCTACATTAAATATTAATTAGTGCGACGCAATAAAATGATTTCTCTATGCTCTATCTGGGAAAATTACATAGTTAATTTTAATTCAGAGCTAGCAGCTTTTTATACTTTAAGAATATAAACTCGATAGCACTGTATGTAATTTATTTTAGAGAAATTATGCTGAAAAGTATTTTATTGCATACAGAACCTTTTAAATATTTAATCTTCAAATCTTCAGACTAAAATGATGTCTAATGAAATTCTATATTTAAAATTTACTGATGCACCGTAATAAAACTTGTTTCTATTTTATTGCTTTCCCAAGTGACTTCTGCAGGTGGATTAGATACATAACAGAATAAATGTCACCAGAAAATTATAAAATCTTTATAGAAAAATTACCTGGCATTAATTTATAATCCCTTTTTTTCAATTTTATATAATTATATATTGAACCATTTAAGTGAATCTAGAAATCTATTTTTATATTAGAATTTCGTTTTAGAGAAATTTTTAAATATTTCATATTTAAAACTTTAGATTATTATGCTGTCTAAAAAATTCTGCATTAAAATTGTTTTTAGATTTTCTCTATCATTATGCTTGTTGATAATTTATTGCTTTTTGGAGTGCTACGGTCTACTTTTTGTAACACGAGGGCTAATGAAACCGGGACCTACTGCTTAAATCCGATTCCGAACGGTTACGAACATCTTGATTCGAACCCACGAACTCCGGTTCCGAAGGCCAGCACCTTAACCATTCGGCCATCACTCGGCAGTTTATTATTTAACCAAATGATTACTCGACAACTAGATCCATAGCACTGTAAAAGTCATCAGAAAATAGCAACAAATTTTACAGAGAAAGAAATTGATAATTATTTTCTATTATTTTTTGTTAGTGTTGCTTTTTATAAAATGATCCATTTTATTCTGCGCCAAACTAAAATTATTTTTAAATTAGAATTTATTTTGCATAAATTTTACTGAAAAATATTATATTGCAGGAAATTCAAAATAGTTAATCTTAAAAATTTTAAAGCATAGTTAAATGTAATACAATTTTATTTTCAAAATTTTTTTTAAATTTGTTGTTGCAATGCCAGTTGGTCCAGCAAAGTGCAGTCAGAATCCGCACGAATTAAGGAGAAGAAGCGCTTCTTTTGTTTGACGAGTCGTTTCGTGCGTTTGAAAGAAACTCTTCGTAATTTAGAAGTAGAAACTAAGCAGAAGATCCCCAGGACTGCCACTCTCAGTGTATCCTTTGAAAATTTGGAGGACATTGTGACCACGATCATATTTTTCTTGTTCCATTCACTATCAACGAAGACAGCAGATCTTAGACCTGCTCTATACCCGAACCCGCAACTGTCCATTGACGAGATCGTTGTCTTTGTGATTGAGCTACTGCAGCTCGATCTTAATCTTTTTACTGTAATACAATTTTTAAAATTTTATTGTTGCACCAAATACCTGCTAGACTTGAACTAGAGCTATAACAAAATAAATATTGGAAGGTCGTAAAAATACTTTATTGAAATCAGTTAATAATTATTTCCTACTCTTTTTCTCAATTTTATTTCATTATAGATGAACAATTTTTGTTGATTTCTGCATGTTACTTCAAAATAAGAACTTCATTTAAAACTTTGTATTAATACGTTTCTAAACTTTGCTTGGTTGAATCACTTTAACATTTTAAGTAATTAGTTAATTTTTTCTGCTAAATTACATTTAAAGTGACACATATTCTTGTGACGCATTAAAAAATATAATTAGAATAATTCAAATATGTATGAAACTAGTGATCCAAACTCTTACAAATATCAAAAGTTACGATATCTATATAAATTTGAGCAAAATAAGAAGATGTGGATATGACCAAGGTTTTCATAAATTATTAACTTACGAAATATTTTATGCATATAAATTGAAGCATAAGTAAATCATTTCCCTTTAAGTATTTCATAAAATCAAATAACATTTAAGGCTAATTGAAATTAAATGATTTTTTTTAGTTTTTAAAATGCTCTTTGTGTTTTAACATTGCATATTCCTTCAAATAAATTGTTTACAAAACATTCCTTATATATATATATATATATATATATATATATATATATATATATATATATATATATATATATATATATATATATATATATATATATATATATATATGTGTGTGTGTGTGTGTGTGTGTGTGTGTGTATAATTATTAAAACAAATATGAGTATTCAGTTTATATTCTGTCTTTGTTCACAAGATTAAAACACAATGTAAGTATGAAAATTTAGACTTTTTTTAAAACATTTTATACAAATATAAAAACATTTAATGAAAAATTAATTATTCAATCTACTGACAAAATAATATTCAAATATGTTTAAATTAGGAACAGAAAGAAAATCATATTTTTCTTCCCATTCATAGTTCAATGAGCTAGAAATAGTGGATTTAATACAGTTTTACCACCAGAAAATCTACCATTGCCTTAAACTTAGTACAAATTATAAAATTGATGCGTTTAATATCCTAATGTGAAGGATGAATTATTTTTCAAGTACCTCCTCATTAAAGACTTGTTTTTACTCATATAGTAACACTTCAGAGAGGCCCTCTTCAAAACGGTAGTACCCGGTTGTACAAAATTATTGACCAATTCTCTTAATGAACGTTATTTTTGCCCGTCCTTTTCCCAGTATCGGCAATATTCTTCGACCGAAAAGTGACTATCTTCCCCGGGCATCTTCACACCGAACGAGGACAGGAGATTTTTATCATGCACACTTTTGTTAACGAACGACACGCCAAGCCATGATTAATGGTCCGCTATCGCTAATGGGTAGGCGATGACATTGCCCGCCAATGGCCTCGACGTCGCCGAATTAGAATGTTATTGATGCACCTTTCGGTTCGCTGGAGCGACAGTCAAGTTGAGCGTAGATGGAGATGTCTTTGTCAGATGTCGTGTTCTCGGGGATGGAAATTGGCGTCCAACTCGGATTAAATGCTGTAAAACCAAGTGGAGAGAGTACATTTGTAATTTAATTTCGACCTCTAATTGAATTACAAGTAAATACTTACATATCTGATTTCACATTTTATACTTTATAGAAGAGTTAATAGATATCGTAGGAAATATTTATTTGGATTACTGAATTCATTGATATTTTCAATGTAAATCTATTTCCTTTCTATCCTTAATAGGTTAAAAATGCCATTTTATTTCAGTATTTGTACGATTAATCATAAAAATATATACAATGAAACGTGTGTATAACGATGTTATCTGTACCGATAAACATGTTTATACAGAATTACCAAAAGGCTACTAAATACTAACCTTTTGGTAATTTTGTATAAACATGTTGCATGTAACTATTAACAGTTTCAATTATTTAACTAAAATTAAAATAGATCTCTAGGTACAAATTAAGATATTATATCAGTACAACTACATATGATGGAAATTGATGTCCAATTCGAATTAAATGAATCGTTTTGAGGAAGGAGAGTGTATATTTGTAATTTCATTTAGACCTCTAATTGAATTGCAAGTAAATACTTACGTATCTGATTTCACATTTATATTCGGGAGAGTTAATAGATATCGTAAGAAATATTTATTTGAATTTCTATCATTCAAAGAATTTATGGATATCTTCGATGTAAATTCATTTCATTTCTATCATTAATAAATTAAAATTGTGATTTTAGTTCATCAGTTGTATAATTAATCATAAAAATATACACAATGAAACGTGTGTATAACAATGCTATCTGTACCGATAAACATGTTTATACAAAATTACCACAAGGTTCGTAATTACTAATTTTTTGTTAATTTTGTATAAACATGTTGCATGTAACTATTAACAGTTTCAATTATTTAACTAAATTAAAAATATATCTCTAGATACAAGTTAATATAGTATAGCCCTACACCTACATAAGATGGAAATTGACGTCCAATTTGAATTAAATGATTTGTTTTGACGAAGGAAAGAGTACATTTGTAATTTCATTTAGACCACTAATTGAATTACAAGTAAATACTTAGTATCAGATTTCTCTTTATATTCGTAGAGGTAATACATATCGTTGGAAATATTTATTTCGATTACTGAATTCAATGATATTTTCAATGTAAATCTATTTTTTTTTCATGCCTATCCTTAATAAGTTAAAAATGTGAATTTATTCCATTATTTGTATGATAAATCATAAAAATATATACAGTGAAACGTGTGTATAACCATGCTATCTGTACCTATAAACATGTTGCACGTAACTATTAACAGTTTCAATTATTTAACTAAAATTAAAATAGATCTCTAGATACAAATTAAGATATTATATCTCTACAACTATATAAAATAGAAATGATTTCATATTTTATAATTTCGGAGAGTTAATAGATATCGTTAGAAATATTTATTTGAATTACTGAATACATTGCTATTTTCAAAGTAAATGTATCTCATTTCTATCCTTAATAAGTTAAAAATGTGGCTTTATTCCATTATTTGTATGATTAATCATAAAAATATATACAATGAAGCGTGTGTATAACGATGCTATCTGTACCGATAAACATGTTTATACAAAATTACCAAAATGATAGTAATTACTAACTTTTTGGTAATTTTGTATAAACATGTTCCATGTAACTATTCACATTTTCAATTATTTAACTAAAATTAAAATAGATCTCTATATACAAATTAAGATATTATATACATAAGATAGAAATTGATGTCCAATTCGGATTAAATGATTTGTTTTGACGAAATGGCGAGTACATTTGTAATTTCATTTAGACCTCTAATTGAATTACAAGTACTTACTGAATTGAATTACAAATACTTACGTATCTGATTTCACATTTATATTCAGAGAGTTAATTGATGTCGTAAGAAATATTTATTTGGATAACTTACGAATCTGTATTTCAAAGAATGCATGACTATCTTTCATGTAAATTCACTTCGTTTCTATCCTTAATAAATTAAAATTGTGATTTTAGTTCATCATTTGTATAATTAATCATAAAAATATATACAATGATACGTGTGTATAATGATGCACCGATGTACCGATAAACATGTTATATAATTGTTTTTCAGCAAAATACTGTAATTTACTAATAACTCAGCACTTACTCAAACATGTTACAATGTAATTCGCTTGTACATTTTCAATTATTTAACTAAAATTATAATAGATCTCTAGATAAAATTTAATATATTATATCCCTACAACCATATAAGAGGGAAATTGACTTTCAATTAGGATTAAATGATTTGATTTGACGAAGGAGAGAGTACATTTGTAATTTCATTTAGACCTCTAATTGAATTACAAGTAAATACTTACATATCTGATTTCACATTTATATTCGGAGAGTTAATAGATATCGTAAGAAATATTTATTTGGCTAACTTACGAATCTAGCTTTCAAAGAATTCATGGCTATCTTCGATGTAAATTCATTTTGTTTCTATCTTTAATAAATTAAAATTGTGACTTTAGTTCATTATTTGTATAATTTATTATAAAAATATATACAATAAAAAGTGAAACTAGGGTTTGATTAAACCATTTTTGGAAACTAGACATTTTTCTTACCACTCTCTCTAATTATTCTACCTTCATAATTCTTTTTACATAAATCTGACATACAAATTTTAAAAAAATATAACAATAATTTTTATAATATTTATCTTGATGCCTACAATATCATCAATTACACAATTTTGTTAATATTTAATGATGAATTAAAAAATCCATTAAAACATTTGTACCAAAAGGAAAATAATAATAAATTAAACAATGCTCTAATAAGTACTATTATACATGACACATACACAATTTAAAAGTTTACTCAAACAAAAAAGAAACAGACATTGGCAAATTATAATGCATTTTAAATGCAATAAAAGAGATATTTTCAAAAAATACATAAAATAATTTTTATTTTACAATGTTGTTTTGCATCACTGGACATTTGAGTTAAGAATAAGGATTGATTACAATTTATAATTTTATGTCAAGTAGCATGTCAGTAAATTATATAACTGCAAGTAATTTCTCCAATTTTTGTATCGATAACTATTCCTTTCTTAACAAATTCTCAGATAAATTATATTTTTATATGTAGTAAAGAAAAGTAGTATTATAAGAAACAGGCGTATTGTGGAGCACAATACTTGTAATTAATCATAGTATTCAATAGAAATAAATATTTTTAAAGCTAATATTCCTTGATCTATTCCTAAAATAAATAGCATACGTATGGCCATAAACTGCACCGTTCAGTACGAAACGTACATCACATAACCCAATATTTCTATGAAATTATTACCTGCTGTTAATAAACAGCAGGTAATATCAGAACGTTGATACTTGTAGTTAATCACACACTATACTTAACTACCAGCATAAATTTCATATATCTATTTATTCCAGTGTATTTATTCTTTTTATTTATCCATAAGATAATTGTATAACTAAACAAAAATTGTTGGGTTTTTTTCAATTTGAGTTAACTTATTGATGTTTAACTAGTCATTTTTGTTACAGCTAAATGTCCTCAAGTTTCGAGACTTTTGTAAATTTAAAATAGAGCCATTCACAAGAAACTTCTTTTTTTTAATTCAGGTGCACTTGTCTTCATCAGTATTTGCCTGATACAGTTGTGAGATTGTTAACCATTTCATTCTGAGAACACCATATAGGCAGTCAATTTTATTCATTATGAGAAAACAATAACAATAGACGCACACCTTACTCGGGAATAAACAAAAACCCATCGGATGGTAGTGTGAGACGTTAACCTCAATACGATATGCTTAGCCAACAAGCTTTTACTCCACATATATATTTATTCAAAGAAAAGAGTAAAGTTTATGTAAAATGTATAATGTATGTCAATTTATAAAAAAATTTATTTATTCTTAATGTTAGGTTTCTGCATATTACAAACCTGTAAAACCAGCTTAGTAAATATTAATTTTTTTCTTTTAAATCTATTCTAGCCTATGTTTAATTTATTGATAAGATAAAAGCATAGATATTTCAATTTCAGTTAGTTTATTGACTTTTAACTAATTATTTTTACTACAATTAAATGTTTTAAACTTTGAAAATATTTGTAACTATAAAATACAATTTTGTGTAACAAACTTTTAACCTATATATATATATACATTCAAAGAGAAGAGGTAAATAATTTAAGGCGTGTCAATTCAAACAAAAAGTTATACAATTATTCTTAAAGTTAAAGTTACGCTCTTACACTTTACAACCTTAAAATCAGCTCTATAACACATAAATTTGTTCTTACAGTTCTTACAGAGTGTTTAATATTGCAAAAGAGTTAATATTAGAAAAATATATTTCCTGTTGAAACGAGCGATACCGAATTACATGATCGAGTATGTCTCGAAATAAAGTACCTAAGCATAAACTAATTTTTTCTTGTTTTGACGTATACATTTTAAACACCAACAGAGAAGATAATGTTATAACATTTTACTCCGATGTCACAAAACAAATATTTCTGAAACTTATCTTCGTAAATGAACTGGCTCACATTACCCATGAGATTTTGCTTAAACATGGATTTTTCCCATATCTTAACATCACGTCCATATATATCTTTCAAACAATTTAAACTCAGTGATACAATTGCTAATCCATTTACTCCAATATAATTTTTCTTCCAAATAAATCAACTATAAAACAAATTTACTCATTTCCTTTTGCACTGATATGCCAGACTGTAATAAAAATGTTAAAAGCAGAACTAGGCCTAAAAGAACGAGACTCATTC
>CM063498.1:120540026-120545026 GCA_032207245.1 Pardosa pseudoannulata
TTTCTTCGTCTATCTTCCTCTTATGTCAATACTACGGGGACGTATAGTTTGTTTATTTGAATATATATAGACTGCTCGTTCATGCATGTTAGAAATTATATAATGTTATATAATTATAAAATGTTAGCTTCAGATTTATTTTTCTTTTGAAACTAAATATGACTTTAAAAGGCTAAGGTATATGTGTTGATACCAGGATAAACTAATTAAACGCTATCCAATAAACGATATCAAAGCAATATATATTGTTAATATATATTGCCTTGAGTATAAATGTATCATTTCTTAAAAATCTATACAGTGATATTCTTCAAAGTCAAGAAAATGAGAATGAATTTGTAGAGAAGCACATGTATGTATAGATGTTTATGTGTTTATATAAATGTGTTGTGTGTGATGATATATGCAGTCCTGTCCTGGGGCAGGGAAAATGATTTGAAATTTGCAAGAATCATTAAAGACGACAACGCTAAATGAGAAAACCTTTTATTGTATTGGAATTTACTCTTTCTTCATAATAAAAGGAGTTTATTTCATTAGCTCAACCATAGTTGTTAGAATTTTATTATATAATACATCTTGGATTATCAAAGTTAATCATCAGTAGTATCCTAAAATATGTAGAAATGGGCCATATTTCTGCTCTCTTGTATTTCCATTTTGTTCTAGAATATTCTGATGTGACCACCAGGACTCTAGAAAAATTTAATTAACCCAACCTCTCGGCTACTGCATCACTTTGAATATGATTAGTCACTTCAGAGCTGGGGCTTAAAGAGGTTAAACAGAGAAACAACTGTGATTTTTGTTCGTTTTCTTATATTTTTAAACACGTCATGGTATTTTGGGATCTTCAGACTGAGTTTTAGCCAGAAATTCTACTCGAAAGCTTTATTTTCTGTGATTGACGAAAATAATTGAGATTATATTCAGTTGGAAATAGTTTTAGAGACTTAACCATAGTCTCCTACGTATGCTTTTACTTTCTTGAATCTGCTATATAAATTGGTTATTTCATATATGTGAGTATGTATCAACGATGAACAATTAAAACTGGTTACGTTAAAATGAATTTTTTGGTAAAACTGGTAATTAAAGCAAATAGGTATTTACCGATTTTGTTTTGCTAACTTTTGATGTGGAGTTTTAATATTAAAGTGCATCATACACTAAAGATAAAAAATCCTTTTATTTTCTCAAATAATTTTCATTTCAGTAGATTGTACAACATTGGACTGGATTATTCTCAGCACATGGAAGTTTTCTGTAAACTCCCTAATTTTTCTTAATGTTCTGTCAGATAACGAATCAATTTATATTACATTGATCTCGTCACTGATCCTGCCTTTTAACGTGCTTAATATTTATGTGTCTGCACCGTTTCGAGATTTTAAAATGAAATTGTAACAAAGACAGTTTCATTTACGAGCTGAGGAAATTTCTTGTTCTCATAAAGTTTCTTGTTCTTATAAAGAAATTCATATACATATACGTACATATATAATAATAATATAAAAATCTTAAAGCTAGGATAAAAGAAATTACAGTTTGTTGCAAAGTATTAATGTATTTTATATACATCTTTGCAATTTTTACTCAGTTTAGATAGAGAATACGGCTGTAATGAACATTTTATTATTTTTAAATGCAAAATTCAATATTTAAATTTCATCAACCCTGTTTTTTTAATAACTATTTCAATACAAATTCAAATCACAGTCAACCATTATTTTTTCAAACATAGTGTTTACCTTTAGATGTTCGGTAAGCATTTCAAAACTGTTCTGACAGTAATAAATCATCCCTTATACAATAATAGCCTAAGTTATCTGCCCGTCTATTCCTTATGAAGCGGTTGGACTTAAAATGAATAGGGACATCCATACTAAATTCTTGATGAATTAGGGTTAGCAAAATTCAAAGCAAGTCTTTAAAATGTTCAAAATCCACCCCTTCCCCCCCTTTTTAGAGTTTAATGCCATTCTATCAAGCCCTATTTTCCCCGGTTAAGTGCAAGCGATTAAATGTTTTTATAGCATAATAAATTGATAAAAATAACATTTTTTTCTAGCATTATGACGTCATTCCCTTAACCGTCTCATTGAAACAGTTTTTATTTTAAATTATTTAAATATCGTCTGCATTATTTTCATACATTTTATCACCGAACTTAGATATTAAGCAAATAATTTTCTTTGATATTTGGCTTAAATAATAGATTACTTACATATGGGATACTTTTAAATTTAATAATAGATTATTTTTTGTTGCAACGAAACGTTTATCATCGGTATTAACAACAAATTCTTCTCATAAAAGTCTATTTCAGGAACTAATAAATATCTAGCGTTTAAGTTACATATCTTAAAAAATTAAGAAGTTTGTTCGTTTGTGTGTTTATTTTTTACAAATGACTACACGGTTTCACTAAATGAATTCAACTTGATTCTAAACTGCATTTACAGTATTAGGAGACTTTAGAGAAGTACAAAGATAAACAAATTATTGAACGTGTACCAGATAATTTTCAGCCAAAACACCAACCAAATTTTTATCTGCCTCATAGGATACTTTACTGGAAAATTAAAAATATATTTTGGAAAATTAAAAATTTTACTAATCCCGTCATATCACGGACTATATGCTAGTTTATAAAGTTAATCAGTAATAGTTAATAATATATTTTCAGGCAAACATAATTGCTGTAAGCTATAAAAAGGACTTAAATAATCATTGAAATATAAGTATTGATTTTAAATTATAAATGCCAATTTTTAATAAAGTATTCAATGACATGTGCATGTGTTTCATATGAACTTTCAAGATGTTAAAGAAAACTGTTCAAAAGCATTTTCCGTACACTAGAAAAATTTTGAAACTGCTTGTGGAGAAATTAAAATCTGATCTGATGACGTCATAATTTAAATGACTATTATTATTCTTTTACGTTTTATTTTTATGTTTAGATTTTGATTTATCGTTTGGCACTCTCTCAAGTTTCTGTATTAATAACGAATATAGAGGTTTTTATTATAGTTGTTCAAAAAATGACGCTTTGTTTTTTACAAACAATTTTATTCGTTTATTTAAGGAATTTATTGTGTTACTAAAAAAAGTATAATAATCGAATTTAATAATAATTAAAAGAATAATAATCGTCATTTAAATTATGATGTCATCAGATTTCGATTTCTCCACACTGCTGATCTAGTACCTAAGCTTTACAATATATATTTGCATTCACGTTTGCTGTTCAACTGACAAAGTGGGATTTCCACAAAGAAAATCAATATTAATCGATTTTGTTCCTTTGCTTTTCAATAATGAGTTTTAATATTAAAGCGTATCATTCGCCAAAGATAAAGAACCCTTTTATCCGGGAAAATGTTTTCCATGCCAGTTTATTGCATGATATCGCATTGAGACAATCTCCCACTTGGAAGTTTTCCGTAACATCCCCATTCCCTGCCTAATGTTCCGTCAGACAACGCATCACTTTATATCGCATTGACCTCGTCATGGCCCCTTCCTCTTAACGTGCTCGGTATTTATGAGCCTGCAAAGTCTTCAGATTTCGAAATGGAATTTCAAAGACGAAACCCTTCCATTTATCAGGTAAATGGATTTTCTTACACTCCGAATTACTACAGCGAAGAGAAAAAAATATATTAAACACTACTCTTAATGCCGGGCAATGAAACTGCAATTTGTTGCAAAGCAGAAATGAGTTTTCCAGTGTCTTACGAAATTTTGTTCAGTTTATAGAACAAAAATTGCTTGAATCGACATTTTTAGTTTTTTTTCTGAAAGTAAAGATGGATATTTAAATAGTATCAAATTTAAAGTATTAAATGTAAAAAAAAGTAACTCAGACGGATAAAAAAAAGCTCTTTCTGTTAATGTAAATTAGTCAAAAGTCCTGTCAATATACCTTGTATTCGTCATTTACGTCTTTTAACAGCCAAAAATTTCATTAATATGTTCTTCTTTGTAAGTGACTTAGTACCATAACTTATTTTCTCTGATAGAATAGATGGTAAAATTGATTTCATTCACTTGTCATTGATTAACACTAGATTGCCCGAGATTTCTTGTATACCTATATTACCCAAAAACAGTCAAAATGACTGCATTGTTAAAAAATAACAAATATGTAAAGAAATTTGTTTAAAATTAATTTTTAATATTATATAATAAAGGAGGGCGGAAGTAACTACAATTATTCATAAACCCATTTATATGTTATAGAAAAAGTCACCAAATTCTAAGAAATTGCGTCATTATATTTCATAATTGTTTTTCTAATTGAAATTAAAAAACAGTCAAAATGACTGCCTTGGGTAATTTAGTGTTAAGTATTTAAAATTAGAAATGTTCATAAATTATCTAAACGTGAATTATGACAAAATGAACCAAAAATAAAGATTTAAGATTTTACTTTTAACGACATGTAACAGGTTCAATGGTAAAACCTCTTCCCATATTTTAAGTAATCCCAATTTTAGAAATCTATCTAAATACATAAAGCTGATGAACAAAATATTTGTGATGCAATTTTACTAGCGTTAAAACTCATATCAAATTTGTTATGAGGTGCTATGTTCTTTATTTCAGTCTAATAACAGACAAATAGTCATCGGTGTATTTTTTTTTCGTTATATTAAGTATACCTGTTATAAACATGCTTTTTCTCATACTGTAGAATGTATTTATTTCTCGTTAACTAATGATTAACATAAAAAATCCATAATTCATTCCCATGAAAAGTTTCTAACCCTGATTTACGATAAAATAGAGGGAATCTTAAGATTATGTTTTTGTTGTAAATAACAATTAACTGGTTCAGGCTGGTTCACCTCCCCCCCCCCTCCATGTGTCCTAATTTTAGAGATCTCATCAATGAATCAGTCTCAATTTTTTTCTTTTTGTTTTATGAAATATTCATAATGCAATCATTATGCAATATAAAAATAAATAATAAATTGTTAAATATAACTTTA
>CM063498.1:120550026-120592526 GCA_032207245.1 Pardosa pseudoannulata
TTACCCATTTTTAAGCTGCATATATTCATGTACAGTTTTCCGTAGTTTCATGTATTATTACACCTAATACTATAGAAAACATTTTTGATTTCTTCCTCAGATAAAATAAATTTTAGAGTTATAAAATGCTACTTCCATTTACAAAAAAAAAAGTAAAACAACTTAACGTATTTTAAACTATTTTCTGATAGTGCCAATACATTGTTTTGTTATAATAGTGGTATAAGAAATGCGATAATAGTACTTTATAGAACTAGAAGTTTATCGGCATTATAAGAACAGCAAACTTCTTTCATTTATCAGTTAAATGGATTTTTTCATATTACAAATCAGAATAAAGACTTAAAAAAATATTTTTCTTCTCTAAACCGTACAATGGAACAGCATTTCCCTCCAAAAGAAGCAATAAATTTTACAAGTTCTTTGGCCCTTCATTCAATCACAGTGAAAGAAAAAAAAATTCCTAAATGGCGATTTTATTATTTGCTCATCATTCCTTTCACTGGTGTAAACGATGTAAGCCAGACCCAAAAAAGTGAAAACCTATTTTCACAATACATTTTACTCAAGCCAGGCTATATATTAGAAGCGTATTTTTCCTATTATAACCGTAAGACACGATAAATCTTCGAATATTTTCTAACCATATCCCCCTAAGTCAAATACCAAAATAAACCATTCTACAAACTGAAACATTTCGCCAGCACAAAATTCACCTTGTGCATCGACAAATAGATTTTTCTGAGCTAGATAGAAACAAAGGTAGCTGAAGGGGTAGTGGGGAAGGGAGAGATAAAGCAAACTCTGCGCTTGGCAGGCTTCCAGATTGTTCTATACTGAATTATCAATGAAGTAACGTTGCTTTTTCCAATAACTCATTTTTTGCAACGCTGTTTGAAATGCAGGCTTCCGTTTGCAGATGCGAAACATGAAATTTTTCGTTCCGATTTCAAAAAATGTTCATTTGAAATGTACCTAAAGTATTCTTATTGTTTATGATTAAACAGTTAAATAAATAAGTAAATATTTGTATGTTTATGGAGTAAATATTTAAAATTCAATAATTTTAATAAACTTTCTTTTTTTTCCTTTCAGGTAAGTGATTAGTACAGATTGGGGTGCAAACTTATGTGAGTTTTACTGAAAGTTTATATTTGTTATTGCTTATTGAGTTATGGATTTTCGTTGTTTTATAAAATTCAGGAAATTATTTTATCATTAAAAGCCGCAGTTTCTATTTTCATTTTGACTTCTATACGTGAATAATAATTCATTATTTTAAAACTTAGACCATTTTTAAATGGTGGTTGAGCATACATAAATTATCTGTCATACATTTTAAATAATAGAATAAACAAAATTTGTCAAATATCTTTAAATATTAAAATTGAGACTTTAAAAATTCAATATTATTGTCAAAACAATTTATTGCATTATAAGAACATTATAGTTTATTTTTCCATTCTAACTCTAAAACAAAGCAATATTATAAAAATGTGTCTTAAATTCTTAATAAAAATGCTTTTTTTTAAAAATATGTCTTCTTACATTAATTTAAAATTTTTAACATTCAGAGCGAATTAAATGCTGTTATATTAAGAAGATAATTAAATAAAATCAAAATAAAATATAATTATTTATAATTATTTATTTTCTAAAAAAGGATTTTATTTCATACGACAACCTTATGCTCATTTTATCCATAATTCTAGTATTTTTGCTATAAACAAATGTTAAACTCTTAAAGGATAAGTGTTATTTAAAAACATGTTATTCAATATTAATCCTAATAAATTTTATATACTTCTCGCAATAAGATAATTTTATATTAAGAAGATAGTTAAATAAAGTATCAAAATAAAATATAATTATTTATAATTATATATTTTCCGAAAGAGAATTTTATTCCCTGCGATAACCTTATGCTCATTTTATCCATAATTCTAGTATTTTCGCTATAAACAAATGTTAAACGCTTAAATGATAAGTGTTGTTTTTAAAAACATGCTATTCAATATTAATCCTAAGAAATTTTATATACCTCTCGAAATAAGACAAGTTTATATTAAGAAAATAGT
This sequence comes from Pardosa pseudoannulata, assembly GCA_032207245.1. Lineage (NCBI taxonomy): Eukaryota > Metazoa > Arthropoda > Arachnida > Araneae > Lycosidae > Pardosa > Pardosa pseudoannulata. The sequence goes on from CM063498.1 coordinate 120,552,105, forward strand.
TAAATAAAGTATCAAAATAAAATATAATTATTTATAATTATTTATTTTCGAAAAGAGAATTTTATTCCATACGATAACCTTATGCTCATTTTATCCATAATTCTAGTATTTTCGCTATAAACAAATGTTAAACGCTTAAATGATAAGTGCTATTTAAAAACATGTTATTCAATATTAATCCTAACAAATAAATACCTCTCGCAATAAGACAAGTTTATATTAAGAAAATAGTTAAATAAAGTATCAAAATAAAATATAATTATTTATAATTATTTATTTTCGAAAAGAGAATTTTATTCCATACGATAACCTTATGCTCATTTTATCCATAATTCTAGTTTTTTCGCTATAAACAAATGTTAAACGCTTAAATGATAAGTGTTATTTAAAAACATGTTTTACAATATTAATCCTAACAAATTTTATATACTTCTCTCAATAAGACCAGTTTATATTAATAAAATAGTTAAATAAAGTATCAAAATAAAATATAATTATTTATAATTATTTATTTTTCAAAAGTGAAATTTAGTCCATACGATAACCTTATGCTCATTTTATCCACAATTCTAGTATTTTCGCTATAAAAAATATTAAACGCTTTAATGATAAGTGCTATTTAAATACATGTTATTCAATATTATTCCTAACAAATATATACCTCTCGCAATAAGACAAGTTTATATTAAGAGAATAGTTAAATAAAGTATAAAATATAATTATTTATAATTATTTATTTTCTAAAAGAGGATTTTATTCCATACAACCTTATGCTCATTTTATCCATAATTCTAGTATTTTCGCTATAAACAAATGTTAAACGCTTAAATCATAAGTATAATTTAAAAACATATTATTCAATATTAATCCCACCAAATTTTATATACTTCTTGCAATAAGACAAGTTTATTTAAAGCAAAATATATAAAATGTCGTTTTCAGGAAAAATATTAATAAAGAAGAAATGTATAGCCAGAGTTGTCTACTTTATTAATATCTTTAGAATGGTTTTTATTCCAAATATTTCTTAATATTATTTCTGCTTTATTTATATACTTATTTAAATATTGAATCATAATAAGTGTTCATAAAATATAAGAAACTATTTTAAAATAAAATTCTCATAAATTAAGATATATGACCTATTAAATGACTTAGTAAAATTGCAATTATTAAAAAATGTATTAACTTGATTATACCATGACTAATTTATATATTATCGAAACAATTGGACTCAAATTGAAGTAGCCAAGAAGAGGACTTCAGGATCCGATCTCTCTTCACCTTTTCCCTAAAAACATGAAAACACCGTAATAATAGCAAAAATTTAAAAAGAGAATTTTAACTCATTAACAGTTTATTTTTATCCATGTATTTACCTGTATGTCTCATTACCCATTCTGTTATCCAATCTAAATAAAACATGTCACTGCTAACGATTTTTGTTTTTGGTTAAACAATACCATGATATACAATTTGCCTCTATTTTATCAGAGTTATCAGATATTTTATAATCACCCAGCCTTGCCAACCGAGAAAATAGTTGTATAAATGCAAATATTTTCTAGGTTGAATACATGCATATGCATACCCATAAAAATTTTCATTTATAAATTACATTTTAACTTATCCCCTATATAATAATAGCCTAAATTATCTGTCCTTCAGTCCTCGAATTTATGAAGCGGTTATACCTCGAATGGTAGAGGCATCCGTATTTGATTCTTGATGAGTTAGGTTTAGCAAAATTCAAAGTGAGTTCGAAAACGTTCGAAATCCACGCCTTTTGCCCTTTTCAATCGTTTAATGTCATTATTTCAAGACCTATTTTCCCCAGTTAAGAGCAGGCTATTAAATTCATCAATTTATCACATGCGTAAATGAAAATAATATTTTTTTTATCATTATGAAGTCATTTCTTTAAATATCTCATTTAATCATTTTTTATTCTAAATTATTTACATATCGCCTGTATTATTTTCATACGTTTTATACCCGAACTTAGATATTAAGTAAATATTAAGTAATTTTCTTTTATATTCGGCTTAAATAATAGATTAGGTACATATGTGCTAATTTAATATTTAATCATCGATTATTTTTTTTTTGTTTCAATGAAAGTTTTATCGCCGATATTAACAACAAATTCTTTTCATAAAAGTCTAGGAGTCTATTTCATGGACTAATAAATATCTAGTGTTAAAGTTATATAAATTTGTAAATTAAGAAGATTGTTTGTTTGTTTGTTTGTTTTTATCCATAACCATACAGTTTGCAATGGATACGCTAAATTTTGGACATCATTCATGTATATTACCAAATAATCACTGTCAATGTTAAAAACTCTGCTGTCTATCCTGTTATTAATATGACAAGGTAAATTAAATTTGGCAACTAACATTTAACAAATTATTGAGCTTGTACCAGATAATTTTCAGCCCAAACACAAACCATTTGTTTAAGTACCTCATAGCGTACTTTACAATTCTAAAATTTAGAAACTTTACTGATCCCGTCATATGACGGGCTGTATGCTAGTTTATTATAGTAAATAGAATTGTGTTACTATTATTCTCAATATTACTGACACTGCTTTGTCTTAAATTTCTAAAAAACAGTAGGTCCAGATGTATTTATCTATTTTTATTAAATAACAAAGCAATATTTACAGGTACCTCATATTTTCCCAAACCCATGATAACTACTTTAGGCTATGGACTTACGTTATTTTATTTATTTAATTTTTCCTCTGGGTGATTACATTTTTATATTTCAATATCAACCCCAGAATAGGATATATAAAGTAAAATTAACTATGACAGACAGTTACTGTTATATAAAGTTAATAAATAAAGCAATCTCTCCAATCCATTTCTGTTTTTTATACATTCATAGATCAAACCTAACTCATAATTCTATACTCACAGCAGTTAAATCGATCGCGAGAAAAAAAAAATCCCCCATCAAAAAACATAAATTCAAAGCTTTTTCATTCCCAACATTCCCATTTCCAAATCACCACATGTGACGTAATCACATTTAAAGTGACGTATCTATAAACACATAACACGCGACGGGCTACGCATAGGAAAAGTCCAGAAGATGAATGGCTGTTTATGAATTCTATGATGGACGTAACGCGGAGTGCCGGCATCCACGCCAGTGGAAGGGGATGAAACAAAAACGCTGTTGGGATAAATAAATACATAATAAAGCACGCCAAAAGTGATGTCCGGTCATTTTATGTACCGTCTGATGTGGGAAAACACTCCGCCTTTGACAGGCCTGGGATTACGGATGATCCAGATAAATCGAAAGCGTTTATACTTCATTGTTTATTAAACAAGTTGGCAGAAGGAATTTATGACGTTTTCCATGATTTCGTTTTTTACAGTTTTCAGTTCGAACATTGTTTGGATTGATAAAGTATAGCAAGGGCGTTGAAATTCTCTTGTGAGTTCCATACACTCCTTAGGACTGAATTATTGTAAATTAATTCAGGTTCATTACTGGAAATTAACCTCTTAACAGTTTCATTTTTTTCGCGAATTTGACCCAAAAATCGTCACTTTTAATAATTTCATATTTTTGTTCATGTTGCATTTGTAAGCTAGAAAATGTTATTGAACGTAATATTTCTAATTATTTTAAGCAAGTATAATAAACTTTTCTACGGGAAATACAGCAATATTTTCCCTGGAAATTGTCTTTTTTTCTCTCATATACGCCAGACATTGAAGTTACGTTTAGAGTTGTGCAGATAAAATATACCAATATTTTCCATTACCATTACTACACAATTATTTTCGAATGCAAATACTGGAAGTACATTTACTTAACCTATTTTTTTCAAAGATCAGATTCAGTACGATAAATATTGAAAGAGGGCAACAAGCATAGTCCAAAGTTACAGTCCGAACAAAAATACCTGGACTCTTTTCGAATTCTTTTCCGCTGTCATTTTTCTTCAGTGAACACACATTGCACTGGTTTGGAGGTCTTAATTTTTGTCTGTAGGTAGAATTAGCTCAAAAATGTTTCTCTTCTTCAATCTCGCAAAAACTCAAGCCGAAGTCATCCCAAAAACTCAAAGAAAAAAACTAGCAGAATAATGCAAAACCTATCAGAAAGTCCACGCTTTTAAAACAAACAGAATATACTTCGAAAACTAACATCCTGTGGACATCTATATGACTATCTTGACATTAAAAATACAAAAGATACGGCTACAGCAGTGAGAATGACAAAAAAAATCAGATTGCCCGTACGCCGTACGGGCAAATCATTAATGGCACGGCAATCGCGCCCGTGTGGTGTACGTGCAAAACAGGCAAGGGGTTAAAAAGTGCTAATAACCTTTGCTCTTGCTACCATTCGTCAAGAGTTGTTTCTTAGATTCACATAAATTGCACATCACACTCAAAACAACGATGAAACGGGTCATAACCTTAACTATATTAATTTTTGGCATTAGCATATTCTTGACACTAGCATAACTGTAAAGAAATAGAAGGCCGGGAATAATTGCCTACATTACAAATGTAAAACAAAAAATATATCAATCCGTAAATAGCAAAAAATAAAAGTGAAAGTAAACACCAAGACTGTCGAAGGTTATGTAATGAATTAAAAATAATTATACTCATTACCCGTATTTTCATTTAGCATAAATCACACGGTGTCGTTAATTTTTTCATCATGTTTACTTTTCCATTAAAAAAGTTTATTTTTTACCATTAATTTTTCCGTCATTATTAAAAAAGGGAAGTTTCTATCCTTTAAAACGGATTTCAGAAGTATCTTAACATTATGAAGTGTTGAATATTAACTAATTTATACATAAGTATACATAAACCTATAAATCACAAAAAAATGTTAAAAATAGTTCACAGGACCTGCTTTTGATTAGATAACAGCCTACTGATTTTAAAACATTATGACTTTTTTTAAAAATAATATGATGTAATCCAATAGAAATGCAAACTTTAGAGTTTAGTAAGTGTATCGTTATATCAAAACCTTAATGTATCTCTATGTCTACATTAATTTAACATATTGGTTTTATAATTACTAGAAAATATATCAGAACTTGAGCTGAAGTAAATGTATCGGTACATCAAAACCTTAATGTATCTCTATGTCTACATTAATTTAACATACGGGTTTTATAATTACTAGAAAATATATCAGAACTTGATCTGAAGTAAGTGTATCGTTACATCAAAACCTTAATGTATCTCTATGTCTACATTAATTGAACATACGGGTTTTATAATTACTAGAAAATATATCAGAACTTGAGCTGACGTTTCATGAACTGTTACACTGATAATTAATGGTTGCATTATGTTCATGAATAAAGTGTTACTCTCGGCGTGATTGGTAATATTGCAGAAATTTTTTTTTATATTGAATAGTCAATGTCTAACTAAGTTGACAGATATATCAAGAGACCTACTCAAAACCCGTAGAATATGTAAAATACCACCATAGTCCACTAACTACGATAAAGAATGTGAAAGGATTAAATAGCAACGTAGGGTTCTACAAACTTGACACTTTCAGCTCTATAAGACTGTAGCAAGCTTTGTCAAAACTAACAACTTTCTCCCATTCTTCAAATGCAACATTATGACTTTTTCACTTTCAATATACAGGAAATTGCAGAAGAGAGAAAAGCGTTCTCGCTTCCATTCAATGTATGTAACCCATGCAACTTTCTGCATATTGTCTACACCAGGATTTGTTTACAAGATACCGTAGAAAAGACTTATATTATTTAAAATACATTTTCCCTATTTTATCTGTACTAACAATGAGATGATCTGTACTAACAATAATCAGAAATAATTTGGTTATGTTAGTTATAGGTAAATAACGATAGGTTTATAACGATCCCGCAGTCTATTAAAGATAAGAACGTTGTCAACTGGAACACAGGTTACAGAATAAATAAGTACTAAAAAACTTTAAATTTATGTCCGGAATAACTAATTCTAAATTTAATGCATAAGATGATGTTTCTACTTTCAATTCTAATTCAGGCGGAAAAATTCTGGAACTCATCATGCCAACTACATTTTTTTTTATTTTACTCGTATTATATGAGCAAACTTTTACAATTAGTGTGTACACCTCATTCCGTGTTTTGACTTACTTTTCGTAACTTCTCATCGTAAAATACGAAATTCCAACTCTAATATAATACCAAGAAGTTTAAATTACTACCAGAAATGACTGACTTGCTAATGCAGGAAGCACTGAAATAATCATATTCGCGTGGCTGAATGCTTAAAACATTGCATGATGCATGAATACGCACTTTTAAAAGGGAGACAGTTGCCGCACCAAAATAAAAATGCTCTAAAGCTCGGAGAATACGTGTTAGAAAGCGGAATAACTTCTTAGGAGAGTTTAAATTTCGTAGAAAAGCATCAATTTAATTTATGCCGTGTCTCTTAGTTGTCGAAAAGACTTTCTTCTTTTCAACATTTCAAGTGAGTTTATGGAAGGAAATTGTTTGCATTACAAATTACAACTGACACTCAAGTAAAGTAGTGAAATCTTTCCAAACGAAATAAAAGAGAATCTCGAAAAATAAGAAATGCACCTTCAAAAGGCTCACTGCCCTTTTGAAAAAAAAGCGTGTAGTGAAGTTTTTTTTCTTCTTTATTTTACAAATTCTTAGTTCTTAATAACTGTATTATAAAAGGAATTTTATAATTCGTTCTAAACTCATATCGTCACGTCATTTCAAAATATGCATAGCAAAAAATTTGGAGAAAATACTGTTAAGAAAAAAAAGTAATGATTCTGATAATGCTGAAAATTAATTTATTAGATATAATAACATCTTTACCAATTTGGGATGAGAAGAAATTTTTTCCACATTAAAAATATGCTTGACACATTTTTAGTTAATATTCAAATACTTAAATATTACTTGAAAACTGGTGTAGCCTTAACAAACATATAGTATTAAAATTATAAGTGATAAATTAGAAATATATATTATATGATTTCTGTATCCTGAGTACTACATCATTCCGTAATGATTTTAAAATTTCTATTTTACACAGTTTTGACATATATATATAATATATATATATATATATATATATATATATATATATATATATATATATATATATATATATATATATATATATATATATATATATATATATATATATATATATATATATATATATATATATATATATATATATATATATATATATATATATATATATATATATATATATATATATATATATATATATGTATATACATATATATATATATATATATATACATATATATATATATATATATATATATATATATATATATATATATATATATATATATATACATGTGAGGTCTAAAAAGGGGGTGGTGGAAAATTAAGCAAGTTCTGAATAATTTGAAAGGAAAATCTTTCGTAATAACAAAATAAGTGAAAATAAAACCCCGCTCGCTTGATCTTTTAGGATAATCCTGTCAAGCGGAAGCATATTTGAAGTCTTTTATGAGTATGCAAACTGATATGAGTTAATTGGCACGTATCCTTAGAGCTGTCAACATACTCTACGATTACCTCCGCCACGAATAAATGAAAATGGCTCAAGTGACGACTTGAAAAGGAAATTATACTTTGAAATAAAGAGATGATTCACGAAGAACGACTGATTCTTCCATTCGCCTTACCACTGGATACGACATATATATATATATATATATATATATATATATATATATATATATATATATATATATGTGTGTGTGTGTGTGTGTGTGTGTGTGTGTGTTTGCTCGTGTGTCTCTCTGTGAGTGTCTGATGGTTTTTTAACATAATTTATTTTAATTAAAAATATAGTGTATAATAGTTTTGCTATTTTATACCTTAAAGGCAACAGTTTTCTGCCATTTTGCAAAATTCTCTAGTTTTAGTTTCAAAATTCTAGTAAACCTGTCGGCGATCTTTAAATCACAAACCGATGTTTTAGTCATGTCAGCTTTCTTATGTAATTATCTTATATAAATCTCAACACAAATGTTGACATCACAATGTGTTCTCTGTCACCTTTTCTGGTTAACTGACTACCTACATCTTGACGAGTTGTATAGACAATTTTGTGTTATTTGACAGAAAATCGTCTTGAAGGTAAGAAAATTGTTTTTTAGATCAAAATTTTAAATTCCACACTTTATACTCTGACACATTTCTGTGGGTCTAACAATAGATTAAAAGCAACATATTTAAGTTTATTACACACATTTTTATATAAATACTTGTGAGTCTGTGTTTTTTACACACACAGATACATATATATAAATTACATACTATAATGAACTGTTGTATGATATAAGAGCGTCTAATTTTTATCTATTAATTTTTGTGTTTACATATTTTTGTATTTACTTCTAGCCTGTTGATTTATTCCTTGCCTTATTCTAGCCTTATTTTTAAACATGAATGCTAAAAAACCCAAAGGTATAATGTAATATTTAGTAAAACCTATTCAAGGATGTACGAGTTCATTTCATATTGTAACGATGAAAATATTGCAATGTAACGTATTTTGAATGAAGAACGCTATTTAATGAAAAAAATTGTATTACTTATATTTTTATTTTTAAATGTAAGCATTACAACTCGTTTATAAACCTCTATTTTTACACATTTGCTTTATTTTTTTCAATTTAACCATATGTGAAATTTACTGCTGTAGAATTTAATATTGTTAATAATTTTTTACGGATAATTGAAAATTGAAAGCTGCTTGCCAATACTGTATAAAATCGTACAGTTTCGCAAGTGATACATAAAGCATTATAATGTAATATTTTAGTGCAGAATATATTTTTTAGGTAACTGATTACATTCAGTTCATTTATTTTTTTATCACAAAAAAGGATTCTCGTAAAGATTTCACGGAAAAAATACTGTTTCCTAACTGTAGAAAGATATATATTACAAAAGAAATAATTTTGAGGTGACTGTTGCTTTATAAATTTTATGCATTGTAGACTTACTAACTAAATTTCAGAAAAATTGTATTTTTAGCTATACAACCGTCAGACATCGAGATAAAGACGGTCTCTTAGTTATAAAGACGAGATTAGATAAAGATATATTAGTCATAGCTGTTATATTTTTCACAATATAATAGAATATAATGGAATTTAAACAGTATATTTCAATAGTAATACGAATATGTTAAAAAAATTCCATTGCACTCATCTAGTGATGATCAGTACACATTTGTGTTCGAAATTATTTTTTTCTTGGGTTTCTTTCTAAGTTATGTGATTGGATAACGTCAGATATACCTTACAAATATTATCATTTCTTGCATAATGTACTGAATAAATCGAAGAAATGATCGTGCAAATGCAAGTGTAAATGCAATTTTAAAAAATTATGTTATAGTAATATGCCTAACTAAACACATATTTTAAACTAGTTTTCGGTAAAAGTTACATTTTTCTAAATTTATTCTAATTCTATAAAAACTAGCATAAATATTCAAATTGTGGGCAACAAATATTAGTTCAATGAGTTACAAACTAAGAATACAAACTAATCTAGCTATTGAATACAAACTATGCTAAATGAGTAATAATTTTCACATTTTTAATCGGAATGATATCTACTCTATGTGGACTCCGGCTGAAGTCTAATTTCTTTTATAACTTTGAAGTGTGTGTAGCATATTTTAAAAATACTCATTCTACAGCTTTCTTCGGGTTTATTTAAGAATACAAGGTATTCGCCATCGATATTCATCGAAGTCACCAAATATATTGATAACTGAGTGATAAAAAAAATTGATGCCTCCTGGTTGGTATTTATGCTGAATTGGTTTATTTGATTGTTAAAAACAATTAAAATAATATCTCTAAAAAGTTTAACGTTTACTGTACAGTTTGAAACAATATGCTCCCTCTATTACAATGTGATACATGTATTTTTGAGAATTTTTTATTTGTATGAGTCAAGTAAAAATTTTAAACTTTTCAGAAACAGAAAATAATTTAACAACTTTATGTTAGGACATAAGAAAAAATTGATATCAATAAGGAAAAAAAAAACTCTTCCTATTTACCAAAGTTGTAATAAAAACACAGTAAAGAAATAAAGCTGTTTAAAAAACTTTCTTACAAATAAATTATTTCAAATCGTGCGAAGTAATTGCTCACATTATCTTATCGTAAGAATCATTTCTTTAATGTGACCTGAAAGGAAACTGAAATTAAGATAAGCATTTTAAGTTTTCTGGTTTTAAGAACTATGAAGAAATCAGAAATTTGGCAAGGTTACAAATAGGATCACAGAGTACCCTAATTTCGTATACAGATTTTTTATACATTTTAATAGATTGGAAAAAAGATTTAAAAACAAAAAAATGTTTAATGTTTTTTTTTACTTAAAAGGAGTGTTAGAAGAAAAGTTTATAATATTTTTTCATACTTGCCTGTGTACGTGATGAAATTTATATTGAGACAATGATTAGAAATATTCATTTTTGCATGATATAGTAGTTTGTTAAATAAATTTAGAAACACAGATAAATTGATAAATATAGAACTTCTGTTCTTCTAACAAAAAATCTAAAAAAAATAATTAATGTTTCTAGAAACATCTAATTTATTTTTCTAGTATTCAGTATTCATAAACTAGAATTAAATATTTTTATTTCCACTGATATCTTTAAAATATACAATATTTATAATACATTTATATAATTATTCATATAAAATTATTAATGTTATCAAAAGGATCCTAAAATTATAAAATTGGTAACTATGACATCAATATTGTGATTTTGTAACACATTTTTGTTGTATTGTTGATTAAACACAATATATTTTTAAAATATACAATATTTATAATACATTTATATAATTATTTATATAAAATTGTTAAAGTTATCAAAGGGATCCTAAAATTATAAAATTGGTAACTATGACATCAATATTGTGATTTTGTAACACATTTTTTGTTGTATTGTTGATTAAACACAATATATTTTTAAAATATACAATATTTATAATACATTTATATAATTATTTATATAAAATTATTAAAGTTATCAAAATGATCCTAAAATTGTAAACTTGGTAACTATGACACTAATATTGTAATTTTGTAACATATTTTTTGTTGTATTGTTGATTAAACACAATATGCTAACCATTTTAACCACCCATAATTTACACATATAAATTTTTAGCCAATTAAAATAAATAGCTGTTTAAAATATATGACTAAAAGTCATTTATTTTTAAGGTTTTAAATTTTAATCATAAAGAATTTTATTCCTTTGTGCTGCATAAATAATCATAACAGGAATTATATTCTCTATGTTTTGAAACTAATTTCATTCACATTTTACGACAATATTGCGAGGAAATATAAATTAAAATTTTTATACATTCAACTTAAATCAGCTTAATTTCAATTTTACATTTTTAGACATGAATTCCATTTTGAACATTCAATTTAATCCACAATATCTGCAATTGAAATTTAGATATTGTTGAATTCGATTGAAGACGTTTGAAAATGTTAAAATGCACAAAGACTTAATCATTGTTATTAAGTCATTAAATAAATTTCAACTTCTGTTTTTTTCCATTTGAAAATTTTAACAAATGACAAGTTTTATTTTTGTGAAGGTGCATGCAGTTGTTATATAGATTTCTACTAAAGTTTTCATTAGATGGTGAGTTGAGAAAGTTTTCATATAATGATGAAAATTATTGAATTAAAAACTATCTTTTCTCTTCACTAGAAAAGATAGTCTTTAAGTCAATAATTTTGAACTTAAGCTGAACTCTAGTGCATCGCGTGGATATAGGTAAATAAGTAAAGTCACTTTGTATTGTAATATTAGTATGTAAAATTAAATTTGTCATGTAAAATTTTCCTTTTTCATTCATTTTCCTATTACTGGAAGTAATAGCCAATATTTGGTTTCGTACTATGAGATTTGTTTTTAACTCAACTACCAGGAATTCACCATTAAAATTATTGATTGAATTCTTTTATGTCCGAACATGGCGTGTATTTTCCTATTCAATATTTAAGTTTAAGAAAAGGACGCGTGTCGTTGTTATAAAGAAGTATTGCAGTGACTCCTGATTTTTACTTCTCAAAATAGGTAAAAATTGAGAAAGTATCAATGAAGGGGAACTATATCTGTAATGCAAGTCGAATGGTTTTCAGAAATAATTAAGCAAAATACATTTTGTGACGCTACAGGGTTAACCCTCTGACTGCACATCCCGCGATTTTCACGTGCGACTCAAATGTAGCAAAATTTTTCCATCCCTCGATTTTCGAGGGCATGTTTTTTTCTTCCGATATAAAAGAGCACATACCGCCTTTTCACCGTTAAACCACTGAAATAAATTATATACAGTATTAGACGTTTAATTATGTAATAAATAGAATAATATGACGAGAATTATACTAATATTAAATAATATAATTACAGATATTGTGTTATAAATAGAAATTAAGAGTAATTCAGTTGAAATTTGTTATAAAATAAATGCTGTATGTGATAGGATCTGAATTTAGTTTTTCTGACAGCTTATGTTTTCATAATACAAATCAATATAAAAAATCATTTTTAGAAAAAAATACGTATTTCAATTCTGAAATATATATATATATCGATATATCTATATATTTACATATATATATATATATATATATATATATATATATATATATATATATATATATATATATATATATATATATATATATATATATACATATATATATATATATATATATATATATATATATATATATATATATATATATATATACATATATATATACATATATATATATATATATATATATATATATATATATATATATTTATATACATATATATCTATACATATCTATACATAAATATATATATATATATATATATATATATATATATATATATATATATATATATATATATATATATATATATATATATATATATATATATATATATATATAAACTAAAATATGAAAGAAAAAAATACACAATTTTTGAAGAGGTTCGGGTTTACAAATTGAGCATTCAGAGGGTTAAGTATATATTGAGGTCCATCTCTCTATTTTAGTTAAGTGGATTACTAAACAAATCCCCGTTTTACATAAATATTACAATCATATTTGCTGCGCTGTACATCAGTTTTTGTTATGTTGGATGCTATTTGTAATTACATCAATGGATTCTCCGATCGTATCAAATTTACTTTCTTGTGTTTCTTCGATTTTACATAATATTATAATTTTAGGAGTGCTAAACATAATTACAGTTACACTGCGTATGCTTGCGCAAAATATAATTAACCTAGCATTAATAAATAATTTGTTATATCTGTTTGAATTTGAATTTTGCATCGCACTTGCACTAATTAAACCGCAACGAAAAGTCTAATAAAGGTATGAAAAATTTTAAATTAAAGAATATTATTTGTGTACACCATGAAATAGAAAAATTATATTAAGCATTAACAAAAATAAGTCACTCATAATTAATTGGTAAAAAAATCTCATTTTTATTAACTCATAAATTAATTATTGAGAAATAAATTATGGAGATTTCTTAAAACAGAGTAGTCAGAATACTTATGTGTATAATTTCTTTAGTATTTGTAATAAACATTCAAAGCATTTTTCTCATGCTGAATATAATTTTAAACACTCATACAAATATAGAATACATATACTTTAAACTGAATTCTTAAAACTTCTAGTGTCAGTTGAGAAAATTCAAACATCTGTCAAAAGATGATAATTAATACATTGATTCTACACAAAGAATTTTTATATATGTAATAAGATATATTTTAAACCATTTTTATAATTTCACAAATAAGACATAATACTGTGTGCATGCATTTAAATTAACTTCTGTTCTTAGATGTATATGACAAATTTCTCTAAATTGCTACTAAATTAGTATACAATGAATAGAAACATTTTCTTGTGCGATTAAAAACAAGATACCTGGCAAATTTTAAATAAAAAGCATTAACTTTCTGTTTATCTTCTACTAATTAGAGGAAATGGAAATTTGAAATTTGTTTCGTAATATAAATTAAGTTTATTTTTACGATGACCGTAAATCCATGCTGATTTCTTTATTAGGGAGAATCCTTTGTTGTAGATGATGAATAAATGCAAAACACATTCTTTTAATACAAATGTAAATTTTTGCATCCAATATTAAAACTCTTAACAAGTAGAAAGTACAAGCAATCAACTTTCTATGCACATTTCTTATTAATGATTTATACGACAGAAAATTTTCATTCCGGAAATTTATGTACAGTTTTTAAGGTACGGAATCGTAAATCATCAACTAAATCTTAAACCGGAAAAGTGATTTTCATTAGCAGAGATGTAAAATCACAAAATCTGATGGGAACAGTTCATCATATGTCTACTAAAATTTACTTTTACGATCCCGAATAAAACACTTGACGATTAATAAACATGAAAAATTATCCTTTCCTTCATATCTCTTGTTAATGAGTGACATAACGGAAATGTTTCTTCTGAAGCTATGACATTTCCTCCCCTTCAAGTTTCATTCATGAACCTATTCAATGGAATTAACATTAAAGTCCCCACTCCAGATATAAAATACCATCTCCGGAGGGAGACAAAATATTGCCTCCGTGTAGAGGGCTGCTTTTACAACTTTTTATACAAGCTCTTTTACAGCGCCTCGTAAATTTAAGAATAATGGTCACTGAAGAAGGCCATAGAGTTTAAAAATGTTGAACTTATGGCTTTCATTATCTGAGAGGAGAATGAGCGTGGAAGGTGCATGGAGTTTTTATGTTCCTCTGAGGTAGAAAAAAAAATCGAGATTCCGTTAAATTTATTTCGCTTATGCCTAGTTTTATTTTAGGAGAAAATGATGAGACATGAAATAAACAAAAGGCTATCATATTTTATAAATAACCGGCTCTTTAATCTGATTCTCACTGAGAGAGGTTAATGTTCTTTAGCTGTTAAGGACTTGACTAAAGATTCTTGTTTAACATAGTTTATAAAATGATATCTCAAAGGAGATTACAAGCAATTTTATAAAGCGATATTTTACGGCATGCTTTGTGAAGTGTAAATATTTGGCGTCTTTAATCCAACCATCTGACCACAAATGCCTAACAGACAAATAATTTTTTTTACAAAGGCTTATGGTTGTGAAATTCCAAATTTATTTTTGTTGGCTATTTAATGTAGAGCTTTATTACATATAATTAATGATAAATATTAACTACAGTTAAAATGTATTTTGTATACTTAATATCTGTACCAGTAAATAGAATTTGTTTTAAATTTTGTCTTCAAGTTGTTTTTAAGATGTTAAATGAATTCTGCTCTGGCACATGACACGTTGATACCGCTTTTTGAGTTAATCTACAGTTCGAATTCATTTTGGATATCATATTTGTGGTTAATTCACATTATTTATTGGGTAACAATCTGGTTAATACCTCAGTAGAAGGTAGTTCTGTACAATGGCATTAAGTTAGCATCATGGCATAGTATGTAATGGCTTAAAAATGCTTACTTTTAAAATCAGTATCTCTTGCTTATGTTCTTTCATATGCAAGTCTAGATTATGTTATATTAATTCATTAAATGTTTTTAAATAAAATATATTATCTTTTATACTTAACTTTGTAGTGAATTTTATCTTATTTTTTATTCGCACTTATATTAGAAAAATAAATAAGGCATCCTTTAAAATGATACTATGTACTTAATAAGTTTAACCCTTTCAAATGTTAGAAAAGTTACCAAACCATGATAAGCTACAGTACATTTTCTCTTTCCAAACTATAAAACAATATTTGATAATATTATTTATTTCTCATATTAATTTTCTACATGTATTTTATATATAACGTTGTTGGTATTAATATTCTCTTGAGATGTGTACAAAAAAGTTGCATCTATCGTAACAGTCTTTCCTTCATCTACGTACATTTTATTTTTGCTGTTTAAAGTCTCTATGTGAAACAAAAGCTTGTATAAATTATAAGTTCTCCTGTGGAACTTTTGAAAATAAAAGTAAGATATTTTCTCACTATTGCTGAATATTTTACTTTAAAATTTAAAAACATTTTATAACAGAAATCTTGATTTTACTTTACTGTTAGCATAAAAGTTTCAATTTTTGGTATAGTTGCAAGATTGAAGGAATAACAAAAATATTTTTTAATATAAACACATTTAATTTATATTAAGTGTAACGTAACATTGTTAATTCTTCTATGTTTCTAAATGTGTTAGATATTTTGAAACTAATACAAAATCTTCGAAGTACTTCTTAGAGAGAGCTCGTACTGAATTTTTAAAATAATAAATCACGTACATATTAATAAAAATATTCACTATTAACTACACATTGAAATTTCTAAACTTGCTTAAATGAGCTTTCTTAGTAAAAGCTTTATAATGAAATTTATAATCTCTGTTATAAAAGCCTTTTTTCATCATAAAATAAAATGATCTTCTGTTTTTAGAATATATTTTAATAACACACTGATATTAAAAATTGTTAGTTTTGTCGTTTAATATAGTTTTTTAAATAAAAATATATACCAAATAATAAAATAGGAAAATGACTTACACGGAATATAACTGTTTAAATATGCACATAACAAGCAAAATATTTATATCAAAGAGTAGTAAAACATCTGTTTTAATCTGTACTCCAAAACTTTAGAGATATTTTGACATTTTATAATTAAAAATTAAAATGTTGCCAAACTGGAAATAAAAGAAATAGCTTTTATCATGTTATAAAATAAAATATATAACTCGTATTAATATAATTGAGGTTCACAGAATAAACGTAATATTTCTATTTGATATCAAAATTTCTTTATAATTTAAAAATTCCAAATGTTATTTTGGGGTCGTTATATTCATTCACATATTTTTTCACTTGGCGGGTAGAGTTTTTTTTTGTATAAATATATTGTTTCAAAATTATATAATATTTACAAAGTTAAACCCTTAATAATGGTCTAAGAAAATTTATTATATACAGAGCTAAGATTTAATTTTATATTGAATCAAAATGTTGGATGTTTTAATGAAAACCTTTTAGATCAAAATATAGAATGTCCCTTGATTCCATTTTCGCGTGATAAAATTTAATTAAAATTTAGATTTACTGAGAATTATGCTCGTTGGAACGTTGAACTATTGAATATATTCTAAAATAATCCTTACCGCATTTCATATAGTATGCACTACTATAAAAACAGCAAAGCAAATACATGAACATTCAAATTTTGTGTCATTGAAACACCAGGATTTTGTCACTGAATAAAATCAGTAGAAAATGATTTGATTAAACACAGCCCGGAATGATTCTGGATAAGAAACTTTTATG
This sequence comes from Pardosa pseudoannulata, assembly GCA_032207245.1. Lineage (NCBI taxonomy): Eukaryota > Metazoa > Arthropoda > Arachnida > Araneae > Lycosidae > Pardosa > Pardosa pseudoannulata. Next base: position 120,569,555 of record CM063498.1, read on the forward strand.
TGAAAGATTCTAGTAATGAAATAGTTTTCATCAGCAGAATAATTGTTTTCTCTACATAATAGTCGATACAACGCTATCATATTGTTTTTATTGATCACGTTAAAGCTGTTACGTGTCTAATAAAATTTAGCGTTTGATTGGATCAGGGTATTATCAACAAATTAAAATCTCTGAATAGAAAGTGTCATATTACCTATTTATTTCAATACATAGTAGAGAGTAAATTCAGCTACGACAGACATGAATACATAATGCATGACATTTATAATTTATTAAATATTAAGAAACTTACTTAACCCTGATATTTTTAAATATTTTTAGTATTTTTAGTATATTTTTAGTATTTGATTGTATTTAGTATTTTATTGTTTAGTATTTGATTTCTGGTGTTATCATATTACTAAAATGTATTTTTAGAAAATATTATATTACCTTTTTTTGCTTATTTTCGGTATATATTAATATGTTCGCTAACCCATGACGCTGAAGTGTTTGATTACAATACACGAATCTAAAAATATATGGATATTCTGTTGCAAGGAATAACAGTAAGATAAATTTCTTTATTAAATTTCATTTTTATTAATAATAGAGAAAAACTTGTAGTGATAGAGAAAAACTGATTTTTGATACTATAAACTAAAAGAGTGTTACTCAATTTTGTAAAAATTTACTCATAAGAATTAAAATTTATTGTGTTACAATTTTGTGTCTAGAAGTACATTGCGTGAAAACTGCTGAATATATCGATTTGAGGGTTCTGTTTATTTCTAAAAGTGCAGTCACATTAGACTATTCTGGTGAAATTCAATTTCAACAGATTTTAAGTTTTTCATATTTGGTATTTATGTGATATTTCACGTGTTGTTCACACATTTCTTCTGTGGGTACATAGATTTAGCAATTGTAGTAGCGTAAGCTACTGATCATCTTTAAGATAAGAAAATTTGCTTTAAAAATTAATAGTTTTCAAAATATGATTGATCTTGTCAGTAATTGTTTATAACTTACAATTTTTGATCGTATTTTAATCCGGGACACGATATATCATTTCCACATAAAATCAAAAACATCAAATAAGTCGCAGTTTATTTATTACGTTATAATTTATCTGAAGAGAAAATTTATAGCCTAGAAAGTGTTTAAAAACACACGGAAAATTATTGTTAATGTAAACACAAACCGAAGACTTGTCGTGCACCGATTAGTATTCCAAAGCTGTGGCTTAAGATTTAGTGAGACGGTGAAACTCATAGAGCAATTGTGTTAGTCATTAATTTTTTTATATATACACTAATATACATTGAAAAATAACTAAATTAAAATCTCATTAAATAAATTTTTGGAATAATTTTTAGTTAAGAATCTTTTATTTTAATTTTTTTTGTTAATTAAAAAAAATCCTATTTTTTTCATAGATTTCAAAACTTTTGCCAAACACTCTTTATAGGCATTGAAATAAATCTGTGAATCCCTTTCAAGTTTTAACTTTATTTTAATTATTAAACATAAACTCAAATATAGAAAAGCCTTATTTTGCATGAAAATTTAAATACAGGACATAAAAGCATATTGTATAAATTAACATTTCTGTTAACGAACAAATTACCACCCAAGTACTCTCAAATATATTTAGTTTATTTGCACTCCATTAGTTCCATTCACGAAATAATATCTTTAATTAAATAAAATAGTAAGAGTTCTTTTAGGAAAGAAATTACAAAATAAAAGCTTCAAAGGTTTATTGAGCTTTTCACATGTAAGGGGGGAATTTTTCTATTCACGGTGTGGCATCATTCGAAAATCGAAATGAGCATTGCTTTACGTTAAGTCGCTTCCAACTCTAATGTATATTAAGCTGAGGAAACGAGTCACATTTAGCAGTTGAGAGAAATGTTAACACTTAACATAGTTAACTGCTGGCAGAATGAGAAGCTTATCGCTAAAGAGGTTAAAAGGGTTACCAAACTGTTAGAGCAGTTAGTTAATATAAGTGAAGAAAGTAAGGTGAGTAAATTGACCTGTTGCCACTAGATGGAAGCAATAAAAGGGTTTTAGAATTACTTAAGAGATGAGAAGTTTTTATCAAGGTCTTGAAAATGTTAATATTTTAGATTAAGCACTGATGAAAAGATGTAGGATAGTTTTTAAAAGGCTCTTAAAGGTGACTCAAATTTAACTTTTAAAATAGTTTTGTGCATTTGCTTAAAAATGAAATGTCTTTAAAGCATAATTATGTAAAAGTGTTAATAATTTCTGGTTACATTATCAATTTATTTTAAATTTATGAATTTTTTATTTTTTCCAAAGTATCTTCTTTGAACAGACTCCATGCAGATTTATACCTTACAAAATATAGTAATCTCAACTAATTTTATTATGGGCTTTAAATTGTTGTTGCATTTTATAAATGTTTTACGTTTAGCAGAGTACCTTGACGGTTTCGTAAGTATTATTATAATATAAAATATTTTGTTTCGATAAATATGTGTGGAATAATTTGAAGTAAAAAAAATTGTAGACTCTGGCTATAATTATATTTATAAGAAAATTATGGATAGAACGAAACACGGTTTGAATTCTTGGATTTAAGGGGAGATAGTACCATTTGAGCCAAAAAATCTTCATTAGCATATCTTGTATTCAATAGTTGTATTCAAAGTTCTACTCTGTTTAGAATAAAAAAAATTTACTGTCGATAAGGGTCTAATTTTCAAAAATATTTTGTTTCGTTAAATAAAACAATACATTTTTAAAAAAATTCTAAAATAAATATACAAAGTTAAACAATGTGGAAATCCACTTATCAAAATAAAAACTTTTTGAAATAGTTAAATTAGAAACTAATTTTTTAAACCAAATAGAAGATGTGTATATTTTATTATGTGAACCTCAGTTACATAAATAATAGCAGTATATTTTATTTTACAGCAAGATAAAGGCCATTTTTAAAATTTTTAATTTCTTCACAGTTTTTAATTCTTTTAAATTAAAATATTTCTGAAACATTTAATAATTTGAATTTATAGAATAAAACAGATATTTTACTTCCATTTAATAAAACAATTAATAGTTTCTCATATTTCTATTCACTACTTCCGATCCTACATATTTACAAAGTTAGCTTACGGGTAAGTGATTTTCATATTTTTCATTTGGGGTATAACTTGTAAAGTACTTTCAAAATTATACTGTTTTAAATAATAAAATTAAAAACATTTATCAAAGTTAGAGAGTTATTGAAAAATTTATAAGCAATTTCCTTTTCAAATAGAACAAAACGTTTTCTTTTATGATAAAAAGAAAAAACGAAAATTCAAAGTTTCGAAAAGTACTGTCCCTTAACAATATCTCCTAATTCAATGAGACAGAAATGTAGAATGTTTAGAAAGCTTCCCCAGGTAAGTGACCAGATCACTTTAAGGTAGTAATATTTACTACACAATATACAACATTCCACTCACGAAAGATCAAAATTATTCGTTGAATTAACCATCTATTTATTTATTATGGGAACTGAATTACATTAAGATACATGAGGTACCTGCAATCCACCAGAAATGAATTCAGATCTTATACGTCGAAGCCTGGTGTAAAATCTTCTTTGCAAGTTTTATTTACAAAGGTGTCCAAGATCGTAGAATTCGTCGGGTTTTCGGCAAAAATTTCTATTACAGATAAAAATGTTCGCTGACACAGCAGATAGCAAAATCATGGAAGGAAAAATAACTAAGCAGAAAAATAAACGGCTCGTGAGAAGTTTTACCGTCTTCCCAACTTTATCCGGAAGCCTCTACACTTTAGACCAGCATCTCAAGAAGTAGAGCTTCAATGGAATTTTCGAAATGTAAAATCCAGGAGTAAAACTGCAAGCATGGAGGCATATTTTTCATGGATTGGTATTTTTCTGCGAAATAAACACGTACATTTGAGATACAGTAGCAGCATTCCACTTCGTTTTAAATCTTTTATTTTCTTGAAAATTTTGGGAAATAATCCATGATACATTTTACTTCTTATGGGATAGAAGTAAAATGGTTTAAGAGGTTACCACTGCACTGATAACATTTAGAAATGCTTTAACGTTTTCGCAAATTCCGAGATGTTAAAAATTGTTTATATTTATGTGTCATTTTGAAATCTGTATAAAATTAGAAACTGTTAAGAAATTTTCTTGCAGACAGCCTAAAGAGTTTAAATATAATCTATTCATAGTAATACTATAACAACCAAATAAAAGAACATTTGATTATTTATTTAGTATCTTTTATCACCATTTGTGTTTTAAAGAGTAAAAAAGATCCTAAAGCAACTTCAAATCAGTAAGAATATGCAGTTTCATGTAAATTTTTTATAACATCTGTAATATGATATAATTAAAACGGTAAAAGAACATTTCGCATGTGTCCAATATACAGAACATTGTTGCAAAATATTATACAAATTAATTAAATCGGGAATAACGGTATCATTATAAATATAACACTGTATCAAGCCATTTTAAATGTCTTATATATTTTACTAAATTTTTATATAGAATTTATAAAATTATTAAACACGTACATTTTAGATAAAGTAGCAGCATTCCACTTCGTTTTAAATCTTTTATTTTGGAAAATTTGGGAAATAATCCATGATACATTTTACTTCTTATGAGATAGAAGTAAAATGGTTTAATAGGTTATAACTGCAGTGATAACATTTAGAAATGCTTTAAGAACTTCACAAATTCCAAGATGGTACAAATTGTTTAAATTTATGTATCATTTTTGTGGTATGTGTAAATTTATAAAGTATTGGGAAATTCTGGTAGACTACCTAAAAATTTTAAACATAATCTATTCATAGTAATGCTATAACAACTAAATCAAATAATGTCTAATTATTTATTTAGTATATTTTATTATCATTTGCGTTTTAAAGAATACATAATATCCTAAATCAGCATCGTTAGTAAGTATATGAAGTATAATGTAAAAATTTTATAGCATCTGTAATGTGATATAATTGAAAAGGTAAAATAACACTTCATATATCACGAATATATAGACAACAGATGCAAAATATCATACAAATAAATGAAATGTGAAATAACTTTAGTACTATAAATAAAACCACCGTATTAAGCCGTTTCAAATGTCTTATATTTTTTACTCATATTTTTATATATAATTTTAAAAATTTATTTGTCTTTTTGTATAGTTATTTAAGTTTTATGTGAATCTAAATCTTCATACTTAGAAAGGTTAATACTGTCATGAAAAGGTATTATAAATTAACTTATTTACTTTTTATTAGTATAGAATTAAGGATAGTTTAATGAGAATATATATTTATGAAACTTATATTTATGACTTCAATATTATTATCAATTTTCAATTTTATTAAATTGAAAATAATATTAAATTATTATTGATAATAATAATTGATATTAATATTGATAATAATGAAACTTATGAATATATATTTATGTTTTCAATAACATTCAAAACTATACAATATTAATTCAACAATATGTAAAATCATGTTCATCTATGAGTAATATGTATTAATTCAACCATGAGTTCAGTTCATGTGTTTCCATATGGTGGTGAACGGTAGGATAAATATCAATTATATTAAGAATTTTAGTGATATAGAGTGCAGATTACAATCCAAAATGAAGGTGCACAACTACATCTTACAACAATCCTAACCCCAAAATTTTAAATTCTATGGCTAACTTTAAATTTTGATCTTTAGTTTTAATGTACATTATATTGAATTTTTGTACATATATAGTGAAGTTTGCAATCAAAAAAGTAGTTGCGCAATTGGATGTTAGAAGAATCCTAAATACAAAATTGGGGCATTCAACTTCTAATTTTTTTTAAATGTGTGTGAAATAAACGTGAAAACTAGTCTTACTTCATTCAAAAATGTCTAAAATGGATATTTGAAATTTCAAATGTAATGTTTCATTTTACATACACATAGAGGTGCAACACCGCATCTAGTCAAAAATGATTGAAGTGTAGTCTTCTTTGAAATATGAAAATCGGCATTTTCAGAGATTACAATACTTCCAGGGCAACGGTAGCCCGGTTGGTAGAGCGTCAGTCTCGTAACCGAAAGGTGGCGAATTCTGTCCTCGTCTCTACCAAAGATTGCCGTGTTGCTAATGACAGTCAGAGCACGCTAAATCTGTTGTGACTGCAAAGTCCTCCAAGTTCCCATAACAAATTATATCTCTGAGGGTACTAAATCAGGGATGAGTCGGTCTCTGGTTTAGATCTAAAATTCTGACTTGCGGAAGGTTGAATGAGTTCGGTCCCTAAAAAGGTTGTATATGAGAAAAGCTGTACTTTCACCTTAATTATGCTTGTTAGCAACGAAAGGCGCTCACTTCTGCCTTAATTTGAAACAGCAGCTCTCATTCGGGCTTGTTATGAACAAGTGGCATTAGACCCATCACCCCTTACAATACTGCCTTTACTTCGTACAACGAAGTAAAAACATATCCTTATACTAGCTAGCAAATGTTATTTGTGTAAATTTTAATCATGCAACATTTAGTTTAGATTTATATTTTATTCTAAATATCTTGCACAAACATGCAAAATATAAAATAAATCAATAGTTAATTTAATTAGATGCATTCAATGTAATTGAGATATACTTCAATACATGTACATTTTGTTATTACTAGGTTATAAAATATTTCAAATATTCTTCGAATAAGAGCATCCATGAAAATTCCATTCTAAGAATTCCTATAAGGGTTATTTTTTTCTTCTTTTTTTAAAGCAATTGACGTTAACATCCAAGACGGGTGAGGGTCATACTTCTTAAGGTCGTCACGAGGATTTGCACCAACATTGGTACAAAAGACTTTCGAAATAGATGAATGCGTCATCTGTAGCGTGAATGGACTTTCAAGGAATAATACGAGCTTTAGAAAAGGAGATATGAAAGAAAAGTACAGAAGTTCTAGCAAATAAATTTAGAGAAATACCTCCGGAATGTGGTATCAAATCAATAGAGATGTTTAAATAATTGGAAGGCAAAAAAATACTATTCTTATGTTTGTCTAAGTATGTAGGGTTAATTTTCTGTTACCCTTGCTAACTTTAACACAATTAGATGTTAGAAACATTCTTTGAAATTTTGTCTTAATCTAAAAGATATTTGACAACAAAAAATAAAATAAACAACTTGTCATCCCATAAAATGTGTTCAGTATAAATTCAGTTTGGTAAGTAAACACTTTAAATTAGAAAATATTTTAAAAAATTAACTTTTGAAGCTGTTAAAATGTCTTTGCCCATAAGTAGAAGCTCTGGCTGAATCAGCCATTGATGTACAAAACCATATAATAGACCACGATGATTCTAATAACACATACTTTTATTTGTGGGATAAACATTATAAAAACATCCTAATTATTAAATTATATATCAAATAGCAATAAATAATAAATATTTAAAATATTAACTTTTGAAACATCCAAAATGTTCTGTTCCCATAAACAGAAGTTCTGATTGAATCAGCCTTCAATATACAAAATCATATAATAGACTACGCTGGTGCTAATCAACACATATTTTTAATTGAGGGATAAACATTATAAAAATAGACCAATTATTAAATTAGATAGCGCATAGTGATCACTAATAAATATTTTAAAAACTAGCTTTTGAAGCATCCAAAATGTTCTGTTCCAATAAACAGAAGTTCTGGTTGAATCAGCCATCGATATACAAAACCATATAATAGACTAATCTACACATGCTTTTATTTGTGGAATAAACATTATAAAAATAGCATAATTATTAAATTAGAAAGAAAATAGTGATTGGTAATAAATATTTTAAAAATTAACTTTTGAAGAACTGAAAATGTTCTGTTCCTATAAAGAGGTTAGGATTGAGTTAGACATCCATATACACTGTAGCCATATAATAGGCTACAGTGATTCGAATCAACGTAAACTTTTATTTAGGGGATAAACATTATAAAAATATCCTAATTATTAAATTAGATAGCAAATAGCGATCACTTATAAATATTTCAAGGCTATGAATATTTAATATTTAAGCAGAATACATTATTTCTCTAAATATCCGAAGACTTTTAATCTGTAATTCTATCTTAAGTTCAGATTAAAATTATCGCGTCGTGATATTAAAAATGCATCGCAGACCTCAGGGAAGATAAACCTCTTTAGAGGCATTTTTCAAATTCGACAGGACTGCACCACTTTTCCTCGAGCATGCACGCCATTTCTAGCTCGTGTGGTATCCACGTGATAAGTTAAGTAGCAAGTCTTCGATTTTAGATCTCCCGCAACTGTGCTTCGACTTCAGTTACTCATGCAAAATGGCGCAAGAAAAACGAGAGAAATATCAGTACTCGCAACCCTCTCGGGGCAGCTAAAAAAGCTTGCTGGAATTTCGACTAAGTGAGTGAAATACCTTCTTTGAGAGACGGGCTGTAGGGCTGGGCGGCCAGTAAAAGCTGGCACTGAAAAGGAAATAAAATATTCCAACTGAAACTATTTTGCTTGAATATTGGAGTATCCTGGACTTAGGTAAACTTTCGGAATATGGGGATGTATGATTCCTCGAGAGAAGAGGCTTTAGTTCCTTAAAAAAAGAGAAGATATATCTATTTAAAATATATTAGATACTTACTTTTCAAAAGAGTTTTCATTCCTTTTATTTTTGTATAGCAAATTGACTCGGTATCAGTAACAACTTTCACTACGGTATTTCTTTTGCCGATCATTTCTCTGTTTTTGTAAAAAGAATGTTGTGGGCATTAATTAATTTAATAAATAAAAATATATTTTATCTATTTAACTAAGTTATAACAATACTAGTTGAGAATCCTAAATGAAGAAGCTAAAGCATTGATACAATAGCAATAAAATTATGAATAAAATAAATAATAAGACACTTATAAAACGTTAAATCGTTCATAAATTTCAAAAAAAATTTTACTGAAACTATTTATTATGGCATAATCTGAATTTCCACTTGAGAGCCTACACAAGTGGTATATATTGGTCTATTTAAAAATATTAATAAAAATAATAATATTAATAAAAGTAATAAATAAATAATAAAAATAAAATAATAATAATATAATAATAAAAATAATAAAGTAATAAAAATAATAAATGAATAATAAAATTAATAAAAATAATAAATGAATAATAAAATTAATAAAAATAATAAATAATAAAATTAATAAAAATAATAAATAAATAATAAAATTAATAAAAATAATTAATAAATAATAAAATTAATAAAAATGATAAATAAATAATAAAAATAATAGTTTAAAAATAAAAATTTCAAAAGCATGCAAACAAAATATATAGGATGTCACTAAAATCGCTTATTTTCACGCTATAGGCTAATTTCATCGAGTAAAAACTGTATAGGAAATAATTTCTTTGGATTACGTTTATGTTCAGAGTTAATAAAGAATCATGAAATGTATAATTTTGAGGTAGTTAATCTATCTTTTGAAAGAATGATGATAACTACCAATGTAATAAGATTTACCGTGAGCCGTGGTAACCCATTCAGCAAAGGCAATGCTCTTGTAACTGGAGGATTGCGGGTTCAGAACCACGCCGGCTTAAGATCCACCGTGTTCGTTAAAGATGACTGGAGCACGTAAGATATATTGGTGGTCGCAATGTCCTAAAAATTCTCCATCAATACCTGTGGGGTGGCAGGCCAAACCTCCGGGTCTTCTTCTTGGTCCCCGCTTCAAATTACGAGGACCCACTTGAGCAAGAAGTCGTATTTTCACCCTTGATGTGCTCATTTAAACGACACGAGCACCTTAAGGGCAAACTCAGTCTCGAGTTTGCCTTTGCCTAGCAAACTCAGTCGGCAAAGGCAACGCCCTCGTAACTGGAGGATTGTGGGTTCGGAACCCGAGCCGGCCTAAAATCCACCGTTTTCGTTAAAAGTGACTGGGACACGTAAGATATATTTGATGTCGCAATGTCGCAAGTTCTCAATAAATACCTGTGTGGTGGCAGGCCAGACCTCTGGATCTTCTTTTTGGTCCATTCTTCAAATTACAAGGACCCACCTGAGCAAGAAGTAGTACTTTCATCCTTGAGGTGCTCGTTAAAAAGAAGAGTGCCCCTCTTTGCCTTAATTCAAGTTACCTCCACCTCAATCGTTCTTGGATTGACCAAGTGGCATAAGACAAGAACAACAAGTTTTACAGTTTTTGCACATTCGTGATTAAATACATACACACTAGTCGTTTTCTTTATAAAGTAACACATATTACATACTTAAAAAGTCATATGATAATTATAGTTCTTATTTATTTATAGACTATTTGCTTAATATATACATCAATGTATCCTAAAATAACAGTATGTACATGACTTCGGTGTGATTCTAATGTACAGTTTTTCCCACTTCAATTTTCCTACTCATTAAAAATCTAATGTCAATGAATAATACGTCTAGAATATTTTCAAAAGAAAATATATTCTCCTTAATTGCTGTTCCAGAATTGTAGCACAGTACTGGAATTCTGAGTTAGGTTATTCCCTTTTTCAATTCAGTTCTATAATATTATGTTAATCTTTCATTTTTTAAAAGAAATTTCTGAATATTATTTGAAAAATGGAACGCGTTTAAAGATGATCTTATTTAAAGCGTACTTCAAAAAACATTCTGAGAAAAAAATATATATCTATACATTCATCTGTAAGCTTTGCCTTTTTTTTCTTTCCTTGAAAAAAAAGTATTTTTATTCAATATTCAACCGTCAAAACTGCAAACATTTTTTTAGAAGTGCGAAAATGATTTATTTGAGAACAGGCATAGATGATTTCATTTCCAGTTGTGAAAAAATTACATTCAATAGATTGATTTTACGTTTTTTGATGCCACTAAAAAATTTTCATTCAATTTAGATTTTCTGTGAATGAAATGGTAGCACCCGCATGCATTTTCAAAAAATAGTTTTTCCAAATCAATATCTTTTCTACGTATGCAATATCCCAGTGTCTGCTTTCTTCCTCACTTTAACAAAAAGCTCGAAAAACACTAATTTTTATTTTCCATTCTTGAGCTAAAATATAAACATTCTTTTCTTTTTTTATTTAATAAAATGGGATACCTAAAAGTTATTCTTCAAAAGAAATCTTTTTTGCTACATTGATTCTCAAAGTAACGTAATACCATTTCAAAATAATTTTTGTATTAGAATGTTGTTTAATGATGGATAAAAATACGCTTCTCTAATATTTCATGAATAACCTTCTTTATTATTTCATCACTATTTTATAAATCTCTTTTATATACATATCTTTAATATCGTTTTTAAAGTTTCTTTTCTTATCTAAAACTTTATATACTGTACACATTTATAAATTTTCGGTAATATTTCTTTAGGCAAATATTTCAATAGCAACTGTATCCATATTTTAATATAAGTATTGCTTGCTGTGCTGAGAGATTATATCTATTTAAAAGCTAGTTATAAAAATTCAACTTGTCGTAGATTATTCTTTATATGGAATCATCTACGACAAGTTGAATTTATGAAGAAGCTAGGGTTAGAAAATAGTTTTTCGTTATCAATGCTCACATAATCACTTAATGGCAAAAAAATCTAAAATGTTCTGTTTTCAATTATGTATATCAAATATCTAAACAAACTTTGTCATTGCAATTTATAATAATGTGAACATTACTTGCTTATAATTGAATTGATTTTATATATGTTCTTTAAAAAATATTCTCTTTCAGCGATAGTAAAATGGCTTACATTATTTCTGGTTGTAAAAAATAAACAAATTAAAAATTAAACTATTTATAATTTATTGGATTCATAAAGAATTATATTGAATTTGTCACATTAAATGTATCACATTTATTAAATAATTAATTGATTGTATTTCAATATAACAAAACAGTTACTCATATTTTCTATCACAACACAAAATAAATGTGCTCATGATTTATGACTATTCAAAACCGAACCTCTTTCAGTCATAAATAATTATTTATTTATCTGTATAATAAATAAATAAAATAATTATTTATGATAATAATTTTATCATAAATAATTATTTTTTCATTTCTTTTCTGTCCTGACTGCACCTTTACTGTTTACCAATCATAATTATAACAATTCTGAGTAACACAAGAAAAGTAAAAAATATAAAATATTCTACACATGAAAAGAGATCGATACCTAATTATAGTAATCAATCCTATAAGTGACAAAAGTTCTTATGAGTTTGACTCAATAGTCCAAAAGAAAATACTAAATAATACCATACTAAATGAAAAAATAAAATACATTTAACCGTTTACCTGCCAATGTTCCAATAATGGAACATTATTTTTAAAATAAAAAATTCACATGCAAAAAAATTCTTATTAATATCGGTTTTACATACAATCGATATATATATATATATATATATATATATATATATATATATATATATATATATATATATATATATATATATATATATATATATAAATATATACATATATATATACATATATATATAAATATATATATATATATATATATATATATATATATACATATATATACATATATATATATATATATATATACATATATATATATATATATACATATATGTACATATATATATATATATATATATATATATATATATATATATATATATATATATATATATATATATATATATATATATATATATATATATATATATATATATATATATATATATATATATATATATATAATATGTATATATATATATATATGTATATATATATATATATGTATATATATATATATAATATATATATATATATATATATATATATATATATATATATATATATATATATATATTTATATATATATATATATATATATATATATATATATATATATATATATATATATATATATATACAGAGAGAGAGAGAGACAGAGACGTGTCTAAAACTACCAGAGTATACCAAAAACACAGTAAGCTAGTCCAGCAACATACAGCAAGTAAAGTAACCTGCGGTCAGAAAATAGTTTTTCATCATCAATGTTCATATAATCCCTTACTGGTAAAAAAAAATAATCTAAAATGTTCCGTTTCTAATTGTGTCTATCAAATATCTAAAGAAACTTTGTTATTGCAACTTATAATAATGTGAATATTACTTGCTTATACATGAAGGGATTTTGTATATGTTATTTATAAAAGTATTCTCTTTCAGTGATAATAGAATAGCTTACATTCTCTCTGGTTGTAACTATTAAACAATTTAAAATTAAACTATTCATAATTTATTGTATTAATAAAAAATTATAATCAGTTTGTAACATTAAATATAACTTATTTGATCACATTTATTAAATAGTTAATTGATTGTATTCCAATATAACAAAACAGTAACTCCTATTTTCTATCCCAACACAAACTAAATGTGCTCATGATTTATGAATATTCAAAACCGAACCTCTTTCAGTCGACAGTTTCCTTACCTCAGCTCTTTTCTCTCAATGCATCCAAATCTCAAAATTAAACACGTCCCACAATGCGAACTATTTAATTTATTAATAACTTCTGCACTCACTGTCGTAATAATTCAATTGCGTTATCTATTTAATAATTAAGATCACAAATTGGGTACAATTGGTGCAAGGAATTGGATCCGCTTCATTTTATGCAGAATTTTCAAAAGTTCGTCTGATTGTTGCTAATTAATAATCCTAACACAAAACTTGCGTGTTTTGTTAGCAGTTTTCATCATATTCTTCAAATTTACATGTTTTAGTTGTTTAAAAATATTATCTCACTTATGTATCAAAATCATGATCACACTTCTTAAACATGTGATGTAAAGTTTGAATCATAAATTAAGTATTCACAGATAATAGCCCTCAAGTCAGTGGGAGAGAAGTCCCTCTTTCCCTGCTTCGCCTATATATTTTTCTGTTCTCTATATAGAAAAGAAGGTTTTTATCGACAATGTCATTTTAAGCAAATGTAATATCAAAAGAGTAATGGTAACAATTTTGTTACAAAATTTCATAACACCATTCATACCATCGCGATGCAGATGAGCTTTGTGAGAGTGCAGCTATGTTTAGGTTTGCGAAACTGATTTGCTCGCCACACTCACACGTTGTGGGTTGAATGCAGACGTTTTTTTCGCAACTCCAGGAAGCGTGTGGTGTGGCCAGAGAAAATAAGTGCACTTAAACTTCACCAAGTTTTGGAGAATTGTGATTGGTCTCCAGGAGGCGATTCAGGACCATCCTTGGAGTCCCGGTCCTTCTGGGCAGAGCCGGGAAAGGACTCATTGTAAAAAGGACACTGGAACAACGAACAGGATAATGGAAAAAGTGTAGGGTTGCCTGAGTCGGAAGAAGGGAGGTAAAGAATGCAGCATTCTCTTGAACATTGGCAATTTTTTTTTAGGCATAGCATGTGGAGCGCTCTTTTTACTTTTTAATTTTTATATATTTTTTTGCATATTTTCTTGTCGTTTCTTCTAATTTTGAGCATTGTAATATAGAACAGTGGTACTATACTATAATTAAAAGCAATGTAAAGCAACTTGGGGTTATCAATGTCTTCGAAATGACAATGCAATGTACTACACCACAACAAGCTTAATATCAAATTAGTAATTAATATTGTAACGAATTGTGTTTCGGACATATTCTAAGTTTTTAAATAAAAATTTTGTCTCCAAACTTAGTGTTTTGGTGGCATTATTTGCAACTAATTTGAGAATATATGAGACCCATCTCTCCATCTTAGTTCTTTTGCACGGTATATATCCCAAGATGGGTAATACTTAAAAATAGGGTACCACTTGGCAAATTTGGTGAGATTATTGGCGATGGTAAACTGAATGGTATTCCATTCGAACATTGTATTCCCTTATTTTGGGGGGAGAGGGGGGACTTTAATTGGTGCATAGAGCGAAATAATAGAATTATAGCGCATAACAGAATTATATACTTTTGCTTAACCAAAACCACTTAGAAACAGGGCATTTATATTTATAGGCAATTAATCCCTCAACAGTTTACATTCAGCTACAAATTATTACAAATTACCCATAGGGAGCCATTAAAGGTATCTATATCTAAATTTTTAAGCGTTGAATACATTTAATATGTAAGAAAAGGGTTGACCAAGGAGAGCTAGATACCAATGTAATATAAATCAGAATATAGATACAGATTAATGGGACACAGTAATATCAGGAAAAAGTGCTAGTCTACCATGATTAGAGATTTATTGCCAAAGTTGCGGAGTACCCTGTTCTTGTATCCCCCCCCCCAAGAGGACTCCTTGCAAATAAACTTCATTCCACTCAACCATAATCTTCTGATTTCACTGGTAGTAATGGCAAAATTGGAAACTAAAATACATTCTCATTTTTTCTTAATTTTATGCATGTAAGAGTAAAACTTTGTTACAAGATTTTCCATATGCGGGTGTTTGTATTAGATCTTTCAACCAGCTCATCTTAAACAGCTTTCAACTTAGAACCTTTGTAAGTCTTTGTTGTGAAACAATATAGCATGAGAAGCTTGATTTTAAATATAAAGAATGAATCCCTGCTTAACTAAAATCTTGTAGTTAATATAATAATTTCCCAATAATTATCAAATTGTTGAAAGCAACGCGAGAAAAATATTCAAATGGAAAACATAATTAAAAATATATTTAACTCGATTAGTCCGCTGTATATTAATAATCTAAGTTATCTGTCCGTCTGTCTTTGACGAATTTATAAAGTGGTTGGACCTGTAATGGATATCGACATCCATATTGGATTTTTGATGAGTTAAGGTTAGCAAAATTCAAAGAAAGTCTAAAACTTTCGAAATTCATCCCTTGTCCCCTTTTCGAGAGATTACTGCCATTATATCAAGCCCTATTTTCCCTAGTTAAGAGCAGGTGAGGAAGTTTATCACATAATAAATAGGTAAAAATAACATTTTTTCTAGCATTATGACTTCATTCCTTTAATCATCTCATTTAATCATTTCTTATTTTAAATTATTTAAATATCGTCTGCATTATTTTCATACGTTTGATCACTGAATAATTTTCTTTTATATTTGGTTTAAATAATAAATTAGGTACATATGAGATAATTTAAAATTTAATCATTGATTATATTTTGTTGCAATGAAAATTTTATCTCCGGTATTAGTAACAAATTCTTTTCATAAAAATCTAGGAGTCTATTTCACAGAGTAATAAATATTTAGCTTTCAAGTTATACATCTTTGAAAATTAAGAAATTTGTTCGTTTGTGTGTTTGGTTTTTTTTTATACAGAAACCACACGGTTTCATTAATGGATTCAATTTGATTCTAAATTGCTTTCACAGTATAGGGAAACTTTAGAGGAGTATGAAGATAAACAAATTAATGAGCTTGTACCAAATAATTCTCAGGCAAAAAACAAACCTGATACCTCATAGGGTACTTTACAATTCTGGAAAATGAAAAATTTTACTAATCCCGTCATATGAAGGGCTATATAATAGTAATAAATATTTTATTTTAGGAATCAGTCTATTTATTGTTTCAACGTACAGTAAACAACTCATGAAAGTATAAAATAACGTGTAAGAAAAAAGTTAATTCATTTTCTATGATAGGTGTGTTTTGCTAAGAACTATCTCAACACAGTATCCCTAGAAATATTTTATCCAAAACAACATAATCCATAGATAGCTTACTTTCAATAAGTTAATTATTGTACTGTCGTTTCCAGAAAGTCTTTTTATGCATGTGTCTTGGTAAAATATTAACACGTTTTATCGTAGCATTTTGTGATCGCGTGACGTATCGGCCCTCAACATAGCACGAGAGCCTCTCAACAGTACAATGACACGAGGCTAGCATATGAAAGACCTGGAATGAAATATGATAACGCAATGCCGAAAGATTCTATTAAGCGATTTAGCGCACTGAAAAGCAAAAATTACTTATTTACTGTACCTGTCTTAGGGTAGTTTTCGTTCCTGTCAACATTCTTTATTTTATTTGAACAATAACTTGTATGTTTGATTTTCTGGAGATAATAAATCAGTAGGATCCCAGTTAAATTTTGGTAATTTTTGGGGTATACATTAAAAGTATTTTGGAAATAACACAAAATACACGATGTTATTTTTTAATTTCTATTAGTATAGTTTCAAAGTATATACTATTTTTAAACGTGGATTTATATTATTGTTGACGGGTAGGCAATTATCATGAGACAGCATAGTCTTTTTAACAAATTTATTTTTAAATTATAATAAATAAACAATATTTACAATCAAAAATAATCGACCGTTCTACACACTTCGGTACGACATACACGTATATATAGAGAAAACTTAACGAAGCAGCAGATTCCATTGGTTAATCGAAAGTAGTAATTTGCATATCGATAATGTTTCTGCCAACCTAAGCTAACAATTATTAACCCCTTCCGGTATGATTTAATAATGAAAAACTGTGCATGAAATAACCATTTAATTTTTATTTTAAAAACTTGTTTCATTTTACAATTCTTACATATTCTTAATTAAAATCCACTTTTTACATAGCGTTAAATAATATCAGAAACAGTCAAATTAAGAAAATATCAAAGCAAAACATTAAGATATACAGATAATAGTCTTCAAGCTAGTGGTACTTTTCAAAACAAAGTGCAAAGGAATTCTTAATTGTTTACACCGCCAAGTAGTCTCACTTTTAATTTGATTCTTATAACACACACGGCATTTCTTAGTAGGTTTTATTTTATTCTGACTCATTAATTTGGCAATGACTTGTACCAAGAAATTCTAAGTAAACAATATACAATAGTGACTTGTGATTTTCACAAGTGATAAAAGTGTTGCCAAATTCAGTACACTAGAAATTTTAAACTAAATTAATTATCATATTTAACAGTAACTGTAATCGCATGACGAGTGTAGCTCGTCATTGTGCAGTATGGAATGAAAAACTAATGACGATCTAGACTCGTCATTTTACCGGAAGGGGTTAAAAACAAAGACTAAGACTACTTGTTTACTGAAGCAATCATTTGGGAATTATCTTTGAAGCAAATGTTTTTCATATTATTTCAGCAATAATTTCTGATGCTAGTATGAGAATAATCTAGTGAATTCTTCTTGTAGGGAGTTAATTGGTAACTTGTTAGTGATGGTTTCAAAGTTTGTTCGAAAAATGACAGATGGGAGATATGATATACTATTTTAACTGTTATCGGTGTACTTTTTGCAATATATTATAAAAAAAAACACATATCGTATAAATTACGATAAATCAGGACAATAGGTACATAAACAGAAATCGTAATCATAACATCATACAGAATATTAAAGAAACCTCAAATTTTCATTCAGATTCATATATCTACACTATTTTTAATGTAAATTAAAAATTTATGACACAATATTAAGTAAATATCCAACCTTAAATAAATTTAGTTTGGTATAGAGCACTACGGTCTGCTAATTTGCCTACGAGGGTTGTTGATAATAGGACCTACTGCCGAACATCGATGCCAGCAACGAATTATGATCTCAGAAACTCCAGTACTGCATAGCAGCACTCTACCATTCGGCCATCAGTTTGCGAAACGAAAATGTAGAATTTAATAACATATTTAGAAAACGCTAGAGGCACAGACTGTACAAAATCAAATACAGCAGTTATGGAAAATACTTAATTAAATTAATTAACTTCATACAATATTACTAGACGACCCTACAGGCGTTGTCCTTTTTAATGCTGTAAATCCAAAAATTGTGAAATGTTTTTAAATAAACTATAAACTGGACCGTTTAGAGGGAAAAGTAAGAAAAAAATTATTTTGAAAATACTTGACGCCGCCACGCGTACATCATCAAAATTGTATTTAGATTAAATTAAAATTTTCCATCGCCTTTACGGGTATTCGATCCTGGGTCTTCTCTTACTGAAGCCCGTTGCGCTGACCATTGGGCCACAGATACGTTGACGGTGAAGGGTTTCAAGCAGTATTATAATAATCTCAATAAGCGAGCAATTCTAGATTTTTAATTAAAGAGTAATTTTTTTCGGATCAAATTGTGAATCTAAATACTTTAGAATCAACTTAATTACATACGCAAAACTTCGTCAAAATCAGTCCAGCAGTTTAGGAGGAATTCTATTATAAACAGAAAGACAGAAGAGTTTTATATATATAAAGATAATCAAATATTCTTTCCAATGACATATTTACTGAAGTATTCTTAAGGTGAAATGCAGGTTAATGCTAATTTCTCAAAATAAGCTTTGTAATTTCTACAAAGTATTTCTACAAGATTTTACAGTGATTGCCAAGAATTTGTTTGGTTTATTAAATTAGATTCCTGCTGTACAATCCCACATTAATAAAGTACAAATTAAAAACCGTGATTTCACAACCATTCCCGTGATTGGAACAAGGGAATTAACTATAATCAAAATTAAGTTGCATGGCTAGGGAACTTTTCGAAGTTTGCAATTTTGAAAATTCCTTTATTTTCTTAAAACTGAATTATTCAAAAGATTTTCGATGTGGTAGAGTTCTTTAGATTACATTTTTATCTCCTTTATCCTACATTAATGTTCTAAGAGAAATATGCGGAGGTAAACCCATGTCATGTTTCAGAAACTTTCTAAAAGGATTTCCGTTCCGCAATTACTCGAATATAAAGCTTTTTTTTTCACTGCTAACGGGGAAGTTATACGAATCAATTTATTTCCTTAAAGTTAAAATTCTTTCACATATCTATTCTGAATACTCCGTCAGGAATATGGCTTGCACGCAAACAGCGATGACTTTCAAAGTAATTTTAAAGATACGATATTAATATTTCAGAAAGCTGTAGACGCTTCTTTACACACGGTTTATTATCTACTTTCAGTAAAAAATATATGCAATTTTAAGTGATTGAAATTTATATTAAAATAGAAGTATTCTTTATATAAGTTCAAAGTCAAAGTTCAAGTTCGATGTCTGTATGACTGTTTTTTTTTTTTTGTAAATGTTTCTTATTCATAATTCTTGAAATATTGCTTGTTTAATTCATATTTCATATTTCCTATGAAAATTCCAGGGAAGTTAAATTTTAATGTATTCTGTTAATGTAGCCAGCAGGGTTTGAGTACCATATTGTTAGTAAAATTGCAAAAGTTAAAACGTTAATAATTCTCTTTACAATGCTTGAACGCATAAAAACATTGAAAGTATATTTTAATTTATGAACAGAATTCACATTTGTGGAGATATCAGCAACTTTGTATGGTTATCACTAACGTTTTGAGACAAAATATATCCCAAAATAAATTTTTAGAGTTACACACACATCTTGGAAGACTAAAACTGTAATAAAACTAGATTTAAGATATATGTTTACGGTTTATAGTCATCATATCCCCGGGGAATTTACGGAGTGTATTCATCATAGAAGTAAGAATTGAGCAATTTTCTTTAAAAAATCACATGTTTTTAAAATCACATAGGTGTAATTTTCCAAAAAATCCTTTTATTATGAAAATTTTAATTAATTTTTTCCCAATATGACGTAAATATTTTGTAAAAGTTTCATAGTAAAAATATTTTGTTATTCTGTTATTCATAAATTATAATCATTCTCAGGAAATTCATTTAAGATTTTGTTGCGGAAAATTATTACAAATTCTTAATTGAAGACACTGAAAAAAAGCCTCGCAAAGGTTATTTCATATGTATTTTTCTGGGTTAGTCGCTTTTATTGTCTTGGAGAGTTAAGACCTACTACCTTTTCTTGGAAAAACAGGATTTTAATACTTGAGTAATTTATTCACATACTCTGCTGTCATAATTCGTGATTAATCAAGTTCATTAAAGCAGCTGATAAATTTGAATTTTACTACTATGAGATTATTAGAAAATATTTTCAGGTATACATCAATTAATTTTGTAAACATTTATGATTTAGGTGTGCACACAATAACATTCTGCCTACAAATCACTACAAATTTGTTTAATTTGTCTTTAATATTTATCAAATACTTTTACAAAATGTTTCTATTTTTTTATATCTTAGTACAGTAAAAAATGTATTTAAACAATGGTAATATATAAATCTCTTTCAAAAAATTGTAAATAATACTTCCTAATGTGGACGTCGTAAGTAAACCACATTTAATACTTTTATTTTGAATAGTAGTTATTTTGATTGATAGTTGTATTTATATCCTATGTTGTATTTATCACTATACACTTAACTTTTTTATACAAGTAGATTTAAGTGGTAAATAAAACGAATCATCGAAAGGCGTAAGTGAAACATAATATTATAAAATTATGAAATTCAATAAAAATAATTTGCTTATATACATTTAGACGTGTGCCAAAATTAAAATATATCTCTGGTTAATTTTACTGTATCGTTTTCGTTACTTGAACAGTTTTTAAATTTAGTTTCACTATATCTTATTAAACTAACGGATGATAAGCTTGTTACAATAGTATTAAACATTATTTTAATTTCATTAATAGTATGCGGATATAAGGTAATATGTAGATAAGTTTATTTTGGTTCTTAGAAGGAGCCTAATAATTCTTTGAATATCTTTTAATACTTTTTTACAATTTAGGTTATAGAGTGTACTTATTTTCCCATTTAGTCATTATTGCTTCAATTAACTCAAAAATGGGAACTATTATGTCATGATAAATTTTTAAAAGTGTAGGCTTATTTCTACATCTACGACATCGTTAAATGTACGAATTGTTGAACCGTAAGTAACACAAGATTATGTTATGTCTCAGTGGAATCACGAAGATTTAAGTACACGTCAACAATTTAATTGACACAAATATTAATTAACCACATCTCTCCGAACAGCACATATGGAAACGGTAATTGATATGCTACAGTAGCTAATATATGATTAGTGTACAACATTACTGATTTATGGCTGTGTAATCTAAAATATTTTATTCCCTAGAAGCTGGAGAACATCATTTAATAATCCATCAGCTGGAGGTAACTTGAGACAGCGGTGGGATTCAATGGTAGGAGCTTCAATATTTATGTGCAGGAGAGCGCTTCATTTCACTTTTAAATAAATAAGCACTTCGGCTGGTTGTCAAATGCAATGTATACACATGGCTGAGAAACGTATATCGATTTTAGTATAGAGTTTGAAGTGCTAAAGGAAGTGGCAGGGCCATGTGACTTTACAACCTCTTTCCCCCCTTCTTCGGGATATTTCCATCCCGGATTCAGTCAATGAGCTTGTTAAACACTCGCACACGTTTTGCGCTGGCTGCTTAGTGCTGCTGGAAGATAAGATAATTTGGTCTGGCAAATCTGGACGCCTGGCGTTATTGTTTGATCTTTAATTAAAGTCATGACGCATTTATTGGGGAATTAAATTCAAAACGTACATGGATTCTACACTCATGGGAAATGGAATCTCCCACGAAATTAATTTACCGTAAATTCAGTTATTCATTGCATTAAGTGACGTTTTCCTATCATACTGAAAATATATTTATTCTTTTTTGAGTTAGGCAGACATTTCAAGGCATGCATAATAAAAATACGTAATAAAACTTATGTGCAAAGAATGGTAATATTTAAAGCTCTTTCGAAAATCTCTTAAAAATATTTCTTATTGAGGATCTCATAATTAAACCACATTTAATACTTTTATTTTGAAGGATCATAGTTGTATTTCTACCTTAATTACAATTTTACCCTTAATCTTTTTCTATAATTTTTTAAATAATATAAATAAGTCGTGAACCTTATAAGCTTTTGATTTAACTTGCTTTAATCCTTGTAAAAATAATATTCTCGTTTGATCTATAACGAGCTTTTAAACTCAAATAGTTTTAACCCTCCGAATGGAACAAACACATCGAGAAAAAAAAGTCTCCAAAAATACGATAATGGTT
>CM063498.1:120597526-120605026 GCA_032207245.1 Pardosa pseudoannulata
ATTTTTTTATTTAATTAAGAATACACAACATATAATATTATTTTCAATATATCAAAGGTGTCAATAAATTTAATTTAATAGTGTACTTAATTCTTTAACGGTGGAAAAAAAAGAATTATAATGCGGAACAAACAGGATGTTACTTTTTATTGTTTCCCTTTTTATCTTGGAGTTTGTTTCATCATTTTAAAGATGAAAACCTTTAAAATAAAATATCATATTACTTATTGAAAATGCAAGGTAAAACGCTATACAGCATCATCTTTATTATTCAATTGGCTTGCAAATTATGTAAATTGAGTAGAGGTAATCTTTATTGATTAGTCGATCACGAAAGTAAAGTTCCTGTACTTGTAAAACATGGCATTTCATTGCATTTTCTAGAATAGATGTAAGAAAAGTTTTTTATCAATTATAGATAGTAGGTCTTTATACAAATAGCCTTTGATTAGTCAGTAATCACAACCTAACTCTTATGTAACTTCTGTATGTTGTTGTTACTGCCACTGTCACGTGGACTAGTCAATCACGTGGGCAAGAGGCCATAACTTCGCTTGACTAGCACCTATAGGGTGAATGACCGTTTTAGCTCGAATGGGTCCTAGTAATTTGGAAGTATGGGATCAAGCAGATAGCCCTAGGTTTAGCCTACCATTCTAGAGGTATCGTTTGAGAACTTGGAGAACATTGTGTCCATAAGCATATTTTACGTGCCCTAGTTATCCTTCACGATTATAGAGGATTATAGGATGTTGATCCTTAAACCTCCAACCCTTCAGTTGCAATATCATTTCTTTCCTTTACACCGCAGATCACTTCTATAAGTGAAGCAGAAATGTGATAACAGAAGCCTAACAATGAAAAATGGTAAGACAACGTCTTTCTGTACACCGCAGATCACTTCTATATGTGAAGTCCACTAACAGCAAAATAACAATGAAAAATGGTAAGACGATGTCTTTTCTGTACACCGCAGATCACTTCTATATGTGAAGATCACTAACAGAAGCCTAACAATGAAAAATGATAAGACGATGTCTTTCTGTACACCGCAGATCATTTCTATATGTGAAATCCACTAACGGAAACCTAACCGGGAAAGTGGTAAGACGATGTCTTTCTTAGCAGGGAATTGTGGGTTCGAAATATAATAGTCCCAATTCCAATATTAACATTGGGACTATTCATAACGATTCATAATTGGGTTTAAACAATAGGACCATGTATAATTAGCTTTCTTGTTGAAAGAAAATCAACCGCAAACAAAACGAAAACAACTGAAAATATTGACGAAAAGCAGAAATCGTCGTTTTATTAATTTCGAACAATTTTAATTTGGTTTGGTTTGGTTTGGAACGCTACGATCTACTGTTTTGCACACGAGGGCTAATGAGACCGGGACCTACAGTTTAAAGCCGATTCTGAACGGCTACGATCATCCATGCCATAGTGGGATTCGAATCCACGAACTCTGGTACCGATAATCAGCGCCCTAACCAATCGACCAGCGTTCGGCTTCGAGCAATTTTAAGGGACGAATTTTTGAGAGAGTTGTCAAAGAGTCAGACAAATTCTGATGTTCGATAATTCATAAAATAATCTAGATAAATTTAAATCAACAACATTAAAGGTTACGTGGATTCTCAAAGATTTATAGCCTTGGCCAATTTCCACACCTGTGTCTACCTGTGTGTCTTTCATTTAGTATAAAAACAATTTCATGCTAAGTTCGGAAAAAACATTCTTACTGTATATTGACAATTAAAACATTTTATGTTTAATAATCCATAAAATTTCTTCACTTTTTAATATTTTTTTATTTTATGAAGCAAACATTAAAATCTGCAGACCATAATAGCTGCTTTGATAATGGATGTGCTTAATATGTGCATATAGTGCAAAATATAGACTTCCATTTGGAAATATCCAAATCTAAGCGCTTATTTTAATCGCATGTAAAATATAAGGACTTGTAAGTTCATTCTTATTCAAGAAATTATTCGAAATAAATTTAATTAATGACATTCTATTCATTTGAAACATCAAACTGCAATAAAATGTTTAAAAAGTAAAGGTTTATTTACTTAGCGCTCAAAATTGTCTTGATTGTAACACCAGTGTGACATCAGTACAAGTCTGACACGCATTCAATTCCCTAGACACTTTCTATATATTCAGCTTTCACTACTACATTAATTTAGCTTTAATTGAACTATAAACTCCTCGGTATGCTTACAAAACCGAACTAATCATGTCGCATTTAAGTAGTTACTAGCAATCAACGCAGCTTCCCAGAACATCTATACCATGCTTAATGTAACTGGCGCATCCTCTTATTCACTACTTGTATTTGAAGCTCCAGATACAGGTCAGTATTTTTGTGACATTAGTAATATATGCTACAAAGGTTAGAAAGAAACGGAAAATTAATTTTCTTAAAACTAAAATGGAATATAAATTGAAAATGAGTTTTGTATAACAGAATTTTTTATAGACTGTTAATGAGCATATAAACTGAACAAAGTATTAAGAAGAAGAGTAATACGTAAGGTATGGAAACATTACTTTAACTAGAGACAAAAGATAGTAAAAAAATATTTTAACTATAGAGTTAATCGTGCAATTTTATACTAAAATAAAATGGCATACCAAGCTCATTACAATACCTAATGTTAAATATGCTTATGTACATCCACACATATATAAAAAATAAGCAATACATGCACATATGAAATATGAGTGAGACTCATCAAAAAGCATAACACATTTTATTTCTGGTGCCGATATATCCAATCAGTACAACAGTCAAAAACGTTTTGAACATCGTGCACACATACTTTTTAAGTAGGGATTTCTCAGGAAAAAAGACTATGAATAATCATTAAGTACATTTGGCCACATGATAAAAAAATAGCCGTGTTTAAAGAGAAAGCTATTCGCTAAAGAAGTACAGACATTAAGTCTATAGCGTGACTGGAGGGAATTAGCTTAATATTATATATATATATATATATATATATATATATATATATATATATATATATATATATATATATATATGTATGTATGTATGTATGTATGTAGTATGTGTGTGTGTATGTGCCTGTGATATTTAAGAGAGGCAGAGGAGTCAGTGTAAATCAAGAACAAATCAGAGTAAATCAGGAGTTAATTCATAAAGAGTAAAGATTAGATTTTGAAAGATTGAGAAACCTTTATCGTGTAATATAAAATGTTTTCACCCTTATAACCATTCACACAGAAAACAATCGTTGACTGCCTTAACACTATATAGTTTTGTAGTATGTAAGAGATATATACATATACACAAAAACACGCACACACACACACACACACACACACACACATATATATATATATATATATATATATATATATATATATATATATATATATATATATATATTATATATGTGTGTGTGTGTGTGTGTCTATGTAGAATGCCATGCTTCAGGGATGTAGCATGATCGAAGGGGTGTAGTCGTCGGCGAAAAGCATAAGATTTATCAAGAGAACTTTAGCAACATCTTTATTCAGCAATGTTCAACATCAAAATCTCTCAAAAAATGGTCGTGCGGCCTTTCATAACTTTAAGGATGCCATAAGAGTGAGAAAAGGAATGTGCTTAATCAGCAAAGTAGGATGGCTAATTAATTTCGTCAACAAGAAGGCATTTTTCTAACACAAAAGGCTACTAAGAAGATGACGAAATCGCAGATTTCATGGTTTTTTAATACAGGAGTTAGTAATTTTCGATTAAGACTAAAGTATTAAATTTTTACATATATATATATATATATATATATTATATATATATATATATTAATTATAATATATATTTACGTCATCTTGGACGTGTATGTTTATTTAATATTCAAAATGGAGAAGACGCATTCACATGTATTCACTGGAATCCTTATATGTACAATTATTTACTTGTATCGCAGCCTTTTCACTCCTTTGTGAATCTAACAGACTGTATCGAATTCCTTCGCGTATAACAATGAAATTTTCTGTTCAATAGGGCAGTTCTCTTGTACTTGGCGAGTTTTAGAAACTAAAGGTTGAAAAGAAGATAGATTTTTTATTATCCTTTTTTTTCACACGAGCCAGGAAGTAAAGAATAGAACCTGTTTGTTTTGCTTCCATGTGGAATAGAATTCGTGCTGTTAAAATGCACTTTAAATTGTTGAAGTAGGTAAACAAAATGTTGGACTGAGACGCCGTGCTGTAAATATTTAAGGATAAAGCCTGGAGACACTTTGAATTGCTGGAATTGAATTGAGGAAAAAAAGCTATCCTCGCTTGTCTTACTTTATTCTTTTCAATTTCAAGAACAGAGGAACGTCGAAAAAAATACATTCCATAAGAATAGCAAATAATGCTACCATTAGATTCTTTATACAATGACTTATCTATAATGCAATATAAAAAGGATAAAAATTATAAAAGTTTCAGCTATTTTGTTGCTAGATCATTAGGGTTAAATGGATTGTATTGTTTCTATACCTGTTTTCCTATAAATTTTATTTCCTATAAAATATCATTTATGAATTTTAAAAATAGCAATATAGATAAAATTTGGTTATTTTCTATGTACGTAGACTTAATTGACATTCCAGATAAGTTTATTTGATAAATCTTATTCTGATGAAAACGACCTGAAACGGTAAAGAAATTCGGTTCTGCACCAAGCATTTTTTTTTATCTATATGCAGAAAGTATTGTACACATACCTTAACCCAAAGAATATGGTGAACTTCGCAATTGAGCCTTTGTGACTACGCTTGACTACGAGGTCATGGCTAGCGTTTTGCTATGTAAAGAGCTAATTAAACCAATCGTTAATATATAGAAGTAATTAGCCACTGTTTTCAAACTTGGTGACTAAGCGGTCCGGGATCTTACTCTGGAGATTCTTATCAATTAGAATTTTCAATAGGATGATAATTTCTCTTCTGATCTAATACCTCTATCTTAACCTACCGATCTACCAGATAGAAGATATACGTGCTGGCAGATTTAACTTACAAGTTCTTCCCTAATTCAACGAGTCGCCCAAGTTCTACTCTAAGATTCTCAAGCAAATGTTCGATGCCCAATATATATATATATTAATATATATATATATATATATATATATATATATATATATATATATATATATATATATATAATATATATATATATATATATATATATATATATATATATATATATATATATATATATATATATATATATATATATATATATATATATATATATATATATATATATATATATATATATATATATATATATTAATATATATATATATATATATATATATATATATATATATATATATATATATATATATAATATATATATATATATATATATATATATATATATATATATATATATATATATATATATTAATATATATATATATATATATATATATATATATATATATATATATATATATATATATTATATATATATATATATATATATATATATATATATATATATATATATATATATATATATATATATATATATATATATATATATATATATATATAATATATATATATATATATATATATATATATATATATATATATATATAATATATATATATATATATATATATGATTCTATATATATAATATTAAGTAACTTCGATTAGTAGCATGACTAGACTTGCAAACTCTGTTAAACCCAGAGGTACATTTCCTTTGTGTAGGGCCCTCACTACCCAAGGGCAGTTGAGTGATCTTTTCTTAGCTTCGTTCCTGGTAGTGTAGAGTATACCTCTGTAGTTGTTTCTAATTGGTCTGTTTTTGTTCCTAATTAGGTTAGACCACACTGAAATCAGACCATGACTGGCCTCTCGTAAGTCATCTGTGGCTAAGTAGCCGTTATGGGTCGCTGTTGTGGTGTATGGTCATCTAAGATTGCTGCCGTATGGCCTTAATGGCTGGGTCGGCATAAAACAAAATTACAAACTCTGTTACCAAAAGGCAGTGTCCGATTTATTCACCCAGCTCTTGGGCTGATCTTCACTTAGTTCAGAGTTAAAGTGTAAAAGTTACAACTTGGTATATACGAGCTACACAATGTAAATTGAGAGAATTTTAACCTAAGATATATATTGCATAATTAAATATATTTAATATAATTTGCCGGGGATATTGCTGGAATTTGAACCCATAATCAGAAACTCGTATAATAAAACTTCCAATATATTTTTCAATATAGTTTAGAATGAATAACGGCCTTTTGGGGAATATAGCTCTATCATGTTCTGAATAGATTAAATTTGTTAAGTCATTCGTTCTTTAAGGAACAATGAGCTACACGGAAAATAGTGAAATATTTTTCTCCAGTGGGAAAGATTAAGTTAAAAGAAATGTATTAAGGCTTTGAAAGAAATTAGTTTTACTCTCCCTTTAGTACACCTTTCTAGCCTACATCCATGTTAATACTTTACTGTCCCTACAGACGGTGTATTTTTGAAGGCAAAACAACACCGCAGAGGAAGCATTTTACTATATGTGATGAATAAATATGACAGAATATTCCCCAATTAAATATAATTTGAATTGTTATATCACAATGTATTTACTCTGATTCTTAATATAAATATTCTTGTCTGATAAATGTCAACAGTGTATTTAAAAAGGATAAGATGTGATAACTGAAAGTTAGAAAAGTGAGAAATTGATATTATGCAATATAACTTAGATAAATATGTCAAATAGGAAAAGTTTCAAGAATAGAAAAATGATGTGATTTATATATATATATATATATATATATATATATATATATATATATATATATATATATATATATATATATATATATACCGTCTCAACTGTCAAGTAAATGAACTCTTGAAACTTTCGGAACACTTATATTTATAGTTTTAGATGCCAGACAATTAGCGACCACTATATGTCAACTGGATGACGTAACTTCCACGTCAGAACTCTATTTTTAGGTATGCAACAGGAAGGAATTTACTATGGAACATTCGAGAACATTCGTTAGGGTTGCAAGGAAATAATTACCGGAAAAACAGAATCTAAACAGAATCTAAAGCGATAAAAATATCATTACTTATATATATATATATATATATATATATATATATATATATATATATATATATATATATATATATATATATATATATATATATACATATATATATATATATGTATATATATATATATATATATACATATATATATATATATATATATATATATATATATATATATATATATATATATATATATATATATATATATATATATATATATATACATATATATATATATATATATATATATATATATATATATATATATATATATATATATATATATATATATATATATATATATATACATATATATATATATATATATATATATATATATATATATATATATATATATATATATATATATATATATA
>CM063498.1:120610026-120635026 GCA_032207245.1 Pardosa pseudoannulata
GTAATATTATCTAAATCACAGAAAAACCACAAAATGATTTCAAAACTAAACTTAATGCAATTAAAGAAAGATCAAATGTACAAGTGATAAATTCTTATTTAGGACTGGTTAGTTAAACGCGATTCAGTTATCAGGAATATTTTTAATTTTTTGAAAGAGGTTTTTTTTATTATTTTATTGAAGAGGTTAAAATTTATGCATTCATTTTTTTAAACTTATATATACCTCAATTAAATATACAATTTTACTTTATATTATAAACATATTAAAACTTAAGTTGCGGGTAAGTGTATTTAATTCTTATCGCTTGGTGAAGAATTTTATGCTATGGTGAATTATGTTGAATCACGTGCTTCCTGAAATGAGAAAACTAAGCCATTATTTGAAGCAATCGGATAAACATATTAAGTTATTTTTTATTGTAAGAAAAAAATTACAAAATATTTTATTTAATGTAAGATTTTCTACAATGTAATTTTAAAATTTAAATTGAACATAAAAAATGCTCACGTAATCTTCTGTCAATCCGTAGAATATCCGTAGAATAAACTATATTCTACCTAAATATTTTATTTTGATTTGGAGTTTATTTAAAATGTGTAATATAATATATAACATCATTATCTAAGATACTTAAAATGCAAATGAGAAAGAGTTTAAAGTGAGCTCGAATACTGCTATCTTCCTAACAGTTTCATATTTTCTATTGTATTTATATCTATGTTCACTTAAATCCAAACTTCGTTGTTTTAGTTCAAAAATATTCCATAGAGCGCTGTTTAAAACGAAAGGATATAGTATGCTATCTTCCTAACAGTTTCATATTTTCTATTGTATTTATATCTATGTTCACTTAAACCCAAACTTCGTTGTTTTAGTTAAAAAATATTCCATAGAGCACTGTTTAAAACGAAAGGATATAGTATGCTATCTTCCTAACAGTTTCATATTTTCTATTGTATTTATATCTATGTTCACTTAAACCCAAACTTCGTTGTTTTATTTAAAAATTATTCCATAGAGCACTGAAAACGAAATGATATAGTATGCTATCTTCCTAACAGTTTCATATTTTCTATTGTATTTATATCTATGTTCACTTAAACCCAAACTTCGTTGTTTTAGTTAAAAAATATTCCATAGAGCACTGTTTAAAACAAGGGGGCATAGTATGCTATGTCCTAACACTTTCATATTTTCTATTGTATTTATATCTATGTTCACTTAAACCCAAACTTCGTTGTTTTAGTTAAAAAATATTCCATAGAGAACTGTTTAAAACGAAAGGATATAGTATGCTATCTTCCTAACAGTTTCATATTTTCTATTGTATTTATATCTATGTTCACTTAAACCCAAACTTCGTTGTTTTAGTTAAAAAATATTCCATAGAGCACTGTTTAAAACGAAAGGATATAGTATGCTATCTTCCTAACAGTTTCATATTTTCTATTGTATTTATATCTATGTTCACTTAAACCCAAACTTCGTTGTTTTAGTTAAAAAATATTCCATAGAACACTGTTTAAAACGAAAGGATATAGTACACTATCTTCCTAACAGTTTCATATTTTCTATTGTATTTATATCTATGTTCACTGAAACCCAAACTTCGTTGTTTTAGTTAAAAAATATTCCATAGAACACTGTTTAAAACGAAAGGATATAGTACGCTATCTTCCTAACAGTTTCATATTTTCTATTGTATTTATATCTATGTTCACTTAAACCCAAACTTCGTTGTTTTAGTTAAAAAATATTCCATAGAGCACTGTTTAAAACGAAAGGATATAGTACACTATCTTCCTAACAGTTTCATATTTTCTATTGTATTTATATCTATGTTCACTTAAACCCAAACTTCGTTGTTTTAGTTAAAAAATATTCCATAGAGCACTGTTTAAAACGAAAGGATATAGTACGCTATCTTCCTAACAGTTTCATATTTTCTATTGTATTTATATCTATGTTCACTTAAACCCAAACTTCGTTGTTTTAGTTAAAAAATATTCCATAGAGCACTGTTTAAAACGAAAGGATATAGTACGCTATCTTCCTAACAGTTTCATATTTTCTATTGTATTTATATCTATGTTCACTGAAACCCAAACTTCGTTGTTTTAGTTAAAAAATATTCCATAGAGCACTGTTTAAAACGAAAGGATATAGTACGCTATCTTCCTAACAGTTTCATATTTTCTATTGTATTTATATCTATGTTCACTTAAACCCAAACTTCGTTGTTTTAGTTAAAAAATATTCCATAGTGCACTGTTTAAAACGAAAGGATATAGTACGCTATCTTCCTAACAGTTTCATATTTTCTATTGTATTTATATCTATGTTCACTTAAACCCAAACTTCGTTGTTTTAGTTAAAAAATATTCCATAGAGCACTGTTTAAAACGAAAGGATATAGTACGCTATCTTCCTAACAGTTTCATATTTTCTATTGTATTTATATCTATGTTCACTTAAACCCAAACTTCGTTGTTTTAGTTAAAAAATATTCCATAGTGCACTGTTTAAAACGAAAGGATATAGTATGCTATCTTCCTAACAGTTTCATATTTTCTATTGTATTTATATCTATGTTCACTTAAACCCAAACATCGTTGTTTTAGTTAAAAAATATTCCATAGAGCACTGTTTAAAACGAAAGGATATAGTATGCTATCTTCCTAACAGTTTCATATTTTCTTTTGTATTTATATCTATGTTCACTTAAACCCAAACATCGTTGTTTTAGTTAAAAAATATTCCATAGAGCACTGTTTAAAACGAAAGGATATAGTACGCTATCTTCCTAACAGTTTCATATTTTCTATTGTATTTATATCTATGTTTAATTAAATCCAAACTTCGTTGATTTATTTTAAAAATATTCCATAGAGCACTGTTTAAAACGAAAGGATATAGTACGCTATCTTCCTAACAGTTTCATATTTTCTATTGTATTTATATCTATGTTCACTTAAACCCAAACTTCGTTGTTTTATTTTAAAAATATTCCGTAGAGCACTGTTTAAAACGAAAAATATATTATCTTCCTAACAGTTTCATATTTTCTTTTGTATTTATATCTATGTTCACTTAAACCCAAACATCGTTGTTTTAGTTAAAAAATATTCCATAGAGCACTGTTTAAAAAAAGAGTACATAGTATGCTATCTTCCTAAGACTTTCATATTTTCTATTGTATTTATATCTATGTTTAATTAAATCCAAACTTCGTTGATTTATTTTAAAAATATTCCGTAGAGCACTGTTTAAAACAAGCCAACATAGTACCTTCCACTAGAAGGTTTATTATAATTGCCTATATTTTATTAAATATAAGATTAAAACTACTTTTATTTTTTTAGAGAAATATTTCCTTAGATTTTAATAGTTGTTTAAACTGACTTTTGATTAATGAAGCAATATATTTTTAAGAAACACACAAAACATGTATACAAAATGAAAAATAAAAACCTCGAAAGAAACTTTTAAAATTTATAAATTACAAACTAATACCTTATATCAAATACAAGATAATTATCTTCTTAATTCTGTGAACCAAAATTATACTATCCGAGCAAAATATTTTATTTTTTAGTTTAATAAATGCTAATATTTTTAACTTTCAATTTCAGGACAGTTTATAGTCTTTTTAAAAAATTTAAACTCTCAAATACATTTAAAGTTTTTTGTTTACAGATAAAAACATGTATACCTCAATTCAGTATAAAAATATAAGATTATTAAAAGTACGTTTATTGTTTGGATAAAAATTTTCTTAGATCTTAAGAGTTTATTAAACTGATTTTGGATTAATGAAGCAATATATTTTTATGAAACACACAAAACATGAATACAAAATGAAAAAATAAAAATTTTCTTACCTCCAAAGGAACTTTTAAAATTTATAAATTGCAAACTAATATTTTATATCAAATATAAGATAATTATCTCCTCAATTCTGTGAACCACAATTATACTATTCGAGCAAAATATTTTATTTTTTTAGTTTGATAAATGCTTAGTTAAAAATAATCTTAACTTTCAATTTTTGGGTAGTTTTTAAAATTTAAGATATCAGATACATTAAATATTTTAGGATTACAAATTAAAGCATATGTAACTCAATTCCGTATAAAATTTTAGTTCATATTATACACAAATGAAAAGTTAACATGCAGGTAAGTGAATGTAATTCTTATTGTTTTATGGTAATTTTTATGTTATGTTGAATTTAATATTTCATGAAACTACAAAACTAAGCCATTATTTAATACTAAATCGTTATTAGAACCATGTAAAAAATTAGCTGTTTAAAGAAAAACTTTTTGTTCTGTTGAATGAAAAATCTTTTTCAATAGTTTTCATTGAATTGTACTTGTTATTAAAAGAATTCCATTGTCAATACCAAATTTACGAAAGAAATTCGACTTAAAATGCTCATTTATAATTAGAGTTAAACGTTGTTTGTGTTTAATAAACATAAAAACTAAGGCAAAAATTTACTGTCACAACGAAGCTGTTTTAACATTTATGAATTTTGTTTATAAATGAGTCTCTCAGTAGAGTTTACCTGGTAGATTTGTTTAGCGCATTTGTGACATGCTAGAAAAAAAATTTAACTAAATACTTGAAAATAATACAAATAAAATAAAGTTTAAACGTTCAGTAATAAGTAATTTAATAAAAGCTTTATGATTTCTTAGACACTGTATTGTTCTGAAAATGCTGATATGCATCTTATCAAACCTGTTAGATTAAGTATTTTTATGTCATTTAATTTACTGAATTTTTTTAATGTTTTGCATTCTTATTTAATAATTTATTTTACAAATTCTACATTTTAAATATTATTTAAATTTTTTAATATTTATACACATATGTTGTAGTTTAAGAATAAAAGTCTACACCGTATTACTTTTCATCAGTATTGATACTTTATTTTAAATAGCTAGGCCACAACTACAGAATAATGCGAGTTTGGCATTATGCTATACAATAAACTATGTTCATTGTGGCGTAGGTAGTAATAAATGAGATGCAATTTATTTCAAGTGTAATTTCAAATTAATACCTGAGATCATAACCTATTTCAGTTAAAGCGTCTTATGATATCCTTGATTAATAACTCGCTCATGGAAAGGAAGCTCTTTTGTCCTGTATTTAAAGACTGACTACACAAATTATATATCAATGACTTATGCAATTTTCGATGCTTGGATGTGAGCTACTATTTATTTAAAATGTACTTTGAATGCAGCCGGGAATAATTTAGATTTGTTGTGGAGTAAAAATAAAATGTTTTATTTTCGGTTTGCTTATTTTTTCTGTGTTGTTAGAATTTTAAAACAGGTCGGCTAATCCATCCTAAAAATGTCTGGTATTTTTTGAGTCGTTTATTATACAAATCTTTATGCATAAAATCTTTGGTCGGTGTGTTTGTAATAGAACTCCCCTTAAATGACTGGACTCATTTTGATGAAATTTTCTGTATGTAATTAAGTTGATTCAAGAATGGTGCAGATTCACAATTTGATCTAAAAGAAAACTTTTTTTAATTATTAATCCAGGATTCTGCTCTTATTAAGAATATTATGTCACTTGAAAATCTTCATTACCAAAGTATCTGTGAGGCAGTCTTCAGTTCGGTGAGCTTCAGTACGAGAAATCCCAGGATCGAATCCCCGTATAGACGATGTGGGAATTTAGATTTAATCTAATAACGTTTTTGATGACTATACGAGTGGTGGAATCAATAAGTATTTTTAAAATATTTTTTTCCTTACTTTTCTATCAAAACCGTCCAATTTATAGTTTATTTAAAATTTTTTTACAATTTTTGGACACACAGACAACGTTTGTGAAACTAGTGTTTATATATAAATATGTACATCTAATAAAAACATATACAAATAAATTTATAAACTTTCTAAAAACATAAATATTAATATGTAAAAATGCAGAAAAAAAACAAATTTTTTTTTTTGCAGTTTTTATTTCATATTCTGTAGTTTTACAGTTACATAAAAGAAAATTTGCCATATTGAAAAAAAGTTAACCCTTAAACTATTAAACTGTACGCTGGTGTGAGCTTTAACATTTTGCCAATTTGCCTCTATTATAGGATAAAACGGATAAATGAAAGGTTTTCCGATGCTTTCTGAGTTGCATATCATACACATGTTTATATAAACATAAGCATCTAATATAAAAAGGTAGCAGAGGGAAAATTTTAAAGCTTTACAGCGACACCAATAATATTAAATATTATGTAAAATAGTGAAAAATCAAATTTCTTTCTTTTACATTGTTCAGATATCATATTCTTATTGAGTTTTACAGTTACGAATAAAAGAAAACTATGACCAGAGGAGGAAAAATTTTGATTTTCATTTTTTTTTCCCATAGAAATTAAGTGAAACTTTTAAGCCATCAGTTTTCAGTTTTCAATTGTAAATAATTTAAAATATAATAATATAAATATACTAAAGAAATTAAAAAAGAATACAATGATATATAAATATTTATGTAAAATTAGTAAAAATCAAATTTTTTTTTTGCATTTTCCATTTATATTTACAGTTTTTCAGTTACCAATAAGAAACAATGCAAAGAAATATGACTCGTCTTGCATATGAGATTTATAATCGTATCCTGAAAGTTCAAATAATATGTTCACAATATTGAGCTTAAAATTATAACCTTATTTACAATCCCTTACATTAAAGAATTTAACTGTCCGTTACCACTCAGAATTTCCGATGCTTCAATTTTTATATACAGTATATATAAATATGTAAACTAATAAAATTTAGAGTTGAGCTTTAAAATTTTCACAATGACTCTAATATAAAATTTTATGTAAAAATGCAGTGAAAAATCAAATTTTCTTTTTTTTGTTTATTTCATATTCTGTTTGAGTTTTTACAGTTACAATAAAGAAAGTATGAACAGAGAAATAAAAACATGATCGGTGTTTGCATTAAATTGACTTATTTAATCAGTATTGAAAGTTCATGAGATAATTTATTGTTCACTGATGTGAGCTTTAACTTCATTTTGCAATTCTCTCTAATAAAGGAATTATAAAACCGTCGGTTAAACCACAAGAAGTTTTCCGAAGCTTTCTGTTGTATATACACATGTATTTATAAATATATAACATTAATATGGGCAAATATATTAAATACAACACATTTTATTTCTGTAATGTAAAAATATACAACAGTCTTTTTCATCATCACATAGACAATGAGTACATACAATTCAAGTATGACTATGAAAAAGACTAGAATAAATAAAAACAATTAAATCACTTATAAAAAATACCATGTTTAAAGAGAACTCCTAAAGTTACAGGCAGAGTTAATATTTATGTCTAAAAAAATCAGAATTATCTATTGCTTTAACAAACTACTTTATGACAAAAGTTTTAAATTAATATTAAAAATAATAAGGTTTTTTAATATACATAAAAATAAAAGGTAGCAAAATGGAGCTTTAAAATATTCAGAGTGACTCCAGTAATATCAAATTTTATGTAAAAATGCAATGAAAATCAAATTGCTTCTTTTGCATTGTTCCTATTTCATATTCTATTTGAGTTTTACAGTTACCAATTAAAGACAACTGTGAACAAAGAAATAAAAACACACGACTTCCGGTGTCTGCATTTAAATTGAGATTTATTTAATCGGCATCCTGGAAGTTCATGGAGATAATTTGGTTGTTCACCGATGTGAGCTTGAAAGTTAAAAATAGCTCCCTCTCCCAATAAAGGAATTTATAAAACATCGTTTAATACCCCAGAAGTCTTCCAATGTTTTGAGTTGTATATCAAAACATGTATGTTAATATAAATATATATACATAAATAAATATATAAAATATATAAAACTATACATATAAATAATAAAAATTTTATAAAAAATTTATGAAAAAAAAATATATATATATTTCTTATATACTTAATAAAAGGGTATACTTTAAAAGCTTAGAATGACTATAATATCAAATTTATGTAAAAATGCAGTAAAAAATCAAATTTCTTCTTTTGTTTTGTTCCTATTTCATATTCTATTTTAGTTTTGCAGTTACCAATTAAAGACAACTATGAACAGAGAAATAAAAACATGACTTCCGGTGTTTGTATTTAAATTGAGATTTATTTAATCGGTATCCTGAAAGTTCATGGACATAATTTGGTTGTTCACTGATGTGAGCTTAAAAGTTTTAACCTCATTTTAGCTATCCCTCCTCCCAATAAAGGAATTATAAAACCGTCCGTTTAAGCCACCCCAGAAGTCTTCCGATGCTTTCCGAGTTGTGTATCATATACATGTTAATATAAATATATATACATATAATAAAAAGGTACCAGAGTGGATCTTTAAAAGTTTGACAATGACTCCAGTAATATCAAATTTTATGTAAAAATGCAGTGAAAAATCAAATTTCTTCTTTTGCATTGTTCCTATTTCATATTCTATTTGAGTTTTACAGTTACCAATTAAAGAAAATTCTAAACAGAAAAAGAGAAATAATGATTTTCGGTGTTTGCATTTAAATTGAGATTTATTTAATAGGTATCCTGAAAGTTAAGGGAGATAATTTGGTTGTTCTCTGATGTGAGCTTAAAAGTTTTAACGTCTTTTTAGCAATCCGTCCTTTGAATAAAGGAATTATAAAACAATCCATTAAGCCACCCCAGAAGTCTTCCAATGCTTTCCGAGTTGTATATCATACACGTGTATATTAAATATATAAATATATAATAAAAGGGTAGCAGAATAAAGCTTTAAAAGCTTCAGAATGACTCCAATAATATCAAATTTATGTAAAAATGCAATGAAAATCAAATTGCTTCTTTTGCATTGTTAATATTTCATATTCTGTTTGAGTTTTACAGTTACCAATTACAGAAAATTCTGAACAGAAAAAGAAAAATAATAATTTCCGGTGTTTGCATTTAAATTGAGATTTATTTAACCGGTATCCTCAAAGTTCATGGAGATAATTTGGTTGTTCACTGATGTGAGCTTAAAAGTTTTAACCTCATTTTAGCTATCTCTCCTCCCAATAAAGAAATTATAAAACCGTCCTTTTAAGCCACCCCAGAAGTCTTCCGATGCTTTCCGAGTTGTATATCATACACGTGTATATATAAATATATATACATATAATAAAAGGGTAGCAGAGTGGAGCTTTAAAAGCTTGACAATGACTCCAGTAATATCAAATTTTATGTAAAAATGCAGTGAAAAATCAAATTTTTTTCTTTTACATTGTTCGTATTTGATATTCTATTTGAGTTTTACAGTTGCCAATTAAAGACAACTATGAAAAAAGAAATAAAAACACATGACTTCCGGAGTGTGCATTTAAATTGAGATTTATTTAATCAACATCCTTAAAGTTCATGGAGATAATTTGGTTGTTCACTGATGTGAGCTTAAAAGTTTTAACCTAATTTTAACTATCCCTCCTCCCAATAAAGGAAATATAAAACCGTCCGTTTACGCCACCCCAGAAGTCTTCCAATGCTTTCCGAGATGTCTATCATACACATGTATATATAAATATATATACATATGTAATAAAAGGATAGCAGAGTGGAGCTTTAAAAGCTTGACAATGACTCCAGTAATATCAAATTGTATGTAAAAATGCAGTGAAAAATCAAATTTCTTTTTTTGTATTCTTACTATTTCATATACTATTTGAGCTTTATAGTTACTAATTAAAGACAACTATGAACAAAGAAATAAAAACACTTGACTTCCAGTGTATGCATTTAAATTGAGATTTATTTAATCAGCATCCTGAAAGTTCATGGAGATAATTTGGTTGTTCACTGATGTGAGCTTAAAAGTTAACAGATCTTAAATCTCTCCTCCCAATAAAGGAATTATAAAACAGTCCTTTTAATCCACCCCAGAAGTCTTCCGATGCTTTCCGAGATGTATATCATACACATGTATATATAAATATATATACATATAATAAAAGGGTAGCAGAGTGGAGCTTTAAAAGCTTGACAATGACTCCAGTAATATCAAATTTTATGTAAAAATGCAGTGAAAAATCAAATTTCTTCTTTTGCATTGTTCCTATTTCATATTCTATTTGAGCTTTACAGTTGCTAATTAAAGACAACTATGAAAAAAGAAATAAAAAACATGACTTCCGGTGTTTGTATTTAAATTGAGATTTATTTAATCAGCAAAAAGTTCATGATAATTTGGTTGTTCACTGATGTAAGCTTAAAAGATCTTAATCTCTAAATAATTTATAAAACAGTCCATGTAATCCACCCCAGAAGTCTTCCGATGCTTTCCGAGATGTATATCATACACATGTATATATAAATATATATACATATAATAAAAAGGTAGCAGAGTGGAGCTTTAAAAGTTTGACAATGACTCCAGTTATCAAAATTTTATGTAAAAATGCAGTGAAAAATCAAATTTCTTCTTTTGTATTGTTCCTATTTCATATTCTATTTGAGCTTTACAGTTGCTAATTA
This sequence comes from Pardosa pseudoannulata, assembly GCA_032207245.1. Taxonomy (NCBI): domain Eukaryota; kingdom Metazoa; phylum Arthropoda; class Arachnida; order Araneae; family Lycosidae; genus Pardosa; species Pardosa pseudoannulata. The sequence goes on from CM063498.1 coordinate 120,620,555, forward strand.
AAGACAACTATGATAAAAGAAATAAAAACACATGACTTCTTGTGTGTGCATTTAAATTGAGATTTATTTAATCAGCATCCTTAAAGTTCATAGAGATAATTTGGTTGTTCACTGATGTAAGTTTAAAAGTTAAAAGATCTTAAATCTCTCCCCCCAATAAAGGAATTATAAAACAGTCCGTTTAATCCACCCCAGAAGTCTTCCGATGCTTTCCGAGATGTATATCATACACATGTATATAAATATATATACATATAATAAAAGAGTAGCAGAGTGGAGCTTTAAAAGCTTGACAATGACTCCAGTAATATCAAATTTTATGTAAAAATGCAGTGAAAAATCAAATTTCTTCTTTTGCATTGTTCCTATTTCATATTCTATTTGAGTTTTACAGTTACCAATAAAAGAAAACCATGACCAGAGAAGAAGAAAAAAAAATCACATAAGTTTTCCATCTTCTCGAATCTCTGGAACGTTACTATGTTTCAAAATGACGCCAGATTTTGTATGCGGCTTATTGGACATAAATATTTATCGTATCTTTAAGGCATCTGTGGCTCTCTGGGCGAATGAATGGCACTCAAATATCGATCTATCTGGCATTTATATATTTTATTCAATTTTCGAGGCAAAAATGTCGCACGCATGTATGCTTGGGGGGATGCATTGGTACCGTACAGGTGGAAAAAGTCGCGCTGTGGTTCAGCAAAGATTCTATTTCGTAGCCTGAAATTTTATTGCGAGTTTGCCTGTTTCTTTGACCATTGATTAAGGTCGATGAATAAGTAAATGCAGAGCAGAATTTGTATTTTTTAATCAAATATCGTGCTTTGTTTTCTTTCCTATTGGAATACATGACTCATATATATTTTTCTTCTTTATTAATACTTTCAGGGAACGTTACTTTTACAATTATCAGTTTGAGCAACAATTCCTTTAAATTTTACTGTTGTTATTCTTAGATAGAGACGTTTTCAATAAACAAGAAATTTATTAATTACAAAAAAATCTTTAATAACTACCAATTTCTAATTTTTAAAAATTTCATTCATAAGTACACTCATGATTAAACATTTATTAGAGCTACATGAAAATAAATTATTTTTTGAAATTATTAAATTTTAGTGCCAAATCTGAAATCTTCCTCGTTGTGAAATCAGTACGGTTATTCTTCAAAACAAATATTTCTATAAATTTTCACTGTAGAAATTCAGTACGAAAAGAAGTAAAATAGTCAATAAATATTTATAGATCAATTTTAACCTAGAGATAAATTACCACCGGGAAAACATTATCACTGGTAATAAAATCTAGTGTAATAAAATGCGGTTACAAAAGAATATAAGGGGATATTAGTAATTTTTGATTTAAAAAGTCTTCATTGTAAAAGTATTTTTTGATTCAATATAAAAAAGAAAGTTATGATCTGTTCAGGATAAAGTTTTACTTACCAAATTAATAAGGGTTTACCTTTATAAAAAAATATTCAGTATTGTTATTTAAAGCTATGTCTGTAAAAAAAACACATAAAATATATATGCGAACTGAAGAAATTAGGAATACATGTACTCGTAAAGTAACTTTTGAAATTTGTTAATTAAATATTTTTTAATATCAAAGAGAAGTTAATTATATTTTTTATTCTGTAAACCTATAATATATAAAAAAATATTCAGTTTTGTTATTTAAAGCTATACCTGTAAAACAAACACTCATAAAATGTATACACCAACTAAAGAAATTAGAAATACACGTACTCGTAAAGTAACTTCTGAAATTTGTAAGATAAATAGTTTTTAATATCAAATAGAAGTTAATTATATTTTTTATTCTGTAAACCTATAATATATAAATGCTCTCGATATATTTTATTTTATAGCATTTTAAATGGTATTTTATTAAATTTTCTATTTCATGACAGTTTTATTTTTCAATTTTAAAATTTCAGATGCTTTTAACGTTTTTTAGGTATACAAAATGGAAAATATAATTATTTTCAATTTAATATAATAATTTAATTTCTAATATGCGTATTTAAAAGATTATTTTGCGATGAATGTATTTAGTTTTTATCTTTTATGAGACATTATGCTGTCTTCAAAATATATTTCTTGACAAAGACAAATATATTTTTCAATTTAGAACACCATTAAATAATATGTAAAAAATTCGTTCTAAAAGGAGGAAAATTTTGATTGTATAGGGAATCATGTAAGAATGGTTATAAGGAAGAATGTATGTCTGGAAAGATACTATGTCCACTTAAATCTAACATATAAATTGTTTGTAAAAAGATAATTACGTTTCGATGTTTTATGATATTCCGATGTAATAGGCAAGCATAATAACTAATATTTGGAAAGCCGTGTGTATTTAAAAATTTTAAATTAGATAAATTTCTAGGAGACTATAAAATTTGCTAAAACTCTTTGTAATGAAAAATGAAATTAACTCTTCAGATTTGTTCAAATCTGTATCGTATAAAATAATGTTATTTGCATCCCTCGTTACATATAAATATTTATCGGCAATAAGCCCTGAGCACAAAATTAACTCTGAAATTTCTCTTTAGTTTTATAACATTTCAAAAGGAAAATACTAGAAATACACCTGTAAATTCTTTACATGTCTGGTCTCAGTTGTATAATATTAGTTCAGAATGTAATCTTCAAAGAGAGAAATATGTACAGTATTGATTGCTAATCTCAGGATTAAAGACATAACATTTAAATTGTGTTGTGAATGTGGATCAAATGTTCAATAGAAATTTTCATGCTTTTGGAGTTTGGTGCTTGTTTAATATTTTTGTTGAAAATTAAACAGAGAGACATAGTATAACTTTACCTAAAAATATCGAATTACAAATATTTGAATTATTGAATGCAGGACTGTCTTTTTCTTTCTGTAGTATAAGTTGTAAAAGTGTATAAATATTTCAAACAAACTAAATAAATAAATTAACTGAGCTGGTATAAGTGAAACCTTTTAAATAATAGTAATAATGCATAATTAATATAGTCTGCTGTATACATTAAGGTCTTTCCCCAAAGCCGAATTCTAAGCATTCTGATATTTAAAACTTTAACAATATCAATATTCTAATCATTCTCTGAAATAATGCATTTTCTGTTGCATCCTATTCTGTATATAGGTTTTTAAACAAAAATTAAACAAAAATCATAAAAGTGTACGGTGTGCATAATTAAACTTCCGTACTTTATAGTTGTCTACAGTCGAAACTATTGTTCAAAAAGTTATGAAAAATTGTGTAGGACATAATAAAAGAATAGAAATTTGTTTGGGAGAATTAAAAAAGTTCATCTTGTTACCACCAGAGGGCGTTTTTTCTGAATTCGACATTTAGCCAACATTTACTGTAGTTTAAAAAATTTATTACAGTAAGACATGTTCAATATGACGGCTTTCATTTCCAACGACCATTTGAAATCGAAAGACACCATGTTCTACAGTTGGCCATAGTGTATCCGAGAAAATGCTGAAGACGTATGTGAAATGCTCTCTTTTTAATCAAATATAGTTCTTGGTTTATCAAGATTGACTCGATGTTTCAAATGCTCTCTAAAATACAAACGTCGCATGGGTTGAGGTATGGGGATCAGGATTACCACAAATTAGGAAAGTGGTAACTAATGACACGTTCCTGCGTAAAGTAATTTTTAGAACTTTCGTAAGAGGAAAGCTAATGTGTGAAGGATCATAAAAACCTCAAATTTTTAACTACTTTTTTTATTCGCTCAAATAAATTTCTATATTTCAATTATGTTCTACACACCATTTCATTACTTTATGGACAATAGTCTTCACTATAGACAACTTTAAAATAGGGAAGTTTAATCACCCTGTATTCAGATTTGAATTAGAAATGGAAATGAATGCGTACTTTGATTCACAAAATTGTCAAATAAAATAAAAATATTATATTTAAAACTATGTATTGAAGTAAACTGTATTTTTCAGGTAAAAAAGGATTTGGTATTTTATTTACATTAAAGTTGACCATTTTGATTGTAGATCAATGGTGCAAAATCTTATGAACAACTAATGGATATGCACTTTTATATACAAAAGAACCATTTTCAATAAGAGTACATATTATTTTATATTCGTCTGTCCCGATTTCCTGTAGAAAAGCGCTGCTCCGTGTTGGAATTGTAACAAGATATTTTTCTTCTGACAAGAGTGAATGGTCGAGTATTTTGAACCACAAAACTGCAAAATATTGGTAAAATCCTTAATTTTAAGAAACATTTTTGAAACTTTGATTAATGTCGCTTATTGCACACACATCATCCAAAAAATTCTTGTTGTTTGGATAATAGTTCACGTTATTAAATGGTTAATTTGAATTTTGAGTCTGCTAAAAGCTCGTAAAAATATTAAATCTATTTTTTAATTGTACAACTCAAGAGAAGTCAGTTTAAACAAGAACACATCATAAGTTTATGAAAGGATAAAGCCAATTTAAAGTCAGTTTTTTAAAAATGTTTCAAAATCGACCGTTCGAAAAAAATCTTAAAATTTTGTGAAAATCGTTATTTTTCAAGCACATTATATTTAACGGAGAATAATCCCAATGTACAATTCAGTCCTCAATTTTTGTCCATCTCCTCTAGAACAAACATTTAGGAATTTTATAATGTTTTAAATTCTCAGTAAACATAGTCGCTCCGGCCGTTTTGGAGAAAGTCGCTGGAAAGCCCACTTTAAAGTGTGAAGAAATTACCTCTTTTTCTTCGTTAAATAAAATCCTGGGTAATTGGAGGGTAACCTTCCTCTCGTCAAAACAGTATAACTTGCAAATATTCAACGAGAACTGAACAATACTGTAGATGAAGTTCCCGGACATACAAATCCACAGATACATTATATATACTGATGTACAGCGGAACAATTATGCATACAAAATGCAGAGGTAAAAATTATGTCTAAATTTCAAAAAAAAAAAAAAAAAAAAATTGTAATTTTGGTATCATATGACAGGAATTTTTATTATTACCATTTAATAACGCCAAAAAACAAACATAAATACATAGGTACATTTTTTTCTGTATATTTTTGTATAACCAATTAAGCATCTTCTTTAATTTGTTATATTTACAGAAAATTTCTTATAGTTTCCAGTAGTTTCCATAATGCAGTAAAATAGTTATACGACTCTTTAAATACTTAAAACAATGTCTCATTTAAATCTCAAAGGATATGCATTTCCCTGTCCTCTCACGTCTCTCTGTTGTTTAATATCACAGATATACTGTTCTAAACAGCGGATAATAACATTAATACCTCATGTAATTTTAGTGGAGTAGATAAAAAATGATGCATTAACGTACACGATTTGGTATAAACGTGGACGCAAGAGGAAGATTGTTGGGTCACGCGTAACTGAAGTTGTCATCACGAGCGGAGTGTGTCACTCGCGCACGATCTCGATGTCAGTTACGCGACAAACTTCTGTATCTGAGATAGGTCACGATAGCAGAGATCGCAGCGAAAGCGCGTTGAAACTCAAGATAGGAGACATTAATCATCCAGGTAAAAAACAGTCACAGCGCCTCTGATTTGTGCAAAGTGCCTGTACTGGTATTCCTTGAAGTCAAAGGTAGTTTATTCTTCATAATCAACATCCGTGTAAAGTATCTTTCGTGAATTAAATTATTGATCTTTCAGGCCATTATTTTGTAAATAGTTCACAGTAGTCTAAATATAAATGACTTTTGTTAGTTCATCCAAAACAAAAGTAAAAATAAATAATACAGCAGTAAAGCGGTAAATATATCATTGTTGACCGACTGTATATATATATATATATATATATATATATATATATATATATATATATATATATATATATATATATATATATTCTGTAAACATAAAATGTGAGCTTTAAGTTCCAATGTTAATTACTTTACGGTGTAAATAATATCATAAATTAATATGTTAAATATTTGTAACAATTTATATAGTAGATTGGAATATATGGTTTGATTTCAATTAAATACAAATTACTCTAAAGGAAATAAGGTTATTTTAGGGTATAATATGGAAGAAAACAGAATCTGTTTAAAGACTAATTTTCCATCAGATAAACAAGTGCACCTCTTATATTCCTTTATATACATCGACAGTTTTTACAAGGTAATAAAAGAGTAATATAATATTTAAATTATTGAAACAATGTCTTATATATGGATTACACCATTATGAATCTCACATTCCTACTATTATTTACTGTGTTTTAAGATAGCGAACATGGATATTAAATAGTATTACTATGCCTTTGGTACATCTAGTAACTTAAAAAGGATGATACATTATCTCACAGGATTTGCTGTAAACTCTAATTCAAAGGTAAAGGTTCTTTAGTTACGTATAACTGAACTTGTCATCACAAGCGGACAGTGTCAGTCGCACACGATCTTGCTGTCAGTTTACGCTACAAGCCTTTGTATCCCAGTTAGGTCACGATAGCAGTAGAGAAAGCACCGTAAGTACGTTGATACGTTAGATAAGAGACATTAATATTTGAGATAAAACGCGCGCAAGATCTCCTTTATGCAGAGTACCTGCATTGTTGCTTTCAATCTCTGAAAAGTAGTTAATTCTTCGTATCTAATATACATTTTACATATATACGTTATATATATATATATATATATATATATATATATATATATATATATATATATATATATATATATGTATATATATATATATATATATATATATACAAATATATATACATATATATATATACATATATATATATATATATATATATATATATATATATATATATATATATATATATATATATACAAAATACTCTTTTGTAAATTATACTCTTGTATAGTTTTCTTTTCACTTTAGTCAGTTTTTTATAAAATACCAGTTAAGTAAAATTGACATCTTTAATACAATCCAAAATGTACTAATCTCTTGATTAATCTGGGTATGATTTAATAATTACTTTCTGTCAAAACTATGTGACTACATTTCGCTTGCGGCAGTTACATTAAAGATGAATTAAAATGAATAATTGAAAAATAAAATTCTAAATAATATCGTATACAGACATTATAAATATAGAAATAGATTTTCCTATTAAAAAATGTAAGTGTGTATAATCAATATCTAGCTGCAAGTATTTCAACAAAAATTGTTGAAATTAAAACTGTGAAGCCACAATTAATAAATTGTATTAATTTTACATCTTTCATCGATTAAACACTCAGTCTACAAAGTTTGGAAATTATTTTCCCAAACGCACGATGTTAAAAGCTTTTCTCTTTTTATTGATTTAATTCTTATTTAATTTCACCTTTAATCCTCAATTCTACCGTGGAAAAAATATGAAATGAAATCGAAAAGTCAAATAAATTCCTGGTATTAATTCGTTGAAATAAAAAGTGATACAACTGAATCTAAAGATTTTATTTAATACTCTCTCTCAGTCATTCATGGAAATATGGTATTAAGTATTAGGTTTTTAAAATAGTAATAAAAAGTTTCACGCAATTTTGCCACTTTTAATGAAAGGGAAAACTAGTATTTGATAAATATTTGAGAGAGTTTTAAGATTATTTAGAACATGAGGTTTCATTTGTTTAAAAAGCGTTTCAATTCTCTTTTAGCATTAAGACTACATGATCTTCTAAATAATTAAAAATGTAACTGTTAATTCAAGCGAATTTTAAATAAAATATTTTTATTTGAAACGCAGATTACTTGCGACTTTTGAAACGGAATAACACTGTTGAATTTATTCTCGTATCTGGTTATTCTTCTAACAAATTATTAAAAAAAAATTGGAAATTTAATTTTTAAAATAAAGCCTTAATTTTCAAGTATTTGTTAAATACTAATCTATGACAAAGGTTTTTTAAAATATTATTTATTTAACTAAACAGTGATATTTAAAAGTTTATAATATCTCTACTTCAAAGAAAGAAAATATTATCTCCCATCACTGTACAAAATTTATTTTAAAATACTTTCTGAATTATAATTATTTTAACCCTCCGAGTAGAACACACGGATTGAAAAAAGTCTCCCAAAATACGCTAAAGGTTTATAGTGTCAATGGCCAAAGTGTTCTAGGATTTTTTACTTCACCCTTTGTCGACTAGAATGGAATACGGGAAATCCACCCTCGTTATTGTCCCTTTACTTCCGGTTATAAATAGATATATAAATAGATATTATAGATTGTCAATTTTTAATACACATAAAGCTCGTCAAGTCTGGAAGATCATCCCATAAGAAATAATGGATTCTAAAAGTACAAATAAAAATATACTTTAAGAGAATTATTTATATTTTTTACGAAAGTTATCCAAGATATTTAAGTGGTGCAATTAGAGATACATTTGTTACCGCAAACGAAATACTTCGAAATAGAGATTTACAAAGCCATGAAAATCTATCATCGTCTTTGTGTTTCAGGGAGTAGGGGTGCATCCCTCAATAAATGTCAGTCAAAGAGAGATGCAGTTTCTAAACAATCGACCTGATCCGTTTTTGGAAGTCGAAAATTGTAATTGACAACCGCTTTGAAGACATCATCGGTTTGGAGGAATTGTACGTGCAAACCGCTTAGAGGGTTAAGGCAAATTCTTGCAAGAAAAAACATTTTTTATTCCTATTATCGTTAATGAAGAGAAAAAAAATTTACGTATATAAAATCTCAGAATGTGGCTGTCTTAATAACATTTTTGGCAATATTATTGTCAACTCATGATATTATTGGAAAGTCACTATTGTTTCACACTTTTGAAAAGCATGTCAGTCTTAAATTGACTGTCATTAATATACGAGGCCTATCCAGAAAGTAAGTTTCCCTATTTAAAAGAAAAAAAGAACTCACACTTTTAGGGACATATTTATTGGCAACACGTACAGCAATGTTTCAGCTATTTTTCAACATAGACACCAACAGAATTGAGACACTTGTCGTATTGTGGGATCAACTTTTGTATCCCTCTGTCGTAGAACTATGCCTTCTGTAAATGGAACCAGCCTTCCTGTCCCAGAACACCGTGCTCATCTCTTTCCGTATATAAAATATAATTTTACGTATATAAAATCTCAGAATGTGGCTGTCTTAATAACATTTTTGGCAATATTATTGTCAACTCATGATATTATTGGAAAGTCACTATTGTTTCACACTTTTGAAAAGCATGTCAGTCTTAAATTGACTGTCATTAATATACGAGGCCTATCCAGAAAGTAAGTTTCCCTATTTAAAAGAAAAAAAGAACTCACACTTTTAGGGACATATTTATTAGCAACACGTACAGCAATGTTTCAGCTATTTTTCAATATAGCCACCAACAGAATTGAGACACTTGTCGTATTGTGGGATCAACTTTTGTATCCCTCTGTCGTAGAACTATGCCTTCTGTAAATGGAACCAGCCTTCCTGTCCCAGAACACCGTGCTCATCTCTTTCCGTATATAAAATATAATTTTACGTATATAAAATCTCAGAATGTGGCTATCTTAATAACATTTTTGGCAATATTATTGTCAACTCATGATATTATTGGAAAGTCACTATTGTTTCACACTTTTGAAAAGCATGTCAGTCTTAAATTGACTGTCATTAATATACGAGGCGCATCCAGAAAGTAAGTTTCCCTATTTAAAAGAAAAAAGAACTCACACTTTCAGGGACATATTTATTGGCAACACGTACAGCAATGTTTCAGCTATTTTTCAACATAGCCACCACCAGAATTGAGACACTTGTCGTATTGTGGGATCAACTTTTGTATCCCTCTGTCGTAGAACTCTGCCGCCTGTAAATGGAACCAGCCTTCCTGTCCCAGAACACCGTGCACATCCCTTTCCGTATATAAAATATAATTTTACGTATATAAAATCTCAGAATGTGGCTATCTTAATAACATTTTTGGCAATATTATTGTCAACTCATGATATTATTGGAAAGTCACTATTGTTTCACACTTTTGAAAAGCATGTCAGTCTTAAATTGACTGTCATTAATATACGAGGCCTATCCAGGAAGTAAGTTTCCCTATTTAAAAAGAAAGAACTCACGCTTTTAGGGACATATTTATTGGCAACACGTACAGCAATGTTTCAGCTATTTTTCAACATATCCACCACCGAAATTGAGACACTTGTCGTATTGTGGGTTTTAACTTTTGTATCCCTCTGTTGTAGATATCTGCCATCTGTAAATGGAACCAGCCTTCCTGTTCCAGAACACCGTGCATATCTCTTTCCGTATATAAAAATATAATTTTTACGTATATAAAATCTCAGAATGTGGCTATCTTAATAACATTTTTGGCAATATTATTGTCAACTCATGATATTATTGGAAAGTCACTATTGTTTCACACTTTTGAAAAGCCATGTCAGTCTTAAATTGACTGTCATTAATATACGAGGCATATCCAGGAAGTAAGTTTCTCTATTTAAAAGAGAAAAAAGAACTCACCCTTTCAGGGACATATTTATTGGCAACACGTACAGCAATATTTCCGCTATTTTTCAACATAGCCACCACCAGAATTGAGATACTTTTCGTATTGTGGGACCAAATTTTGCATCCCTCTGTCGTAGAACTCTGCCGCCTGTAAATGGAACCAGCCTTTCTGTCCCAGAACACCGTGCACACCCCTTTCCGTATATAAAATATAATTTTACGTATATAAAATCTCAGAATGTGGCTATTAATAACATTTTGGCAATATTATTGTCAACTCATGATATTATTGGAAAGTCACTATTGTTTCACACTTTTGAAAAGCATGTCAGTCTTAAATTGACTGTCATTAATATACGAGGCCTATCCAGGAAGTAAGTTTCCCTATTTAAAAGAAAAAAAGAACTTTCACGGACATATTTATTAGCAACAAGTACAGTAATGGTTCAGCTATTTTTCAATATAGCCACCAACAGAATTGAGACACTTGTCGTATTGTGGATTAACTTTTTGTATCCCTCTATCGTAGAACTATGCCTCCTGTAAATGGAACCAGCCTTCCTGTCCCAGAACACCGTGCACATCTCTTTCCGTATATAAAATATAATTTTACGTATATAAAATCTCAGAATGTGGCTATCTTAATAACATTTTTGGCAATATTATGTCAACTCATGATATTATTGGAAAGTCACTATTGTTTCACACTTTTGAAAAGCATGTCAGTCTTAAATTGACTGTCATTAATATACGAGGCTTATATTGAAAGTAAGTTTCTCTATTTAAAAGAGAAAAAAGAACTCATACTTTCAGGGACATATTTATTGGCAACACGTACAGCAAAGTTTCAGCTATTTTTTCAACAAAGCCACTACCAGAATTGAGACACTTGACGTATTCTGGGATCAACTTTTGTATCCCTCTATCGTAGAACTATGCCTCCTGTAAATGGAACCAGCCTTCCTGTCCCAGAACACCGTGCACATCTCTTTCTGTATATAAAATATAATTTTACGTATATAAAATCTCAGAATGTGGCTGTCTTAATAACATTTTTGGCAATATTATTGTCAACTCATGATATTATTGGAAAGTGACTATTGTTTCACACTTTTGAAAAGCATGTCAGTCTTAAATTGACTGTCATTAATATACGAGGCGTATATTGAAAGTAAGTTTCCCTATTTAAAAGAAAAAAGAACTCACGCTTTTAGGGACATATTTATTGGCAACACGTACAGCAATGTTTCAGCTATTTTTCAACATAGACACCAACAGAATTGAGACACTTGTCGTATTGTGGGATCAACTTTTGTATCCCTCTGTCGTAGAACTATGCCTTCTGTAAATGGAACCAGCCTTCCTGTCCCAGAACACCGTGCTCATCTCTTTCCGTATATAAAATATAATTTTTACATATATAAAATCTCAGAATGTGGCTGTCTTAATAACATTTTTGGCAATATTATTGTCAACTCATGATATTATTGGAAAGTGACTATTGTTTCACACTTTTGAAAAGCATGTCAGTCTTAAATTGACTGTCATTAATATACGAGGCGTATATTGAAAGTAAGTTTCCCTATTTAAAAGAAAAAAGAACTCACGCTTTTAGGGACATATTTATTGGCAACACGTACAGCAATGTTTCAGCTATTTTTCAACATAGACACCAACAGAATTGAGACACTTGTCGTATTGTGGGATCAACTTTTGTATCCCTCTGTCGTAGAACTATGCCTTCTGTAAATGGAACCAGCCTTCCTGTCCCAGAACACCGTGCTCATCTCTTTCCGTATCGACAAAGTCTGTTTGAATTTGGCTTTGAATCTGACCGAAGATCCACTATGACCCCAAAGCATTGACTGCTGCTTGGCTTTCGCGGTACTGTGCAAAATCCAAGTCTCATTGCCCGTGACTATCCTGTCGAGGAACTTGTCGCCGTCAACATGATACGTAGCAGAAATGCCAGTGCTGCTTCTAAGCGTTGAATTTTGTGTGTTCGGGTGTGAGTTTCGGTTCATAGACCTGACAGAGCTGACGATAAATTTCAATTTCCGCAATGCTTTGTGCATTCAAGATTACCTACTAAACCTTGCATTCGGCAGGAGAAGGAATTAGTGTTTCCATTTCGGATAACTGCTATCATGCTACTGGCAATAGTCGGGACCTATCCAGCTGGTATATGATTGATACACCATAGATCTGTTACGCATGCGCAATTCGCATGACTAATTACGTTTACTTTAAAGGGAAAAACATCGGGAAGCTTACTATCTGCCTGGTATAACTCGCTAAAGTTTTTTATTGTAAATGAAATTCATTAAAAAAAGTTAAGAAGCTCCTATCCGTCTATTACTTTTTTTATCAATACCGTGAATATTTTAAAAATTGTATTAAGAAATTTTACTCAGAAAATTTAAGTTCTAGACTTCTATTTTGTATTGATTAATATGTAAGAAATATACAGAAATTTTCAAATTTAACCCTTTGAAGGGCACTGGTATATATAATATACCAGCTGTTAAAATTTTTCTCTGATTTATATAGAAAAAAGATTTTAATTTTCAATATTTTGATGTATCAAACTATCGACACTTAATTTTTTTCCTTCTTTTAACTATTCTTGTCAAAACCTGCCTTTAGAATCGGGCTCTATTAAAACCAGATTCTAAAAGCAAAAATTCTATTTTTTAAAGTTAAGACTTTAAAATAAAAGTACCTATTTAAACTTCACTTACATATTTCTTATCTATTTGATTTATACTAATTTGATTTTAATATTATTAGAAAAATAATTAATATTGTAATAAAAATTATTATTTTTTTTCTAATATTAAAAAATGTGTCATTTTCTTGGCGTTCGAAGGGAGGTGATTACACACTTAAATTTCCCCTTGCTTATTTCTCTAGTAATATAATTTATTTTTCATATACTTCATATTTAATAGGTCCATAGATAACATTTATAAACTAATTTCACTGAAAACCAAAGAGTTTCTGTGGGTGCCAATCAAAGGGTTAATCTATCTTAAATGAAATCATTCCAACGCAGTTTTAAAATGTTCCACACCATTTATAAAATTATGTAAGATTCTTTTTCATGTGTAAGAGGAAATTTAGATTCTTGTTTCTGTTAAGAAATTTTTAAAACGTATTTTTAAAGTAATCATTTAAACCAAATATTCTGTATTCTTATGGAGAAAAATTAATTTTAGATTATCATTCTTGATTTGAGATATAAGGAATTAATATAAATCAAATTTGTAATTTTAAGCTAAATAAATTTATCTCAATGATTTTTGACAACAATTCTTCACCCTCTATTAAATGAAAAAAATTTAATCAATACCTTGAAATTTCATGACATTTTTATTTGATATATAGATTAGAAAAAAAATATTTTTATATGTCTAACAATGTATTTATTTTTAGATGTATTATTGAAAATATCGATTTTAAGCTAGTATTCAATATTGTGAAGGGGAAAAATTACTATTTAGATTTTCATTATTTTTTCTTTAAAATAAAAGGGATTTGTATAAATTAGCAATAATTCCATTCTAAATTATTTTATTACTCTTATTTGTTAAAAACTCTTCACTCTCTACTAAAACGAAAACTTTTAATCAATATCTAGCATTTCCATGACAGTTGATGGGATATAGAGCTTTGTCATGAAAAAAAAATGCTTTAACTGATCTTTTATGTCTAACAATGCATTTTAATCCAAGATAATGTCATATGTCAAGGGTGGCAGGTTTCACTATCATCTCATCCGTTATGGTTCCAACCAGGAGAGAAGCGAATGTCGTGCCTCAGCGCTGATGTAATTAAAAACGGAATGTTAACCGTTAAAAAAAGTACTCCGAGAATGAACTCACGTTTGTTACTTAATTTAAGGTGGATGGCTTAATATTCTCGTCCAAAACAATGAAGGAAGACAACAAATATATGTGACATCTTCATTATAGATTTTTTTTTACTGCTGT
>CM063498.1:120640026-120655026 GCA_032207245.1 Pardosa pseudoannulata
AACATGCTGTTCAGAATAGTAGTCCAGCACCTCGTACTGTTAGAGATATGTGAACAGCCCTGTAGGATTCATTACCTCCAGCACTACTTCAGACATTAGTAGAGTCCATGCTGCGTCGTGTTGCGGCACTTCTGAGTGCTACACGATATTAGAATGGGGTACCAGTTTTTTTACTCTTCAGTGTAAGTATATATATATATATATATATATATATATATATATATATATATATATATATATATATATATATATATATATATATATATATATATATATATATATATATATATATATATATATATATATATATATATATATATATATATATATATACACTTTTGTGCATTCAATTACTATTTTAGTACCTATAGAGGATGATCGGCGAAAAAAATGTAACTTTTATGACAAAAAACTGTCATAAATTTGGAAAGAAAATAAAGGAGTTCTCACGTTTAATGAAAAATTATTGTACCAAATTTCATTCAGGTTGGTAGCCTCATTTATGCATAACCATAAAGAAATGCTCAGAGTGCTGTATGTTACACGTGTATTTAAGTCTTGCATACCTCCACTCTAAACGTTTTTATATAGAGAATGTGTGTTAATATGCTTAACACTTAGTTGCTTCGCTAAAGCATATAGAAATTTTAAGTCGGCAACGCCTATGTAAGACAAGTGTCTGGCACAGTTGTTAGATTTGTTACTGTTGCTACAATAGCAAGTTATAAAACTTTATGTGCGTTCGAACGTCTTGTTATACTCGGCGCAAGAGGGATAGTACATAGCATCTCCGAGGTAGTGATGAATTTGCATTTTTCGATATAACCATTTCACTAGTGTAGCGTAAATAGCGGGAGACCGGTGAAACCTCAAATCTTCGACATTGCTGAGGATCGTGAAAAAACGGGACCAACGACGACTGGGGATAATCATTAAAAGTGACAAAAGTGCAACCCTTCCTCAAATGAATGCAGATATCGTGCTAGGCTATCAACAAGTGTCTGCATGCTAGACACTTAGGGAAACATCATTAATATGGGCTTTCAGAACCGAAGGCCCACTCGTGTGTCCTTGATGACTGTGCGACCCAAACGTTTACGCCTCTTCTGGACCCATCAGCACTGACATTGGACTGTTCATGATTAGAAACACGTTGTCTGAGTTGTCTCGTTTCAAATTGTATCGAGCGAATGGATGTGTACAGGTATAGAGATAACTTCACGAATCAATGGACCCTGAATGTCAACAGGGGACTGTTGGAGCTGGGTTAGGGTCTGTGATGGTATGGAGCTGAAATGAAATGGGACCCCTGATACATCTAGATAAGATTGTGACAGGTGACACGTACACATCTTGTCTGATCACCTGCACTCATTCATGTCCATTATGCATTCCGATGAACTTGAGAAATTCCAGTAGGACAATGAGACACTCCACAAGTCCACAATTGCTACAGGGTAGCTTTAGGAACACTCCTGTGACTTTTAACACTTTTGCTGGCAACCCAAATCCACAGATATGAATATTATTGACCATATCGGGGATGACTTGCAACATGCTGTTCAGAATAGTAGTCCAGCACCTCATACTGTTAGAGATATGTGGACAGCCCTGTAGGATTCATTACCTCCAGCACTACTTCAGACATTAGTAGAGTCCATGCTGCGTCATGTTGCGGCACTTCTGAGTGCTACACGATATTAGAATGGGGTACCAGTTTTTTGACTCATCAGTGTGAGTATATATATATATATATATATATATATATATATATATATATATATATATAAAAAAATATATATATATATATATATATATATATATATATATATATATATATATATATATATATATATATATATATATATATATATATACACTTTTGTGCATTCAATTACTATTTTAGTACCTATAGAGGATGATCGGCGAAAAAAATGTAACTTTTATGACAAAAAACTGTCATAAATTTGGAAAGAAAATAAAGGAGTTCTCACGTTTAATGAAAAATTATTGTACCAAATTTCATTCAGGTTGGTAGCCTCATTTATGCATAACCATAAAGAAATGCTTAGAGTGCTGTATGTTACACGTGTATTTAAGTCTTGCATACCTCCACTCTAAACGTTTTTATATAGAGAATGTGTGTTAATATGCTTAACACTTAGTTGCTTCGCTAAAGCATATAGAAATTTTAAAGCTGTATAGAGAAATTTTAAAGTATTTGTTTAAAGAACTAATAAAAAAAGCCAAATGGTACCCTGAAAAGCAGAACGTTGCTTTTTGATATCCAAATATGTGGGTAACAAATATATGTTTGCAACCTTTTGGCATCGGTTTTTAGGAGTAGGTCTTAGAATATTTAGAACTCGTATAGCAAAAGGATAGTCCATAGCATTCCAAATGAACAATTTACAGTCTAAGTGAGTGTCACTCGCTGTGTCAGCTTCGTCAAAAAGAATTAAATCTGATTGTCTCATGGTGTTAAGTCTCAAATTTTAAAAATTCCTTTTTGTATACGTTTATGATCGGTTCAAAAATTATCTATGTACTTTCTATTGAAAAACTTTGGTAAGAATCTGGAAGTTTTGCAGCAGTGAAAGAAAGTGAGGAAAAACTAAAGAAAGACGCTCGAAGTTTTTACGAACTTTTTAAAAATGTGGCAGATTTCGGTGAGTTAGGCGTGTTGTAAGAGCAGTTCAAGATTATTGATAGTAGTCACAAAATCTGTCAAAAGAACAAGAAGTTTAAAATCTTCAAAAATATTTAGATAAAAATATATTAGATCACAAGAAAAATGTTCTTAAATACTGCTTTTTAGGGGGAAGTATGAAGAAATTCGGTAAATGTTTTTGATTCCAAGAAAAAATTTGCAAAATTCTCAAAATAGACATTTGTCTGCATAGTCAAAAGAATGAAAAAAGTTAATTGTTGTTAAGATTTGTAGGTGTGTATGTACCTGCGTTGACAGGAAGTGGAAATTTCCAACTGTCAGACGCGTCATAATCGCAGATTTTTCCCTGTGCGTTGATTAGTTACGGCGCCTGACCATTAAACAGGCCGGCAGAAACTTGGGTAAAAGTAATCAATATTGAAACAATGGGTTGCCTGCTTTGCAAATCTAAGTTTGTATCGGAAACCTCTGCTTCGGGAACTTTCCGCGTACTGCAACAATTCCCATCATTCCAGAACCATCCTCCGCATCTAAATCAATTCGGATATTCAAAACAAGCCCAGTGTTCCCCGAAAACTCTCACAGCTTTCCGTGAAACACACAAATGGATAGAAGGATCCTTCGTTAGCGGCGATCGAATTTTCCGCGGATAATTAGCAAGAATTTAACGAGCCCGCTTCACGAGCCGAGCAATTAATAGAGCGAAAATGGCGAAAATTCCTTCTCCCGATTCTTCAATGCTTTAAGAAGAGAGAAAGAGAGAAAAGTTGAAAAAAAAATTAAAGAAGGAATTTTCCATTTTTCCGTTCAAGCAACATCAACGGCAGAATATCGTTCGCATTCTGAAGAGGTATGTGAAAAAGAAGTTTTGAAGGTACTCATGAGGGACTTGTTAAAATATTTGGAAGAAAATATTTCTTAGGGAGTTATTCAGGGGAAGTCTTTTAAAAGTGGAGGAGTTCTACTCTACTGATTTTCGAAATTTTGGTTATTATTTTGTTTTTTGTGCTTTATTTTAAAAGGGTTGAGATAAAACCACTTGTAACTGTGCCCATTAAAATTGTTAACGGGAATTAATTTCTACGTTTGTGGCAGAAAATAAATAGGGTGTAAAAATGGGAAGGCATTTCAAATTCTATTTGGCTTGGAGCATGTAAAACGCAAGGCTGCATGAAAAGTTATTTAAAACTTTATTTTGTTCATTAAGCGTGTACCTTTCGCTGGCGTTTATATTCATTCCCATTAAGCACTCAAATATATAAAATACATTAAAGGACAAAGTATTCTACATTTCATAAATTTCATTACAGAATACAACATACAGAAACTCATAACACTTGTGTTCTTGCAGAAAACCAACCAATATTTAGTATGATGTTAATATATTTTTGTTGGTTGGTTGGATGGAGGGCTATGGTCTACTTTACAGAAACTCATGTGGTCTAACATACAAAAACTCACAACACTTGTGTTATTGCAGAAAACCAACCAATATTTAGTATGCTATTAATACATCTAGTGCCTACTTTTTTTGCTACAAGAGTACTAATACGATAGGTACCTGCTCATTAAAGTCGATTTCGGAGGGTTAACGAATATCCATGCCTGCAACGGCATTAAAACTCTGGAATTCCAGTACCGGAGAACAGCACCCTTCGCATTCAACCATTGTTTGGCTGATATATTTTTGACTGCCACAACTTCAAAGTAATATAATAGTTTTCTTTTCATTTTAAAAAGGAAAATTTATACAAAATATTCTGATTGCTTTAAAAATTTGTGCCATTAAAAATCAATATAATATGCCATAGTTTAAGAACAAAAATGGTCCTGTCATTCCAGTGGTCACTGAAGGTTTCCAGAGGGACGGGAGCGTGTTCAAAAGCCATAGGGAGTGCTGAGGCAATCAAAGGTGGTGGTCTGTAGACATGGTAAAATAATCAATAGAAAAGCATATTTAGCATAATAGATATTTTTTTCAATTAATTCCATGAATTCTATCCTGTCCTTCCCCCATTTGGATACCCTTGGACTATAGTGGAAATTTTAATTGTATTTCTTTATAATATAGGGCTGAACGTTTGCTCATTGAGAGCTAAGTATCAAAGAAAAGGAACATGACAATGGTTGGAGATTTACTAATGGTATAAACGAAACTGGAATCCATCATTAGCAATTTTTTAAAACTTCACTAGCCTCCGCCACCTCATTAATTTTTTTTATTTATTATCGATTTTATACTTAATTAAAGTCTTTAATAAACATTTTTACTACATTTTATGTCCGTTTTAATGAATTCCATTTTTGTCATTCTTAATAAATAGATATGCAGGTAAAATAGATATTGATAGTGTACAGTGGTGTTGTAAAATTTGGTTTAATTAACTACGTGTAAGGAGACGGTCGAATACTTTTCTTCTTGTAAAAGAGGTGATGTGATCTACAAATGGGTGGAAACCTTTATAATATAAGGTGGAATATAGTAATGTTTTGATTATTCGTAAATAATAATCAAAGTAAAAAATAATCTTAATTTGTCATAAGACTGTTCTACATAATCACCCTCAAGTAATGCATTTCATCTAGCATTTCTTAATCTTTTGGAGGTTGTAATTATACAGTTACACTGCGATCCTCTATCTTCTCCAGACTGTGATTACTTCATTGCTTCCTGGAATCAAATAAATCACCATCATTATGTGAAAATTCGTACAAAATACATCAAGATTAATTAATTTTCGGATTATTTTTTAAATATCTAGTTTATTTCATAGCAATGGAGTAAAATTTACTTATAACGAGATCAATGGGTTCGTTGTGGTTACTCCTTTTAACCAATTGCTAAAAAACGAGTTTGGGAAAATAATCGTAAAGTACACGCAAATTTACTATATTATATAGATCTACTTTCTTTACTCTTTTATTTTCGTACATTGCAAAAAAAAGAGTTAATTCAGGTTTTAAGCTATCTTATTATCTTTTTCTCATGTTATTGTTCTTTCAAAAAAGTCATGGCCAGAAAAATATCTTCCTTTCCATCACTGGCTTCTAAAAGTTTTTGGAAGTTTCCTCCGCCCTCAAAATCTATTCAGTATGTTAGGGAAGATTCAGATTGAAATTCTTCACAGATGTCATTATAGTCACTTTCATACTTTTTTCATGTGTTTAATTTCAGCTACAATGTTCGGTAGGTATCTTGTAAATGATAATTTTGGTGTCATGGTTTTCAGATTCTTCTTAACAGTGTCTAAGTCATCTATTTCTTTTCCTTCTTTAGTGATTTGCTCCTCTTGAGAAATTACCGATCTATTTTTACTGGAGTAAATTGAAATAAATGTTGATGTAAACTTTCTCCATGCCTTGTTCTGTGAACTTACCACTTCGAGTACTGTTATTTTAGCATTTGAGATTGTTTATATTTTTTCTCTTCTATGAAGAAGCATCAAAATCAAGTGCTTAAAACTTCGAATAACCATGTAATTTAAGAAATGTTGTTTGGTTTGGTTTGGAGTATTACGGTCTACTATTTTGCTATATGTATTGTGAAATGGATCTACTTTCTAACACTGATTCCGAAAGACTACGAACATCCCTGACAGTAGAAGGATCGGTATAGTAGAAGAACAGTAGAAGGACAGTAGTCGAATCCTCAAACTCCGATAACGAAGATCAGCACCCGACCCATTGGACCATCGATACAAAAATAAGAATTAACTGAGTCAGAAAGGGGACATCAATAAAAATTTTATGAATAAAAATATGTTGCTCAATGTAACCCGGGCTTTCTCGTTTTTAACGAGAATCCCGGGTTACAGGGAAATGAGTTATTTTTATATAAACTAATAATTATAACCAATTATTTTGATTTCCTCGTTAAATCTTGGTGTTCTACAAATCAAAGTTTGTTATAAGCGAGCTGTACTGTGATTAAAACTTTAGGATAATCACACTTTAAGGTTTCATATTCTCTATATTGAAAGTTACTTCAATATAAGATTCTAAGATACCAAATAAGAGTAAAAGATTAATTTACAAACATTAAGTAACTAAAGATAATTTTTCTAAGATAAGTAGGTTTTCCTCACAATTAAATTTTATGACACACATTCATGTTTTATCAGCTGGGAATAGTTTAAACTACAAATTTAAATAAATGTTAAAAAGCAACATTAAAATCTACACATAAAAATTTACATTTTAACAAAATGTATTGTTTTAGGCTATATAAGAAAGAGTCCTGAAAATCTATTTTCTAAAATAGTTGTGCTCTTATTTAGTTAATCTGTTATCATGTTAAAGGTACAGTGTTTATATAAAATTTAACTCCAATATAATTAACTAAATTTTGCATTTTCTATAACTCAGCGGGAAAATATATCGTTTTATTTCATATAATCGAATATGAGATATAATTCATATAAACTGAAATACAGTTATAAGCCAATCATTTGCTATATTTTGTACATTAAAATGAAAATTTTCCAGCTCATGCTCTAGAGAAGTTTAACGAACAGTTGTCAAAATCGTATAGAACTATCCGTCTGCAATGGAAATCTTGGGATTGGTTGCACACCGTAAACTCAATTAATCTATGTACGTTGTTTATCTGACAGATCTCGCAGGGAAGGAAATTACCGAAATCTGCTCAGTTATTATTTATCTTGCATATAAAACTTCAAATATACAAATATATATATATATATATATATATATATATATATATTATATACATGTGTGTGTGAACAAAGCAAAAAACGTACAAAAAATAGAAGATAGATTTAAATTTGTTTATACGTGATGTAGCCCAATTAACCTTGTAAATCTGCAAGATAAAATCAAATTCGTAAGGTCATATATATTTTTATATATAAATTTCTACTGCCTGTGTGTTTGTTCTAGAAATCCTCCTAAAAGGCTGGACTGATTTCCTGAAATTTTGTGTACTTACTTAAGTTGACTCGATAATGGTTTAGATTCACGATTTGATTCGATAGAATTTTTTTTATTAAAAATCCATAATTGCGCGCCTATGGAGGTTATTATAATGCCGCTTAAAAACCTTCACTCTGAAGGTTGTGGTATCTCTGAAGAAGTTCTCAGTGCAACAGACTTCACTAGAAGTTCCAGGATAGAATCCCCTATAGGCGGTGTGGGAATTTTAATTTAATCTAATTACGTTTGTGATGACTGTACGTTTGGTGGCGTAAAGTATTTTTTTTTTTTTAATTTTCCTTACTTTTCCATCCAAACGGTCCAATTTATAATTTATTTAAAAACATTTTAGAATTTTGGGGATTTACAGAGTTACAACGTCTGTCTGGTAATCTAGTACATATATATGTGTGTGTATATAGATAAATAAGGATCAGCTCTGTAAAGCTTAAATCCGTGGACCACTTTATCATTTACAAATATTGTGGTGGTCAAAGAGAGATAGAAATTAAAATGTCAGTTATCTTTTGTAGTGTTTAGTTTATTTATAAAGAAAAAACATAAAATTATAGTTATAAATAAATAGCAAAAATATATGTAGTTTAATAAATTTTAATCCAGCACTCAATTGTGTAGTATACTTTTAATTCCAATTAGTAGCAGAGAACTTACAGAAAATAAAAGTCTAATAATTTTGAAAATTCTGTTTGTAGATCGGTTTCTTCATATTTTAAGTTGTATTTTCAGCTCCTGTTATTTAAAAATGTCAAATTACTTTCCCAAGCAACCTTGGTAAAATATACAAAGATAAGATCTTTAAATTTAGATGGTTTTAACGCTTCCGGTTTTTGACCATTTTTCTTTTGTGCTATCTATCAAACATGTATACTGGCATGGTTTCCTTACTCTCTTTCTCGCTTTTAAATAAATATCGACTATGTTTGAATGATTGAAAACTGTGCTTATTAGGCAATTACCCTTATTTAAATTTTTCTTTAATAAAACTGATTTCCTTAGCAGATCGAAAAAATACATTAGCGGTCCACATGTGTCTTGTGAATAGCAAATTTTATTGTACGGGCTTAGATAAATATGTATACACTAAATACAGGAAATAATCGCTATAGCTTCATATAGTAATACAGTATGAAAATATATGATTTTTATGTCCCGATATTAAATAGTGTGGTTTATTTTTTGATACATGTGTTTATACTTCAAGATTTTGATCGATTCTACTTTTGATTAATTATCGTTATATATTTTTCATGCTATATAACTTCTATTTTCAGTCGATAAATCTATATATGTAACAGTAGAATCACGTTATAATCAGATAAATGTTCAAAGTGGAAATATGTTAATTAAAAATATTTTGCTAGGGAACTCATTGGTGTAATCTAACAAAACAAAATAAGCTTTTAATGTTAAAATTTAAAAAAATAAACATTTATCTTACGCATCGCATAATAAACAATTATGTAAATCACATATTTTTAGCAGTTAAATTATATCTTTGTACGCATATGAAATATTTATATGTACAAATATCTGAAACTGTAAAAGAATGTAACGCATATTTTATAGCAAAGAACTATTATTAAAACGCAATTAATCTGTCGCTCTTAAATAACGAGACCATGATTTTGTCCCCACATAGCAATAAAACTTTCATATTGTTCTCATTTTAATTAATCTAAAAAATAACAAAAGCCATATTTGTGTTCATTGTGTGGATGATATCTTGATAGCGTGTAAATTATTTACCAATAAATCACTTAAATTCCGACGTTCTCTTTTAAAAGCAATTTATTAAAAATCAACTCGGCATTTCGCATTGTTTTTGTCTGAAACATGCTGCTATGCATGCTTTAGCAGCAGATATCCCCCAGCATGCATAACTTTGTGAATAGGAAAAGGGAAGAATATTTTCATGTAAGGAATGCCTTTTAAAAAACCACTTTATATGTGATATGCATACTAATTAATATTTCGGGAATTTTTATTCGTATTTCCTTTTTAATAATTAAATTTACTGGCTTAATGTTGCTTTAATTCTAATGAACACATACTGTAACTGTTTAAATACATTACTAAATAAAATGAAATTTACTGGACATAATCTAGAGATCTTGAATGCATTTAAATGACTAAAATATTAGCAAGAATTAAAGAATTTATTTTTAAAATAAAATGTATTTGAAGTTTTTTTTTCTTTGTTAAATATCAATAGAAAAATAAGAAGCATTGGCGTTTTAACACGCATCAAATGCATTTTTTTGAAAACAAAAATTTCATAGAGCAGAATCAGAAGGATCTAAAAAGATACTCAATAAAACTTTACCAGTTATAAAATATATATCGTTAAGAAAAGTTTAAACTAAAATAGTAAGGGAATTCTGGGAATTTGCATTAAAAACCCAGAAATGTAGAATTTAAAAACATGATATTTTAAACTTGATTTATATTTTATGGGAAATCCCTTGAAACTTATACAGGTAAAAGTTGTGTCAATTTTCCCTATGCACTTTCTCTTACTTGATGTTTTTCTAAAAAATATATATAAAAAAAGAAGAAAAGAGACTTTAAGCTTGGTAAACATAACTAATTTTTTATATTTTCAATTATTCTTGTTTAAATATTTCTCTAATAATCTAATTATATATTATATCTCTTCTGCCTAGTAGAAATTTTTATAAGAGAATTCTGAAAGTTTGTCCAAAGTCCTGTGACAATAGAGGGATGTAAAATTCGATTTTAAAAAACTTATCAAAAACCACTATACTTTTATTTTGATTTAGTACATTTCTTAACCATATCTCTTACTAACAAATTAATTCTGGCCATTTTTACCAAAATTTATTGCATAGAAAAAGTCTTTAAAGTTCTCCAAAATTCCATGTATTTTGATGATATGTTCTACCTTTTATACACTATGTCATTTAACCTAAACTTTAAACTATTTTGGTTCATAATAAATACAAAATCTTGATATCCATCAATCAACTTGTTAGGATGCAAATGCTATGAATTTAAAATTCCTTATTACGATTTTTTATTTGTGTCTAGCGTACATTTTAGGACTTAGTCTTAAAGTGATATTCTCAATAAAACAAAAATGATGAGAAAACAAACACACACACACACACACACACACACACACACACACACACACACACACACACACATATATATATATATATATATATATATATATATATATATATATATATATATATATATATATATATATATATATATATATATATATATAAGATCATAGATATATATATAGATAAAATTTCTGTTTTTACCAAATATTTGCATTCTTTCAAAAAAAACTGACTAAACTACCTTGGCAGCTGAGCCCTATTTCGGTTCTTTGTAAACTGTTTCTCTGCCTGTCATATATTGCTTTAATAATTTTAGCAATAACATTTTTTTCTCTTATTTAATTTTAAGGAAGCAATATATTTAATATAATTTCATCAGGGAAATAAAAAATGCTAGCAAGTAATTAATTTTGAAAAAAAAGTTATATTCGATGGAAATTATTTTTATTTTTATTTTTTAATTTTTTTTCTAAAAAAGAAAAGTGTAATTCGGAGATTTCATCATTAAAAAGTCTGCACAAAAATACCTTTACCTGCTTCTTGAATGAAATAAACGTTCTTAGTTTAACAAAAGTCTAAATATTTAAACATTTTTATGGTAAAAAATATTTGATTTTAATCTATAAGTACAGTTAAACTCTTTTCTGATTTAGTCCGGGAAACTTTTAACAACTCTTACGAACTCGGATTGAATAAACTTTTAATTTACATTGCCGAGAGCAGTTTCCTCAAAATAGACTGGAATCATTTCATTCCAAAACACTTTAGAACTGGTGCTGCTCATTGTTTCTCATATCTCCTCAGATACAATAGTATCTCTCCCATAAAATTCCCATATAAAACCCCCATATAAATTTCATTAATTAAAACCCCTTGGCCGGATACTTAGGGTGATGGTCCATTCCCTACCATACCCAAAATCTAAATATTCTCCCATAAGAGAGATGGGTCCCTGATGATCTTTCCTAAACCGCACAATAATTTTATTCCTTCATTTGGTAGAAGGGGGGGATGCAGAGGCATTATAGTAATCAATAGCGGAAACTAGCATGCAGCCCGGTCTTTTAACTCCATAATAAAACAATGGAGACCGCACGCAGGTTCTGGTAGTCATGGAAACCATAAATCAATGGGAAAACGCTTGCTTCTTGTGCGAAATGCCACAGAACCGTCAAATGGAGGGTTACGTATTCTATGTACCGGTATTTTGTCTTGTCTTCAGAACGTGTTAAAGGTTAGGCGGACACTATTCGAATTATATGGCCTAAGAAGAAATTACGGTGGCCTAATCTTCCAATGAGGAGGGGGGGATTATCCAAAAGATCAACAGATTCTTAAAATTCCTGTCATGCCAACATAAACTGCTGGAGAGGACTTAAAACAGATATCACATAACTGTGTCACCAACTTTAATACTTTTAAACTGTTTTCGAAAAGTTATAATCTCTTTCCAATATTTTTTCTCGCATAAATATGGCATACAATCATTTGTCATAGCAAATCTAGATATTCATGCTAATGATATTTGAGACTGTTGTAGCAAAATTTAGTTTCTTTTTGTTTTCCTAATAATGCTGAAATACATGAAATGATGCATAGTAAAACACCTTTGTAAACTTTTAGAAATAGTGAATTTAATAAAGCATACAATTTTGGCTTTCTTTAGGGAACATTTCAATTCTTAAAATCTTTATTATAGCAGTCTTTATTCAATTCATCCTTAAATAAAAAGTTCTGCTTCTTTCACAATGGATTTTTTGCAAGTTATTTAATTAAAAAATATTAAGTTTTATAATTTCAAATTACATATATATTGAAATAACTTAAAAATTATACATAAAATAAAAGTCATTAAATTCACTTATTCACTACATAATTTTTGAAATATGTATATTAGGAATAAATTTTTTTAATCAGATGAAAGCGAAATATAATTTTATTCTACAAGGCTAAAACCTTATAGTTTTCTTTAATTTAAAAAAAATAAAAGCTGATTGAAACTTGCAAACTTTAAAAAATAGTTTTTCTGACACTATGAAATAAATTACATTTCTCTCTTTACTATAACAATTTTTTTATTTAATTTAAAATTAAAAATTCTCTTTATTAAGGTTCACAAAATAAAAATTATAAATAGATTTTATTTAATATGAAAAACTAATTTACATATTTCAAAAGTTATGTATGGGTAAGTGAATTAGCACCTCTTCACTTGGTATACATAATTTATGCTTTTTAAAAATGTGTATGACAAAATTCAATCACTTTTTTTATAAAGTTGACTCTTATTAAGGATCTTGAGAAAATATTGTTTTAAGCAGATGAAAATGTTTTATTTTAAATTTAATAAAAAGTAAGTTGTTATAATAAAGAGGATTCATTTTGAAAGGTTGCATCTCTTAAAATAAGATGCAATTTTTCAGTATGTAAAATTGCTATTTTATTTACAGGTTATATTTTTTGTAATATCTAATTCTAAATTTTTTACTAAAACAACGCTATCACACCCTCTACAAATGATTTTTTTTTCAGTTTACTTTTATAATCTTCTGTTTAATACTTTATGAGGTTTACAATTATCAAACTCGTGCAGAAAAAATATTTTTTTTTAAATCCATAGCAACAACTGATAAGTAATCTGTACTTATTAAATAATAAAAAACTGCATTTATCTGTACTTGAGCTAATCATTTAAGTATTGGCTACAACTTCGATAACTAAAGACTTTATAATATAGAACTTATGAAACCACAATGAAGTTTTATTGGATGTGAATTACTTGATATATATCGTGGTAATAAAAATTAAATGAACTTAAAAATGCACGATGAAATGAGAAATCAATTATTTTAATATTTTATTCTACTTCTTTAAATTAAATATTTATGTTAAAATTTTTAATTGTTTTGAATATTTTCTGCCTGAGGTTAGCAATTAATTTAAGCCTGAAATTTTCCCTTATTGGTCCATTACCCACACTTCTTATTTTACATGACACTAAAACTTCGCTCCTTGAAGTTACAATGGGGAGACTTCTTGTAACAGATCTTGGATTTTTCATCTTTCATTCAGGACAGATACAAGTTACTCTTTTGTATTTCAGTATTATTTTCCTTTTTATTTTAGAAACCAGTCTTTTAAGCTGTGGCGAGAGTTACTAATTTTTCTCTGTGTAATAAACAGTAAACGAATGTTAAAAATTGTATTTTTATCTTTGTATTTTTTTTCAGAGCAATACATTGGACAACAGAATATAAATAAATATGGCACTAAACATGTAAAGTATTTTGTAATAGATTAATTTTGTATATATCTAGGTAATATTTAAAAGCTGAAAAAAAAACAAGAAAGATATAGAATATTAAAAGAATAAATAATCTGATGAGCCATTACTAGAAAAGAAAACTAATCAGTATTCTAAATATGACACATGCTGTCTTCTTTGTTTCTTAGAACAAAATGTCACGGTTTATTCATATTAATTATTGCTTTTTATACTTACTGATTACATCGGGGTTTTATGATCTCTGCACAGTCCCGCAGTAATTGCCAATCTTGTACTTAAACAATAAAAAAGAACGAAATGCACCAATTTGCATAAAAGTAATCACTGCGTTATTTGAACTGATTACTAACTTAGAGGAAATAGTAGAGTAAAAAATCACAAGGGTAATAAGTTTCTAAGCTAGTCTTAAAACGACATTCGAATTACTTAACCCCCCACAATTTGGACAAATTTTTTTGTAAAATCATCTAATTTATTTTATTAATGTATTTTAATAATTAAAAATAATCTAAACTTATTAAAAAACGTTTTATTTTTTTCTTGTAAAATGGGGCTCAGGTTTAAAAAGTATATATTTTTCGTTTAACTTTTAGGAGTCACGTGTTCGTCCACTACTCTCATACAACCTCCCCCTTCCCCATTCGATTTTTATTGTTAAGATTCCTGGTAACTGATTGGTCTACTCTTCCAAACTGAGTGTGAGGTAATGAGATTATATTCCAGTTTTCATGGAATGTATTGCTTTTGAAAAATGAAATCGTTATTTTGACTGCGACGCGACTGCTCCTCAATCCAGTTTTTGCACCTGGCATACTGCACGTGGTCCTTTCCTCCAGATTGTGGTTTTATGTCATATTACTTTAAAACTGCATACAGTTAAGACCAAGGCATGATTATTAACGGTTCTGTTGCCACGAGCCCGATTTTCAGCTAGATATAAATGCTTTGGCAATTTAAATGAGTTATAAGCCCCTGTGTGGCCACATTGTGGGTTGAAA
>CM063498.1:120660026-120662526 GCA_032207245.1 Pardosa pseudoannulata
ATATATATGTATATATGTATGTATATATAAATATTTATATATATATATATATATATATATATATATATATACATATATATATATATATATATATATATATATTTATATATATATATATATTACAGTACGTCAGTAAACCGCATGCCATAAGAATGAAAAGCGAATGGTTGCTTTCCAAGATTTTAAAGTAAAAGAAGTTTCTTTCCTCCAAACTTAAAATATGCATTAATATTACCAAGAAATTCTCTTTATAAAGCATGCCCCCTTTTTTCTACGGATGCCATTTATGTAATGGTCTCTTATACTTGCGGAGAATATTTCCAACTTTAATAACAAATAAAAATTTGGGTCGACAGTTCTTTTATCAAAAATTACCCCATCTCCAAAGAAGAGGAATTTTCTCGGGGCATTTTTTTCCTCCTCCCTTGTAAAGAACTCTGCTCCCCAAAAACTTGGCTGTCACATTTTTTTTGTCGGTTCTTTTTCAGCCCTAGAGGTGACCATATTGATGCCCTATGGGAGAAGGCGAAAAATGACACATTAACACGCACTGTACTGCAGTTGACAAAAATCATATGGAATCTGGACACATATTTCTTTCAACCCATAAAAATGTTAGCGAGAAATGCTTTTGAATAAATTTCATTCCGTTTGGGTTCGCAGATATATTTAATGGTATTTCTCCACTGTGTATGTTTTTTTCTCTTCGGGATTTAAATTACATTCACATTATTCTCAAAACAAATGGACAAAAAATCCTCGAAAAATCTTCCAGTTTTACGTTTTATCAAAAGAAATACATTTTCTATTATCATTAAATAAATAGGTACTTTTTAAGTTACAGTGATCAACCGCTATACATAGCTATTCGTTGCCTTATACCCTATGAAAGAAGTCATTCCCTATGCCCTATGGAAGAAGTCATTCAATTTGTCCTATGGAAAAAGTCATTCAATTTGCCCTATGGAAAAATCCATTTCTTGTCCTATGCCCTATGGAAGAAGGCGAAAGATAACACATTAACATGCACTGTACTTCAGTTGACAAAAATCATAGGGAATGTGGACACATATTTCTTTTAAACCATAAAAATGTAAGCGAGAAATGCTTTTGAATAAATTTCATTGCTTTTGTGTTCGCAGATATATTTAATGGTATTTCTCCACTATGTTTTTTTTCCACTTCAGGATTTAAATTACATTCACATTATTCACAAAACAAACGGAAACAAAAAAATCCTCAAAAATTCACCCAGTTTTACGCTTTATCTAAAAAGTACATTAAATGAATAGATATTTTTTAAGTTATAGAGATCAACTTCTAAACATAGCTCTTCTTTGCCTTATGCCCTATGAAAGAAGTCCCTATGGAAGAAGTCATTTCCTTGGCCCTATGGAAGAAGTCATTCCATTTGCCCTATGGAAAAAAGCTCAAGATAACACATTAACTTGCAGTGTACTCTAGTTGACAAAAATCATATGGAATGTGGGCACATATTTCTTTTAACCCATAAAAATGTAAGCGAGAAATGCTTTTGAATAAATTTCATTGCTTTTGTATTCGCAGATATATTTAATGGTATTTGTCCACTCTGTATGATTTTCTTTTCAGGATTTAAATTACATTCACGTTATTCACAAAACAAATGGAAACAAAAAATAATCCTGTAAAAATTTCCTAGTTTTACATTTTATCTAAAATTTTTTTTTTCTATTATCATTAAATGAATAGACAGATTTTAAGTTATAGTGATCGACTGCTATACATAGCCATTCTTTGCCCTATGCCTTATGGAAGAAGTCATTCCGTATGCTCTATGGAAGAAACCATTCCCTTTGCCCTATGTCCTATGGAAGAATCAAATTCATTTGCCCTATGCCCTATAGAAGAAGGCGAAAGATGATACATTAACATTCACTGTACTCCAGTTGACAAAAATCATATGGAATCTGGACACATATTTCTTTCAACCCATAAAAATGTTAGCGAGAAATGCTTTTGAATAAATTTCATTGCGTTTGTGTTCGCAGATATATTTAATGGTATTTCTCCACTGTATATGTTTTTTTCTCTTCGGGATTTAAATTACATTCACATTATTCACAAAACAAATGGAAACAAAATAATCCTCAAAAATTCATCCAGTTTCACGTTTTATCTAAAAGATACATTAAACGAATAGATTTTTTAAAGTTTTAGTGATCAAGTGCTATACATAGTTATTCTTTGCCTTATGCCCTATGGAGGAAGTCATTCCATTTGCCCCATGGAAGAAAGCTCCAGATAACACATTAACCCATTAGCGCCCAGTGATCTATTTTTAGATCGCTAAACATAAAGTGGGAAATTCGCTTTTAGATGACCTTCAACCCACCCCACACATTCCACACTGCACATGGGGCAAGACAATGGATGCACCTGTTTACCAACAGGTGGTTTTTTTTGTTTGGTTTGGTTATTGATCTAAAGCGATAAGAGAAAGTTTGAATCGCCATTTCGT
>CM063498.1:120670026-120687526 GCA_032207245.1 Pardosa pseudoannulata
TGGATCTTTTTCATTTATTTTATTATTATAAAAGAGTTCCCTTTTTAAAATCGTTTTAAACTCACGGAATTTCCAACTACCCCTTTTTTAGACCTGACATATATATATATATATATATATATATATATATATATATATATATATATATATATATATATATATATATATATATATATATATATATAAGATATATATATATTATATATATATATACTTTCTTTCTATATATATTTGTATAATTGTATTTAGATATGCTTTGTTCACACTTTGGCTTGACAAGTGTGAAAGAATGTTTCAAGCCCGACTCCCCTCTCGGAAGTGCCCTTTAGCATTGCTTACTTAAAGTTCCTCTTGTCTACTTTCGCGTCAGTTTCTTTATTCTGAACAGATCAGCGTAAGCGTGTGTTTTTCAGCTATTATATATATATATATATTTTATTTTATATATAAATATATATATATATATTTTTTTTCGTGCGTATATATTAAATATATATAAATATATATATATATATATATATAAATATATATATATAAATATATATATATATATATATATATAAATGTTACAGCAAGTTAAAATATTGGAGTAATATATAAATAAAAAAAATTAACACATTAGGGCTTTGCATTGCAATAGTTGTTTATTTAGAAAATATAGAACCAAATTTAAAAGAATTGTGTTTGGTTTCCAGAAATTTAAGTTAATCTTAATTAAAACTATATTTATATACACAACAAAAAATATGAAATAAAGCATCTAACTTTGCATGGATAGGATTGATTCTACAACATTTGCGTTATTAACACGAAGCTCTAATCATCCGTAATAATGTGTATATATATGTAATGATATTTTAACCTAAAAACTAACCAGTGGAATTATAGGTTACCCTTAAATTCATTTCTGGGCAACTCTATTCTTTAATAGCAAACATTAGCGAATATTTTTTATTCTTTATTTATCGTTGGCGAGTACGAATACACCCACATTGATTCCTACGTCCATGTTAATATAATTTAGTGCCGGTTTTTCCATATATAGGACTAAACACTAAAATCTTGATTATGGCTCACACATCTATAAATTTTCATGTACAGATTTTTCACTCCATAAGTTTTCGGAAGGACTTGCTAATGAATCCCTGATTCTTTTTTCGAAATTCTGCTCTTTTTTCTCTAGACCACCTTGCTTACTACTTCTGCACCGATTTCAACGTGAATTCTGTTATCTCTGTGATGGGCTAAATGTTTTACTACAAATAAAGCAGGTAGGGTTTTCATGCTCAGTGTAAACCGTAGATTTCAAATTAATTTTTGAAACTAAGATAAAAATTTAAAGACGCATTCCCAGGCATCTCGAATGCAGAATTCCCTCGCATTGTTACCCGTACTCCGACTTCAAAATCTTCATTCAAGATTCAAACCTCTCAAATTCCCTGTCAAGTGACGAAGGTACGTGTATTATGTCTGCTCAGCCGTTTCTTAACTGTGGGTTTTCGTTCGTTTTGTTCGCACCCCGATACCAAACTGTGAAATTTCAATTCGGACTGAAGAATAATTTCTTATTCCAGTGACCGATCTGAAGTTTTCGCCTGTCCCAGCAGATTGCAATATAAAACGAAAAGTTCTGCTTAGATTAAGTGTCATAGCTATCTTCAGATCCTTAACATATTAATAGACTATGCCCTAGAAAATGTCTAGCCTCATGTTCTTTCAAATTTTTCATTTTTGTAAATAAAAAAAAAAAAAAAATCCAAAAAAAGTGAATTTTAGTCATCCGTCGCCAACAGTTGAAAAATAAAAGACGGGAATTCCCGTCTCCCGTCTTCAATGTGTTAAATGGGCTAAGCGAATTTTATCAACCCATTTGTGAAGAGTTAAATTATCTGAATGTTTGAGAATATTTCAATATCAATCATAAAAACCTCATTATCGTCCATAATACCTGGTATTTCTCATGCATTAACAGTATCTCTGATTTGGAGGGCTAGGCTCGTGTAGATTGAATCAACCCTTCTGTGAGATTTCCTCTGAAAAGTTATAAAGACAAGTGGAACGTTTCATGTATGTATATGTGTATATACTGATGGAATAGAAATAATAAAATAATCAAGCTCTATCTGTAGCTCTAACAACCATCCGTAATAATGTGTATATATATGTAATGATATTTTAACCTAAAAACTAACCAGTGCAATTATAGGTTACCCTTAAAATGATTTTTGGGCAATTCTATTCTTTAATAGCAAACATTAGCGAATATTTTATATTCTTTATTTATCGTTGGCGAGTACGAATACACCCACATTGATTCCTACGTCCATCAGCCCTAATATAATTTAGTGCCAGTTTTTCCACGCTGTCGTAGGACTAAACACTAAAATCTTGATTGGATGGCTCACACATCTATAAATTTTCATGTACAGATTTTTCACTCCATAAGTTTTCGGAAGGACTTGCTAATGAATCCCTGATTCTTTTTTTGAAATTCTGCTCTTTGTTCTCTAGACCAACTTGCTTACTACTTCTGCACCCAATTCAATGTGAATTCTGTTATCTCTGTTATGGGCTAAATTTCTCACTACTAATGGTCTTCATGTTCAGTGTATACCATAGATTTCAAATTAATTTTTGAAACTAAGATAAAAATTTAAAAGACGCATTCCTAGGCATCTCGAATGCAGATTATTATCCTACTGCTACCCGCACTCCAAAATCTTCATTCAAGATTCAAACCTCTCAAATTCCCTGTCAAGTGACGAAGGTACGTGTATTATGTCTGCTCAGCCATTTCTTAACTGTGGATTTTCGCTCGTTTTCTTCGCACCCAGATACCAAACTGTGAAATTTCAATTCGGACTAAAGAATAATTTCTTATTTCAGTGACCGATCTGAGGTTTTCGCCTGTCCCAGCAGATTGCGAAACAAAAAGAAAAGTTCTGCATAGATTAAGTGTATACAGGACCAGTTATGGATTGTTAGCTACCTCTGTGTGATACAATAGTTAGCCACTTCCTATCCATATGTACACCTAATAGATATACTATCGGCTGCCCTATAAATGTTGCCATCTCGGTCATGTATATATATCTAACTATTTATATATATATATATATATATATATATATATATATATATATATATATATATATATATCATAGCTATCTTCAGATCCTTAACATATTGAAGACGGTATGCCCTGAAAAGTGTCTAGCCTCATTTCCAGCACATTTTTTGTTAAAGTGATAACAAAAAAAAAATCTAAAAAACGTGAATTTCCGTCATTCGTCGCCAACTGTTGAAAAATAAAAGACGGGAATTCCCGTCTCCTGTCTTCAATGTGTTAAATGGGCTAAGCGAATTTTATCAACCCATTTGTGAAGAGTTAAATTATCTGAATGTTTGAGAATATTTCAATATCAATCATAAAAACCTCATTATCGTCCATAATACCTGGTATTTCTCATGCATTAACAGTATCTCTGATTTGGAGGGCTAGGCTCATGTAGATTGAATCAACCCTCCTCTGCGATTTCCTCTGAAAAGTTATAAACACAAGTGGAACGTTTCATGTATGTATACGTTTATATACTGAGGGAATAGAAATAATAAAATAATTAAGCTCTATCTGTCAAAGAATTGCTTTGAGTTATTTATGACTTGTACATTATTATCTTATTTTAATAAAGTGCTTGAAACCATTAGTCATTGGCATTGCTAGCATTGTGGTTGTTCCTTGTTTTTTATGTATGGTATTAGCGTAAGAACTGTTTGTTCAAGCTTGATTCTGTTATGATTCAACTCTGAATCAACGTAGAAAAATACATTACAGGTTCAGAACAAAACTCATTATTTAAATTCCGATTCTTCTGAAAAGACCGCCGAATTGCCACGGCCAATTTACATAATCCACTCAGGAACACCGTTTTGATATCATATACTGCCATATCAGCTTAACAGCTCCTCGTTTCCCCTATAATTCCCAGTAGGAAACCTTGTTCGTGGCCCTGGCTGAGGGAACTATGTATGAACTACATGAAAGAGTTGATCGATTTTCTGTTGAACATCAGGTATTTTTCTGCGCAATTAAGACATGCGTTTGTGAAATTTGCTAGTTCTGGAGAAGTATTTAAATTGGAAGAAAAAGTATAATTAACTGCCAGTAACATACTGTGTTCTGTACAGAGCATGATTGGTATTTGTGAAAGGATACAATCTATATATCTAAAATTGTGTTCCGTTACTCTACATTAAAATTTTTTCAATTTAATTATTTAAGAAGTAGGTCGTAAGAGGTATTTTTTTTACCATTTAGGTTATAAATACAAACCTATTTATACAATAACATGCAAAAGTATGAACTTTTAATGGCTGTTATTAACATTTGTGTATATTTTACTGTTATAAAATCAATGCTTGTTTATGTTTTTCTAGTGGGTTGTTTTTAATTTCATTATGCATTATCTCCCAAACAAAAGGGAGCCTAACGATAGCCGAATGGTTAGGGTGCTGGCCTTCGGAACCGGAGTTCGTGGGTTCGAATTCCACTATGGCATGGATGTTCGTAGCCTTTCGGAATCGGCTTTAAGCAGTAGGTCCCGGTCTCATTAGCCCTCGTGTTGCAAAAAGTAGACGGTAGCACTCCAAAACCAAACAAAACAAAACCCAAACAAAATGTACGATACAGTTTGAATTTATATTTCTTTCAAAACAAACTCTTTCCTCGAATTACACTTGCTCCAGATATGCTCAAATGATGAAAAAACTACATGGGGATGTCCTGTTGTCAGTAACATACTGCTTCACATGATAAATGATTGGTGTTTCTAACAGGATACAATCTATAAACCTAAAGTTGTGTTCATTGAACTCAAGGTAAAATTTAACAGAGTAAGTAGTTTGTAAGTAATTCTTGAGAAGAAATTTTATACATTATATTATATAAATTTCTTCTCAAGAAATCAATTTCTCCTAGTTACGCAATTTTTATGTCTATATTTAACTCTTATGTGCACTTTTCTTAAGATTGTTCTAAATTCAACTCCTCTTTATATTTTTCTGTTGGATTTCCTATTTCTTTATTTAATACCCTTTGAATCGAACGTTCAAATAAGTTTGCATTTATATTTCTTTCCAAACAATCTTTTCCCGAGAACTGAACCATTTTAGATTTGCTCTACATTTGCTCAAATGGAAAAAAAATTTCACATGAAATATTTCTGTTGGATCATTTTAAGACGCTGTTCTTGAAATTCCTTTTATTTTCCGTTTTCATTTTTGAATATTAGTGAGTTACAAGTGTTAGAAGAAAACTAAAAATTAATAGTTGTATTTTATTAAGGTAGTCGCCTATAAATTATTATAGAATGGATTACTGTGAATGAAAAAACTATAAAAATATCTTTGAGGCCATTTAAAAAATTCGGTATATTTAATTTTAAATTACCAGTGATAGCATAACTACTTTTCTTGCTCGAAATATTCCTTAAATTTGATAGAAAACTGGTCAAAAGTCGTAAATAGTTTTCCAAACCTTCTAAGAATTAGCAGAGGGTCAGTGGATATATGAATTAATCGCTTTCCATAAAATAATACTTTCCCTTCGAATTCTTTTAGCTAAAATTTTACTATCAAAATTATAACAAATATACAAACAGTTAACTGTAATTATACAAAATATTATCAAAATAAGACATGCTTTGACTATTGCATAAAAATAAAGCATGAAAATTAGGCCATGCTATAAAACAACAGCATAAGTTAGGAGTGAACGTGAAGCGAGGCTGAACAGACTTGAATATATAGCTGCAATAGGTAATCTGCATATGGCTTTCAATCAGGGTTAAATATCTGTGACTGAAAGTTAAAGTTAAGCGCATCGGATGAATATTATTACAATAATGTCATATTGTATATTGAGATTGTCATATTGAGTTAATAATGTCATATTGTAAGGAAGATTTTTTTTTAATTTTCCCAACAAAATTCATTTGCTGACAGACCATATTCTATTACATTTCTTGGTCAACACTGTTTGTACACCTAGCATTTAACATCTTAGTGCTGAACAGTGAAGCATGATTTCCGTTTCAGAGAGTAATAAATTTCAAAAGCTCTTTTATAGCTTATTTATTACATATTTTAACTCAGAAAATGTCATTTATCTCTTTTACAGATCTTTGACTCTATTTCAAGGGGTATAATCACAGCATAAAACATACATAATAAATATACCTAAAACATGAATGATTTGATCGCAATGCATGATGTCAGATATAAATTGGGTCTTTTTATTTGTGTCAATATATTTTGATTTTTGAGAAATATGTGATTGAAAATTTCTCTCTAAAAGAAATATGAATTTCAAGAATGTAATTCGTAATATTCTAAATATTGCACATTTGTATTAATACAAACTTTTATGAATGTGATATATTTTAAACGTTTATCTTTTAAATATCTGTAATCATAAATATCAATTTACATAATTTTACTTTAAAATGTATTGCAACAAAATGAATCGGTCGGAATAATATTCTTACTTTTCATTTCCGAAGTATCTATTTTTATACTTTTCCTAAAAAGTATTTCTTGCTGAATTACTCTTAGATACCGTCCCAAAATATTATTTTTTTTAAACTGGTGGATAAATATAATAGGCATTATAAAATAAACTTGTACGTTCTTTATTAACAGAGATGAAATACATACTCTGTAAATACATAAACTCTAGTAAAACAGAGTTTATTTTTATGTAGCGTATATTTCCCACAAAAAATGTCCATCTTGATGATATTTTATAAAATATTTATTAAGGATCATAATGATTATTTTATACTTAAAATTACC
Organism: Pardosa pseudoannulata; assembly: GCA_032207245.1. Classification (NCBI taxonomy): domain Eukaryota; kingdom Metazoa; phylum Arthropoda; class Arachnida; order Araneae; family Lycosidae; genus Pardosa; species Pardosa pseudoannulata. The sequence goes on from CM063498.1 coordinate 120,676,879, forward strand.
TTTAATTGCATTTCAAAGTTTATTGTTTGTTTAATAACGATGAAAGTATTTAAAATAGTTGAAGTTTAAATGCAATTCATTATGACGATGTGCCTTCCATTTCAGAAAAGTTCCTAGACTGGCTTGCACACTATATTTCCCATAGTGTGAAAAATTTGAGATAATACCTTGTCTAATTTATGATGCTCAACGCATCTTGCGTGTCATAATTATAAATTTATCCAAAAAATTCCTCACTTTGCGTGAGAGTTTAGCTAAATTAGAACAAATTCTGATAATGGCAGCATAGTTAAGTTTATATACTAGTTCATAAGGTGATAGATAGCAATTAAAACGGGTTAGTTTTCGTTCAGTTTCGCTCATTAAAAGGTATTTTAAGTTATTTAGAGATTTTTTTATAAAATTGAAATATGAAAAATTAATGCTTTTGAAATTCAGATAAAGGATTACTTGTCTAACCTGACAAATTGTAGAACTATCTTTAACAACAGCTGTAATTAGATCAGGTACTTACAACATATGTTAGAAATCTCTGAACAACACAAGAATTAACATACTGAGATGAATTTTAAAACTCAGAATTTGTGTATTTTTACCATGTGTTTGCCACCTCTTGTCTCACTGACGTCTAAATTGCAATGGGGAAATTATTTCAAAGCTGTAAAAGAGGTAAATTAAATTGGAAGCACGCTTTTTATTATTGTTAAACTATCTGGTGTGACGAGTTTAAAATTTATTCGTAATAAATAAAAACTACTCGTTAAAAAGTTGGTGTGTACCATGATACTCGTTAAACGATCAATTTATTGTTTTATTTTATTATTTTTATTTATTCACTAGCATATAGCCCGTCATATGACGGGATCATTAACCCTCTGACTGCTCAATTTGTAAACCGAGATCTCTTTAAAAATTACGTATTTTTTTTTGTTGCATAGTTTCAGTATATATATATATATATATATATATATATATATATATATATATATATATATATATATATATATATATATTATATATATATATATATATATATATATATATATATATATATATATATATATATATATATATATATATATATATATATATATATATATATATATATATATATATATATATATATATATATATATATATATATATATATATATATATATATATATATATATATATATATATATATATATATATATATATATATATATATATATATATATATATATATATATATATATATATATATATATATATATATATATATATATATATATATATATATATATAAATATATATATATATATATATATATATATATATATATATACATATATATATATATATAAATTGGAGAATTGAAAAACTAATATTTTTTATAGAAAAGATTTTGTATATTGACTTTTATCTTGAGAAACTAAGCTTTCAGAAAAACTAATTTCAGATGTTATCACATAAAAAAATTATTTTTTAATAAATTTCAATTGAAATACGGTTAATTTCTATTTATAACATACTATTTATAATTCCAATATCTAATATAACTATAGTTCTAGTCATATAATTCTATTTATTACCTAATTAAATGTCTAATACTGTATATAATTTATACCACTGGTTAAAAGGTGAAAAGGTGGAATTTGCTTCTTAATAAAGGGAGAAAATTACATGCCCGTGAAAATCGCGGGATGGGCAAATTTTGCTACATTTGAATTGCCTGTGGAAATCGCGGGATAAGCAGTCAGGGGGTTAAAAGTTTTAATTTTCCAGAATTGTAAAGTACCCTATGAGGAAAGTTAAAAAAAGGATTGTTTTCTGGCTGAGAACTATCTGGTACACGCTCAATAATTTGTTTATCTTTACTGACCGCATGTTAGTGACCAAGCTTGATTTATATTGTCATATTAAGTGATAGGATAAACAGCAGAGCTTTTAATATTGACAGTGATTACTTGGCGGTATACATGAATGATATCCAAAATTTAGAGAATCCATTGCAAACTGTGTGGTTATGTATAAAAGACAAACGAACAAACTTCTTAATTTTCAAACATATATAAACTTTAGCGCTAGATATTTATGAGTCTCAGAAATAGACTCAAGACTTTTGTGAAAAAAATTTGTTGTTCATATATGTGATAAAATTTTCATTGCAACATAAGATAATCGATGATTCAATTTAAAATTATCGCATATGTGTACCTAATCTATTATTTAAGCCAAATATAAAAGAACATTATTTACGTAACATCTAAGTTCTGTAATTAAATGTATAAAAATAATGCAGACGATATTTAAATAATTAAAAATAAGAAATGGTTAAACGAAATGGTTAAAGGAATGACGGCATAATTCTAGAAAAAATGTTTATTTCCTCTACTTATAATGTAGTAAATGGATGAATTTAATCTTGGCCTGCTTTTAACCGGGGAAAATATGGCTTGAATTAATGTTATTAAACGATGGAAAAAGGGGGGAAGGGGTGGATTTCAAACGTTTTTGAACTGGCTTTGATTTTTGCTAACACTAACTCATGAAGAATCCAATATGGCGTCTATCCATTCCAGGCCCAACCGCTTCAAAAATCCGAGGACAGACAACTTAGGCTATTATTATATAAGGGATTTATGCATTTATTTATTTTGTTAATGTCATAATAAGGTCAAATGGTTCAACATTAAAGTGGAATATGCTTCAAATTCAACTAATTTTTTTAAATACATTTACATATTACACAATATTTATTTCATAGTATATGCATTGAATCTATCCTTCACCTTGTTCATTAAAAATTTTTCCTCTAAGAAAGACGGAAAAAATTCAATTTACATAATACCAAATCTTAACACTTCCACCATCTATTTTTCAATGTCCATTATTTTACTAAATTTAAGAATGGTCGTTATTATAGTTCTAATCAAATGTTTATATAATTAAACAGATAAACAGTCATTAAGTATACGGGAATCAAATCTGTAAACTTAACTCTCCGGGAATTTATAGTTTTGTATTGTGGAATATGCTTCAAATTTAACTAAAAATTTTTAAATACATTTACATATTACACAATATTTATTTCATATTAGATGCATTGAATCTATCCTTCACATTGTTCATTAAAAATTTTCCTCTAAGAAAGCCGGCAAAAATTCAATTTACATAATACCAAATCTTAACTCTTCCACCATCTATTTTTCAATGTCCATTATTTTACTAAATTTGAGAATGGTCGTTATTATAGTTCTAATCAAATGTTTATTTAATTAAACAGATAAACAGTCATTAAGTATACGGGAATCAAATCTGTAAACTTAACTCTCCGGAAATTTATAGTTTTGTATTATAATATGCACGGAATTATTGACTACTACTAAAGGGACCCACAAAACTGCTTAAGATATGACGGAGTAACACGGAATAGCTTCTAAATGGAGAGATTAGTTCCCTTTGACTGGGGACGTCAGAGTCAAATGCACTGGATTGCCGTCATAACTCTTCATATATGTAAATTAATAGCTCCTTCAGCACTGCTTAATACACAAGTAAGGATTGTCAAGCGGGATAAGGGGAACTGGAGAATCCAAGAAGGCTTGACACTTAATTTACTAAATGATATAAACGTTTATAATATGCATTTCCAATACATACACATTTCCAATTGTAGTGTTTATTTGAAATCTACGCATCCTCGTATGCAAATATGTATATTGAAGTTCTAATAATTTTTTTCTCTACTAGATATGTAATTGCATGCTAAAATAATCTGTTGTTTATACTTTATTTGCACTAAGTTTAAATTATTTAAATATTACACAGTTATTATGCATATGTTATATGAAAATTGATCAAAAACGTGATTTGAATCTAGTTTTTAATGTAAAATTTCATGCCTCTACAATTATTTTATGTATATGGATGTTCCTTTCGTAAGTTTCATTACATAGTTCTACACTTTGATTAGTTTGGTTTGGAGCTCTATGGTCTACTTTTTGCAACACTAGGGCTAACGAGACCGGGACCTACTGCTTAAAGCCGATTTCGAACGTCTATGAACAACCATGCCATAGCAGAATTCGAACCCACGAGCTCCTGTTCCGAAGGCCAGCACCCTAACCATTCGGCCATCGAACATATTACTATAAATTTATGGGGTCTGAATTTAATAGTGTTTCAAATGGTTACTGAATTTTAAAAGTTTTTAACATCTTTATGAATGAATAGCAGACATCCAGTTATTTGTTCTGAACAAGTTGCTACAGAGGAAATAAAACAATGGATCTGAGATAAATATATTATTGATTTCGCTTTTGTTTTAAATGGTGTAAAGTAAATAAATTCTTCATTTGTAAAAATATTAAAATATTTTATTCTTTTTATATTATCAGGGAATTTTGGAAGCTTTAAATTTACAATAACTGGATAATCTCTACATCCAGTCATTTGTTCTGAACAAGTTGCTACAGATTAAATAAAACAATGTATCTAAGAGAAATATATTATTGATTTCGCTTTTAATTTAACTAGTGTAAAGTAAATAAATTCTTCATTTGTAAAAATATTAAAATATTTTATTCATTTCATATTATCAGGGAATTTTGGAAGCTTTAAATTTACAATAACTGAATAATCTCTAGAGATTCTAATTAAACGGCTTTACTTTGTATTAGAATATAGCTTTATCTGTGCAAATGTCTCTTTTTTATATGATAGTTGATATCGATCGTAGTATTACGTTTAGAGTAAAATTCAGTAAATGAATATGAATCGTAATCGAAATTTTCAATGTAGATAATTTTAATGATGGCACTAAGCTATATATGAAGTATGAGCTATAAATTGTTATCTGGTAAGACATCTGTAAAATAGTTAATATAAATTACGCTGTAATAGAGCCGTAGGCAGGGGGAAGTTAAAATGGACTTCAGGCCCTTCCCCAAAATATCAGGGTTTACTGTATTGCATTTCAATATCAAAATGAAAGTACATTTTCAAATACAATTTTTAAGTTTCATGTTTAATCAAAATTTAATTTAAAAAATTTAAAACTTTTAAACCTATTAAATTTCAATATTTTTGCTACTATTTATTTTATACATTTAGTGCTTGCTACATTAATTGCTCAATAGTGGACATGATCTTTTTGATATACATTGTATTACAATTTATAGAACTTTTTAATGCTGTTATTGAAATTTAATAATTAGATTAAATTAAATAACTAAATAATAGTAGTTTTTGATTATTTTAAAATTTTATTCTTAGTTCGAAAGTAGGGAAATATCTCAGTTCATTTAAGCCCTCCCTCCAACATGGTCATGGAACATACTCCAGGTTGCAGCCTTGATCCGTTATACTCTGTATTCATTATTTGTAATTTTGTATGTTTTTGTGTGAGATTGAGAGTGTTCGTATCAAGCAAACTTCCAAATAAAGTGATCCCTGGTTTTTCGCACTTAATGGGGACCAGAACCTTCCGTAAAATCTGAAATACCGTGAAGTAGGATTTGCCTTTAGGAATTTCTGTGTATGCGGCTACAAGAATGTTTCAAAATATGTAAACATTATTTATATTTTACACATTTAAGACAAAAATTACAACAGTATACGTATTTACTTAAACTTGTCAGTAATACTTATTAAGGTTAATCACAAAACCTTATGCAGTAATAAACATTAATCATCATTGCTTTCTGAGAGATTTGAAGAGTCTTGTGTTGCTGGCGGAGGAGAGGCTCTCACTTGACTCGTAGAAGCTTTAGGCTCATTCTGAGACTCTTCTGCTGGAGGCACTGATGGTAGAGATGGGGGCTTCACCCTGGAGAGAAACATGGTGATGGGTAGTTGTTGTCTTTGTCTTTTTCTTTTTCTTCAAAACTCCCCTGTACAAGGACATAAGCCAGGGAACGCGATTGCTGAACTCGACAGCTCGAACCATATTGTCGCCAATGTCATGTTAACATCATGGACCAGACTGGCGTGATACAACAAGAGAAGATGCTAGGTGAGGTTGTAATGATGCACAGACAATCAACTCACATGGATAAATGCACTCATACTCTCATTGGTTGATGTCACACCGGAAACCAATCACGCGACTTTATGACAGCCCGTAGTATGTACTCGAGTCAACTCATCTCTTTGACATGGAGGGATCCTTCTCTCATCAACATGAAACAATGCTCCTATCTGCAATGTGGCTGCTGATATGGTTATATTTTTTCATTTTAATTTTTTGAAGAATATTTTGAAAACCCCCTTGAAGCGTTGAAACCGCCAAGCATGAAGCGCGAAGTGGCAAGGGGACACTGTAATCAAGTGCAGATTTTATCAGGAGAATATCTTATAAACTCCTAGACACGCTTTGAATTCAAATATTATTAGAAAATGTTATTTATCACATAGTTAGTTATAACTGATTTATGCATGAAATCACTTCAGCAGCTTAAAATACTATTAACTTTTGTATTATTTTATTAGTTAAGTTCATCAAATGGACTCTTATTACAAACTATGTGATAAATCATTTTTATAATATATGATCTTATAAAAAATTCCCATCCACATAATATTATTCCTTATAAAATATGTTAGTATTATATTTTACAAAGTTATGGAGAGAACAGTGATTAACAAATGCTGTTTTGCTCCGTGATCTCTTCTTTTGTGAGCTTGTAGTCACACACCAGCAAGAGAAGGAAAAAAAACTTATCGGAGGGGATATAATAATTTTAAATAGAGGTATAATAAATTTTAGAAATTCTGTCTTCTCGTTTTAAATGAGATTTTATCGCTTCTGACGTCGCAAGGTTAAAATATGTGTTAACAAATTGTGCGGCTTGCAAAGTTATTCTCATAAGATAAAGGAAGAAAATTGAGAAAAAAATCAGGACCTTTATTTAAAAATGAAGTAAGAAAATAGTTTATATAAAGGAATATATTTATTTTCACTTATTCCAAATATTTTAAAACATACTGGGCACACTGTATAAAAAAAGAAGTATTAAAATATACTACACAAGTATAAAAAGAACTATTAATTATATTACGTAAACTTTATTATAAATAATTGGAAAAATGATTGTTTATAGGTTCTTTGAAATAGTCTGATTCTTGTTATTAAAGTAAAATGTAGTTATCAAAGTAATATGTATTTATATAATAGTATGATATTCACACATTTTAAACTGACAGTCTATGAATACCTTATTAATGTTAGAATGAAAATTTATTAATAAACTTTTACTCGAATTAAGTATTAAATTATATAAAAATGTTTCCCTGTTTGTGAAATTTATCAATAATTTTGGATTCTTATTACACCTTTCACGTTTTTTTTTTACTAAAATTTAACAATAAGTAACATCAAAAAGAGGAGAATATATTTATATATAAACTGTTTATTGATATCAAAAGTTTTCTTATCAAAATGTTAACCAAGGTCATATCTTGATGATAGATTTTTTTGTCATTTATTATTTCTTTGTTACAGTCAGTACAGTTTTATGTTTTTAAATGTTTGTTTTGTTTTATATATTTTAATTTGTTAATAAATCTGTAATACTTGAAACGATTTTTTGAAGTATAATACATTTTTTCCTCGAATTCTATTTGACTATCTGAAAGAGCGTCAACAGTAACTTTTTTCCCTTTGTATCAACTAGATTATGTTGGTATCAGCTGAAAAAAGTATTTGATAATAATTCAGAATAATAAACGCCTTATGAGTTTTTATAAATATGAAATATACATGGCACACCTAAAAGACCGCATAAACTCTGCACATTTAGATTCCTCGTTGAGGGTACATAAAAACTGCCCAATGAAGCGTTTCTGTACGATCCATAGTTTACTAGAAAAATACGAAAAACAAAGTATGACGTCACTTCCGGTGCACGAAAAACACTTTATTGAACATATCAACAGCAGTATACGCACAGTCATACTTCCTAACAGTTTGTAAGGCATTTCCATTACATCGTCCAACGTACATCAGGTACATGTCGCAATAGTCACGAACGGAATACATGGGCACCATACCAAGACTGCCAGTAGCATTTCACAGGACATCTCACAGGAGCTGTCTATTCTGACCTTCCTCGGCCAAGCCCTCTAGGTCAGAAGTACTGTACTGCATGATGAGGAAAAATAACAGAAAATTGCAAGACGATAATGAGGACCAAGATACTAGCTTTAAAATTTGTATTAAAAGTTTAAAATAAAGATATAAGGTTCACGAGTTCAGTGAAGAGGAAAAACACAAATAGTACAATGAGAGATGATAAATAAACACATTAAAGTTTAAATTTAAACACGTTAAGGTTACAAGATAGCATAGCTAAGTAAACATATTATTATTATTATTTTAATTATATTATAATTTAATCAAACTAAGTATATTAAGAGAAGCATTACAGTAAGTTTAGTACATTTAGAAACCTAGAATTTGGGCAGTATTAGGCATTTTTCCTCTTTACGATGTAGCCTTTTAAATACCAGTTCCACGGCGGCTTAACGTCATTCCATGGCGCGCGCATGCATGACGCGATATGCACGTCGAACGTTTTAAACATTATCGTCTGGAAAGATATACAAATACTGTTGTTGATATGTCCAATAAAGTGTTTCTTTTCTTACACCGGCAGTGACGTTATACTTTGCTTTTCGTATTTTTCTCCTAAACTATGGATCGTACAGGAACGCTTCTTTGGTTAGTTTTCATGTACTCCCAACGAGGAATCTAGCTGTGCAGAGTTTATGCGGTCCTTTAGGGTAACGGTGTATATTCTAATACATATTATATATAACAGTGAAATAATTAGGTATAAAATAACCTTTAAATGAATTTCATAAAAACGCCTAATTTAAAAACAACAAATGTAAACCAAATTTTTATATTTTTTCATAAAATAGTTTGTCTTAACTTTATAATCTAAACAATCCAATAAATAGTCTAATGAATTAATTGATTAAACATGATATATAAATATTTCAGTTTTTCTTTTCATCCAACTTTAAAATAGTTCACTATTGTCATATATATATATATATATATATATATATATATATATATATATATATATATATATATATATATATATATATATATATATATATATATATATATATATATATATATATATATATATATATATAATATATAATTCCCTAATTTGCTTCAAAGTATATTAAAAACATTTTTCTCGGTTCTTCAAGTTTACTCCATTTATCTCGATGATTCAGAAGGCCTTAGCATATAGTATTTTTTTTTAATAAAATGAATGCATAAAAGAAATAAAATCTGACTATATGACTTTAATATGCTTTTTAAACAATATGCAAATTATCATTAGTCTTTACTGAAGTGATATTTTGGGGAAACTATTTATAATTATTTTATAAAAGGCAGATATTTTTACATCTCTTCCAAAACTCTTTGAATGAGATTGATGAATATTTGAATTATAAATGTTTATAAGATGTAATGAGACTGTCTGAGAAAAAAAATAGTATAATTTTCTGATTTCGTAAAGAGAACTGCAAAACTTATTAAGTGTAAAAAAGGTTTAGATGAAGCTTTTATTGCAATAATTACAAGTCGAAACACAGATGAAGAAGAGGGCATTTAAAATTTTACAGAGAATAATTAGCAATCAAATGCACAAAAACAATATCCATGTTCGAACAGAAAACCCAGATAATGTATCAAGTTATATATTAATAACACTTTGCATAAAACACAGTAATAGCACACTTATGTGTGAAATTATTTATTTTTATGCATTTAAAAACAGTTTTAAAATTCTTCAATATGTTATTCCTAATATAATTATTGTACAAAATCTTTGTTAAAAAATTGCTTACACTTCTATAATTATTCTTAATAATCTATTTGAAAAATTTATCAGAATGCTTTTACAATTTTTTGCCTTTTTAATATGAATTTTATAGAATTGTAACAAATATAGGGATTGCCCTCTAGCGGCAGAAGGCAAAAACAATCAGTCAACCTCCAGCTATCCGAGATGTAGAATCTTAATTATTTGGCTTGTTAACTGGTTTATGCTTTAATTGTTTTGTACCTAACTGTTTGTTTAGTGGCTCAGCAGATTTTAAATATAATGTTTTTTTTAATCTAGACGATGTCTTTCATTATTTAAAATTTTTTTGTCTCAGCATAAATTTTTCCCATAACAATCAAATAAGCTATGATAAAACTAAGATATTTTAAAATTTCCTTAATTTTAGCATCTCAAACTATAGATATCAAGAATTTTTCCAATGACCTCGACCTGTCAAATCCCCTATATAATAATAGCCTAAGTTATCTGTTCGTCTGTCCTGGAATTTACGAAGTGGTTGGACCTGGAATGGAAGCGAGGCATTCATATTGGATTCTTGATGAGTTAGGGTTAGCAAAATTCTAAGCGAGGAAAGATTATCTTCTCCTAAACTATCTATCCGATTCTAAAATAAATTGGTATAAATAGGCTTCATATCACGGCGAAATATACTGTCGTCTTTAAAACGTTCGAAATCCACCCCATCAAAAACAAAAAAATTTTTCTAGCACTATGACGTCATTCCTTTAACTCTTTAAGGACTACAGGAGCAGATGATTTTACTACCCTTAAGTCCTAAAGTTTTCAGCAGG
>CM063498.1:120695026-120772526 GCA_032207245.1 Pardosa pseudoannulata
ATTGTTTGTCGCTTCCCTGTCCTTCATTTTCATTCTGCAAAATTTTAACAGCCTGGAGGCTTTTATTTAAAGTCTTTGAATAGAAGTTCTCGAAAACAATACTTAGGTACGCACTAATTCAGTGTTACAACCTGCCTCCACAAAGAAAATCTTCAAATTTGCCTGCTAAAGGTCTTTATATATGTTAGTGAAATCCATTGTCTGTGACTTTCAACTGATTTCTATCTTAAGTATCTTCGTAATATTTATTTACCTGTTGATGATGTATCATTAATTTCGATTTACATGGAGAAAGTGATGAAGAAATCAACAGCTATTTATGAATTGTTCATATACTTTTGATAATACAAATTAAAAGGTCTGTGTCAAATAATTATCAGTATATATTTCCTGATAATTATTTAACAAAAATAGTGGTCTTAAAAGTGTTGTATTCAAATAGACGTATTTTGCCGATTTAATTTGAATTATGAGTAGCAAGAAAATTACATCAAATGCTATTTGAACAGTTGTCATTTATTGAAAAGAAATATCTTAAAATATGTAGTATTTGAAGGGATACTATATTTGATAAAGAGTAGGATGAGTTTTATATTCTATTTTTAATGTCACATTAAGGAAGTTATCAAAAATATTAAAGGAGTTCAGGACAGTTCTTCTTCATTGTCTTCTTCAATGGCCAGACAGCACAGGATGGGCCCTTGCCTTCCTGGGAATCGAATTCCAGGTTCTTCTGTCCCTGGTCATGGACATCCAGTTAGTAATTTTTAAAAGTCTTAAGTCTGATTCCAGGCATTCGAGCCACCTAAGTTTAGGTCTCCCTCTTTTTTGGGTGCCAAATGGTCTAGCCGAGAAGATCTTTTTTCTTACACGATCTTCATCCATTTTGCACAGGCGTCCTGCCCATTTAATTCTCTGAATCCTTATATATTGCACTATAGTAACAGGTTCTTATATGGGATAATTACGAAATGGTTGCTAAAATTTTAAATGAATTAAATGAAGGATTCTGATATAATGTAATTACAAAATGGAATGGAATATATTAAGAAGTTTAAATGAAATATTCTTATATAGGGTAATGATAAAGTGAAATAAAAAATGAAGGAATTCCGGGACAAAATCTTATATAGGGTAATGTAGAAATGAGTCATATGAATATATTTGTTCCAGACTGGCAAAAAACTGACAAATATATATTAATGTCATAGCTAAACCTTTATTAATTGTTTTTGTAAAAACCTTGGTGTAATTATTCTGCTTAACAGAATATTGCTTTTACAATTTACCGTAAATTGTTTTGTTTATTTCATTCAATTTACTAAAAACTTATTTTTCCTTCTTTTTTTCTAGGTAAGTTTCTTGGAAAGAATTTCATGGACTTTATCTCTGACCATTTCTGTAATGGGTAAATGTAAACCTTTTCTTTTGTTTCCTTTATGGCATTTTGTTAAAGACATTTGCTTACTCTTATCAGTCAACAGAATATAAAACGAGGTTTTTTGCTTAAGTTATAAAGTAATTAAAAATAATTTTTTACTTTATTCTTGACAAACTTTAACTTCATTAGAACCTCTTGTACTTCTAAAATCTCCTATTTGGCTTCAAATTAAATTGAGTTCCCAATAACAGTTGATAGCACGAAATTGAAAACCCGATGCCTCATATTTTTATATGCATAAACAAAGCAATTTGTACTTTTGTAAACCGTTAAATAATGAAAATCAAAGTGTATAATTTATCAAAATTTAAGTCTTTTGTGAGGTTATATAAGTATATAAGTTATATTAAATAAATAATGAGCTATTCGTGCCTGTTACAAAAGCAGTGCTTTTTTATTCAAAGATTTTGATAGAGGAATTTTAAACATTTATCCCGCTGTAAAACTAGGCGGAATATTCCCATGTCATAAAAGTCCTCGGTTGCTTCAAGGACCAATTTTAAATCTCATACTGCACTTCATCGGTGGACTGAAATATTCGTCCACGTAAAAGCCTTTTGAGTTCTCTAAATGCAAGAAAGTAGCAGGAAGACATGTAAGGACTCTTGGGGGAATGGTTGCGAACCTCTCACTGAAATTTCAGGCTTCAGACTTCACCAGTGAAATTTCATTCCTCCACCTCCTTCTTCTGTAAGGAATTGCACTAAACTTCGTTGTACCATTTCTGATGGTTCGATTTCAAAATACGAACATGAAATGCATTTCAGATTTTAATTTAATAAATATTTTCTAAATTATAAAAATTTCAGAGTTCAAATTATTAAAAAACGATTTCCAATCGATTTCTTTTAGTCCACTAATTTGGATCTAGAATTATAATTAAAATAGCTTATAAAGTTTTTTGTTTCTTTTATTTTCATAATTGTTAGAGAGAGAATTATTATAGTACCACTGACTACAATTGGATTTTCTACTGTTACTACCATTCTTGATATCTGATGTTGCCTAGGTTTTTTGATACCTTCCAATATTCATCAAATACAGGAAAGGATAAAGCATAAGAAATGAAAAACTGTGAATATGTTTGTTGTGTTTAGATATTAATGGAGACACGTTGGAATTTGAAGTGCACGATGACTTTCACGAGCACACATTATTATGTCAGTGTGTTGCATTTCAAAATGTTTCTTATTGACTTCGTGTATGCAATATTATTAATAACCATGGAGCTTGTATGGTCAAACTTTATTTTAGGAGAATAATATCAAACTATTCCCTATATATATGTAGAAAAGGTATATTATGAAAGAATCAGCCATAAATATTTTTTCTAGTTTCTTTTAAGAATCATACAGCGTAACATAAGTATATAAAAAAACTTTAATGTTTCATGAATCATAGAATAAACAGAGTAAGTAAGTTTTTAACCATATACTTTCAGTAAACTTAATATTTTTGAACACAAATTCTTGTATATTATATTTTGTACAGCTAATTTAATTTCAAATACATAAGTATGAAGTGAAAAGTAGTTTTAAACTGATCAGAATAGAAATATATTTTTAGATAAATCGTGACTGTAAACGAAGTCAATAGTAGATATAAAGACGTAAGTGCGACGTTACACCTTTACTTTAATTTTTTTGTTTTTCAAGTATTTAATACTTCCCCGTTGCCTAATGATTTAAAAATATTGCTGGGCACCGGGTAATATAAAGTATTTCAGTAATTCCCAGCACGTGCAGGATATAACTAATCTCGCACTGTCTTCTTTTCAGGGAAAAGAAAATTTAGATGAGTGTTAGACTATATTTTAATATTATAGAATAAATAATGAAGTTATTTTATTTTAAATTAAATTATGGAAGTTATCATCTGTACTAATAATAGCATAAATTATCAAGTATTTGTAAATGTAAAAGAAAATGATATAATAGAGAAAAATATTAAAGAGAGACTAAGAACTAGACCATTTTATACTATGCAATGCTACCTTAATCTACTACCTTAAAACCTAAATTTTCAAAATTTTGCTCAAATCCATCAAAAACTGTGTAAAGAATAATATATATATATATATATATATATATATATATATATATATATATATATATATGTATATATATATATATATATATATATATATATATATATATATATATATATATATATATATATATATATATATATATATATATATATATATATATATGTGTGTGTGTGTGTGTGTGTGTGTGTGTGTTTGCATATATATACACACACATATAATTAAACGACAAATATAAAGTTTTCATTTGCACGAACGATGTAGACTTATGCGCTTTGGTGTTTAAAAAAATTAGCACAGAATTTTCATTTGGCCAGAAATTAATAACTTATTACACCCTGGTATAAAATTATCTTACGATACAAATATAAAAGCAAAGTACTTTATATTTGTAGTAAGGATTTATTACTTTAATGTAACATTTTAAGCATTATATGTAGTATGAAAATCTTAATTTAATATATACTTAAAGGTATCAGAACTGAGAAATCTTTATGAATATTTTTAAACTATTTTAATAAAGCTGATTATTTTGTCAAAAGAAGAAAGTATCCAATATCTGGATTAGCATAAATATTTTGTTTTTGCTTATAAACCTGTAGTGTATATTAAGGTAGCAAAAAACAAAAACAAGGTTGTTTATGAAAATATCAAACTATGCTCGTAGATAAGAAATTAACATGACCTTGATATGTTATAAATTGTGAAAATCAACTCATTCAAACATGGTCGCAGATGACAAGTATACAGTTCAGATACATGTCTTTTATACTCATGAATGCATTTTAATGACCTTAGAATTGCTTAGTTCTACTCTAAACATCTTTAGCTTCAATCTCCAGGTATCCAATATCTGGATAAGCAATAAATATTTTGTTCTTACATATAAACCTATAGTATATATTAAGGTAGAAAAAAATTATGTTATGAAAATGTCAAACTGTGCCCTTAAAGCAGAAATTAACATGGCATTGCTATGATTATAAATTGTGAAAATCAACGCATTCAAACATGGCTGCAGATGACAAGTATACAGTTCAGATACATGTCTTTTATACTCATAAATGCATTTTAATGACCCTAGAATTGCTTAGTTCCACTCTAAACATCTTTATGCTCAATCTCCATGCGCTGCCTGAAGAATATATTAGTACACTAATAAATGCTTGAAGTCAAGCATAATGTAAAATTCATCATCGCAACATTCTCTTCCTCCGCTTTTAATCCGTATACTACAACCATTTGATAACAACGCCGTCTTTACTCTTTAAGTCTATTTATTATATTCTCCAGGTTTCATTCCAGTTCCCCCCAACTCCCACAAAAAAGCCGATTTTAACAAGCACTTCCCTAACAGGCTGGGGGGTTAGCAACAAAATGGGGATCCCCATTACCGGGTCTTTCCCTACAGTGGCGTGCTAAAGTGGCGCCGCTGCAACGACTAAGGGGTGTAACGCTAATTTAGAGTGAGGACGGGGGTTACCCACCCCCACTTAAGAGCGTTAGTCGATTTGTCTGTCCTTTCCCGCGCTTTTTGATCCTCCGGTCCCGGCAGCAAATGGATTATCGATGAGACGGCCCGTTATCGTGGACTGTACTGCGCGATGCTAAATTGATAGGCTCAGTCCTTGATGGACTCTCGCCATGATGCAGATTTTGATGGACTCTGTTTCACATTACCTGCAGAAGTAAGGCTGAGGTATTTTCATCATTTATTTCCAGGGTGATTGTAAAGACGGAAAGAATATTTTGGCCCTAATGTTTCTTCCCATCATTCATTTGTCGCATTGATTTTTTTTTCCTGTTTTACTTTTGTTTCCTGAAAGGAAAAAAAATATCCAGTATGTTTTAGTTTTTTTATTTTTATGATAGAATGAAAAAGTTATTTAAATGTCTATGTAAATTACTACTGAAATAGCTTTTACATATTTTCAATTAATTAGTAAATTGGGATAAATAATGAGCTAAATAACTCAACTTTTGTATGTAATTCAAATGCACATCAGCTTTATAACTATCAGACTACAATAAACTATATATTGATATATATATAGCTACTTTGTTTCAATTAAAAATTTTGAGTATAAGTATCAAAAATCTGCACCATTATATTGACGAATCAATACATTTAATCGATTTGTTAATAGTTAAAACAAATAAAAACATTTCACTTACTAGCTATAATTCTACAAAATCTCTCTCTATTTATATAAATTTATTTTACCTTGTGTTAAAGTAATTTTGCTGTGAAATCAGATTAAATGAAAAAATTTTAGTAAAAATTATTTCTACGTAATCCTGAAAACTACACTATTATAAACCATATAAAATAATTTATGTTTCAGATTAAAAATTTAAATTAAGTAAAGTTGTTGGTTAGTGTTTTCATGATTGAGACCACTGCAATCTATATTTTTCCACTGAAAGATGCCAGGTTAGGCTCAAATGTTTCAAATGGCTCAAAAATATATTTTCCTGAAAGAATACTATGACTTTGAGTTCCACTGGCCTATCTACTATTTCCTCACCGGAGAAGCTATCTTTGTAAATAGCCATTTATATAGCATGCACGGATTTGAAAGGTTTATTTAAATCACACCGGGAATTTAATAATAGATGGTAAGATGTAATGACATCAAGTCTTATGTTGCTTCAAGGAGTATGGGTTTTTAATTGGGCAACTGTTTTAAATTATGATTTTGTGGTACATATGCTCAAGCCTTCTTCGCCATAACTTCTGAACTACTGCGAATTTTTGAACGGGGTTTGTTTGAAAATGTTTCTATTGAATTATATGTGTACGAAAAGCAATAAAAAATATCGATTTTTTCAACGTTTCAAAGGTACCTGACCCCTTAAGCAATAATTCTTATAATCAACAATAACATGTTGATTATACGGGACTTTGAAATTCAATTTGGCTTCTTATTTAAGCTTAAACAAAGTTCTACGAATGATTCAGATACTTGGCGTAGGTACATATGATTCATATGTCTTCCAGTGGATTGCAAATGAACTAATAATTCTAATCTAAATGACTAATCCGAAGTACGTAGTTTTTCATATACATTTATCTCTTTTCAAAATAAAAATTCATAAATCTACACAACTGCCAAGTTAATGACTCTGACCATAAACATTTTCATGGAAGAAAAAATATCATTCCTATAGTATTGATAAGACTTTTTTATCTCTTATTCTAAGTTTTATTAATAAAAAATAAAATTAATAAGCTTCCTAAAACAATACCCTAGATGCAGCTAATATTCAAATTTGGCTTTTTTAACTAGTCTAGAATATTCTACTGGTTTCAGGCTATTAATATACTTTTAAACAACAAATTAAAACACTGCGAACACTAATGCTCTACCATTAAAGAAAATGCTACATTTTTATAGTGTAAAAAATTTCTTAATTTGGTGTCTATAGTTCTGAAAAAAGAAATATCTTTCAAAAATAATTTAATGAATTTTTATTTTATTTTATTTGTTTATTTTAATATTTATTAATTAATTAAATTTTTTTTGAAGCCGTATTTATTTTAACAGTAAAGGTATTATTTTCAATCAGTATTTAATCTCAAATGATGAAAAACATCAAATATTTTCGTACAGGGATGCAATTGTGGTTTATATTGCAATAATTAATTAATAAGGCTGTGTATTACTTAAAATAATTAATCATCGCACAAAAGGAATTCTTAGATTATTATTTTCACCAAATGAAAGAAGTTGATTAGTTCCGAATTAATTAATAGTTTGAAACTCATTTTTAAACCCATTACTTTGAATTTCGTAATAGTTTCGAACTAATTAATACTATTTTCTTTACGTTTAAATTATAATTCATCTTATGTAAGGAATATTTAAATTGGAGTTTAAATTCAGTTTCAGAAGTTCTGTTTATGATAAATGAGATAAATGAGTCATTTCATTTACTGAACAATAGATTAAATAAGAAGCTGTAATATATTGCATTTACAATTTTTGTGAGTATGTTGGCTTCACTCATGTGGAATTTAAGTTTAAAAAATGCATATTTATCTTAATTTCCGCATGAGTGCGAATGTGAGAATTTCAACACAAGATATTAAAAATTTTTAAAGATACTAAAATTGCATTAAGAGAAGGTGTATGCGTATAAGATATAATAACTATTAATTAAGATTTACATTTTGAACCGGATAATATATTCTAGTAAAACAAGTGTCTTTCATTTATTATTAAAATTCGAAAATAAATATCTTTTATTTTCTCTGATAAAACTAGTTAACTTCTTTTTCATTCTATTCACCGTTTTATAAACGGAAAATATGGGAAAATATTGAACTACACACAAAAAAAAGGGATTTTTTTCTTATCCTGTAGCACATAATTAGGGTAATTTTAAATTGGCGATTTTTGCCGAAAACAAAGCCGCATGTGGAGTACAGGAATATTTGTCGAATCTTGTGGGCCATATTGTCAAAGTAAAGTGTGGCAACTATTCAGAATATGACATTTCTTTGTGGTTGAAATTTGATCTCATTGTTCCTTCAATTAAAAGTTTCCTGGAATTAATTTTTCGCTTATTAACCCCTTGCCTGTGAAATATATTTGAGAAAATTGTGCCAAAAATGTAAAATTTTCTCTTTAATTTTGTTAATTATTACTATTAAAATATTAGAAATAGATTATTTTTGAAAATAAAACAAAATTAAACGAAATAACTACTATTTTCAGTATTTTCAAATGTATGGGAAATGTTAATATATTACAGTAATTGTTGCTTATATTACAGCAAAATAAATCAACCGACATAATTTTCTGATTAAATATAATAAACTTATACAACAATATTGTTATCTATATCAATTGTCATGAATTCCATGTCCATTAGATTACTTTGAATTTCCCAAATCCTTTACAATACCCCAGATATAGTGACAAATGGAGTGAAACTTTTAGCGGGAATGTATCTATCTATTGGAAAAATGTCAAATTAAATATTATGCATTGAACGAACCATTTCGGGAGTAACAGAATTGAAATACCTTTTTCTCTCTCACGAAATCAGGTCGGGCATTTCAAAAATGGCGCATTTGCTTTGCCCGAATTGAGTTCGAGCGTCACAGGCAAGAGTTAAACCTCGAGAGAAAAAATAATTCATCTCTAGACTTTGAATCAATCTATATACCAAATGTGTCTTTCATTTATTATTGATAATATGAAGAAACATATATTTTATTTTCTCTGGCAGGATTAATAGACTTCTTTTGCAACAGATGCAATGCTTATAAAAGGAAAAAAATGTGAAAATATTTAAGTGGACACACAAAAATGATTTTTCACTATAGTGTTATATGAATGGGGTAATTTTAAATGGGGAGAATTTCGCCAAAATCAGAAGCTGCATGTAGAATTCAGAAATATTAGTAGAATTAGCAGAACTGAAAATAGATTGGAACATGTGGAGCATTTTGTCAAGGTAAAACTTTGCAGTTAGTCAGACTATGAAATTTCGTTGTGAGTGAAATTTGATCTCAATTTCCTTCGACTTTAAAGTCTCAGAATTGATTCCGCTTATTAAACCTTGAGAGAAAAAATAATTTCCTCACTAGACATTGAATCAATCATTAAAACAAAAGTCTTTAAATTCACTTGGGGGATGACCAGAGGGATTTACCTGGTGTTATCCGTATTAACTGAAAATAAAATATTATCATGCAGAAATAAGTTAATCGTTAAAATACTTATTTTGATTTACACATACAGTGTTAAATTCTTATTTGTACAATTGGGGATGTAAAAGAAATCGAATGAGCATAACATGAAAAAACATAATTTTCCACGAAATTTTCAAAAATGGTTGTACTTAACTTATGCTATATCTTTTAAGAGACTACGTCAATTCAGAGAAAGAAAAAAGCTAAGAAATTTTCTAAACTCAGTTTGAGAGAGAAAAATTCTATATTCTTCTAGATTTTTTGCCCTATAAAGTGTTAAAAGACTTTAGGTAAGTTTATTAATTTTTCTTCTTTTTACAATTTTTAAATTATAAGCTTTTAAAGTTTCCCCAAATAGGATAAACTTTTAAAATGAAAATTCACTTTTGGTAACGGCATTATATTTATTATTTACCATTATAATTCTTTTTTAAATTTAAAAAATAATTTCTATTTTCCTCTTTTTGCAATTTTTAAATTATAAGCTTTTAAAGTTTCCCCAAATAGGATAAACTTTTAAAATGAAAATTCACTTTTGGTAACGGCATTATATTTATTATTTACCATTATAATTCTTTTTTTAAATTTTAGAAATAACTTCCATTCGAATTAAAAAGGAGTATACCAATATTTGTTTGTGTGAAATATTAATATAATTTAAAATATTTTGAAGTAAAACTGACAAATACTTTTTTAAGAAAAAAGTATTGCAACAAATGAAGTTCTATAGCGATTACGTTCTTTTATCTGTATTGCATAATCCATAACGTTGATAAGAAAATGTCTTATTACGGAATCAGTATATAAATTAATTATCTGATGTGCAATGGAATTTCTCGTTTCTATACCCACCTCATCAATCAAAATCACGCGAATTTTTCTATGAATTTCTCCCGATCATTTTCAATTTAAAATTGTTCGAAGATTCATAAGAAGGAATTAAATGAATCGCTCTCCAGAATATTCTTAGATTATTTTTTTGTGTCTTATGTTATTCTATTTTTTCCAATTAAAAATACCTTGTTCTGTTCCAAGAATGCAAAGCCTATAAACGGAAAAATGTGAAAATATTTAAGTGGACATTCAAAAATAATATTTCCCCATAGTGTTATATGAATGGGGTAATTTTAAAGGGGAGAATTTTTCCAAAATCAGAAGCTGCAAGTCGAATTCAGGAATATTGGTAGAATTGGCAGAACTGAAAATAGATTCGAACAGGTGGGTCATTTTGTCAAAATAAAATATTGCAGTTAGTCAAACTATGAAATTTCGTTGTGACTGAAATTCGTTCTCAATTTCCTTAGACATAAAAGTCTCCGAGAATTTAATTCCGGTTTATTAAACCTTGAGAGAAAAAATAATTTCCTCACTAGACATTGAATCAATCATTAAAACAAAAGTCTTTAAATTCACTTGGGGGATGACCAGAGGGATTTACCTGGTGTTATCCGTATTAACTGAAAATAAAATATTACCATGCAGAAATAAGTTAATCGTTAAAATACTTATTTTGATTTACACATACAGTGTTAAATTCTTATTTGTACAATTGGGGATGTAAAAGAAATCGAATGAGCATAACATGAAAAAACATAATTTTCCACGAAATTTTCAAAAATGGTTGTACTTAACTTATGCTATATCTTTTAAGAGACTACGTCAATTCAGAGAAAGAAAAAAGCTAAGAAATTTTCTAAACTCAGTTTGAGAGAGAAAAATTCTATATTCTTCTAGATTTTTTGCCCTATAAAGTGTTAAAAGACTTTAGGTAAGTTTATTAATTTTTCTTCTTTTTACAATTTTTAAATTATAAGCTTTTAAAGTTTCCCCAAATAGGATAAACTTTTAAAATGAAAATTCACTTTTGGTAACTGTATTATATTTATTATTTACCGATATAATTCTTTTTTAAATTTAAAAAATAATTTCTATTTTCCTCTTTTTGCAATTTTTAAATTATAATTTTATAAAGTTTCCCCAAATAGGAGACACTTTTAAAATGAAAATTCACTTTTTGGAACGGCATTGTATTTATTATTTACCATTATAATTCTTTTTTAAATTTTAGAAATAACTTCCATTCGAATTAAAAAGGAGTATACCAATATTTGTTTGTGTGAAATATTAATATAATTTAAAATATTTTGAAGTAAAACTGACAAATACTTTTTTAAGAAAAAAGTATTGTAACAAATGAAGTTCTATAGCGATTACGTTCTTTTATCTGTATTGCATAATCCATAACGTTGATAAGAAAATGTCTTATTACGGAATCAGTATATAAATTAATTATCTGATGTGCAATGGAATTTCTCGTTTCTATACCCACCTCATCAATCAAAATCACGCGAATTTTTCTATGAATTTCTCCCGATCATTTTCAATTTAAAATTGTTCGAAGATTCATAAGAAGGAATTAAATGAATCGCTCTCCAGAATATTCTTAGATTATTTTTTTGTGTCTTATGTTATTCTATTTTTTCCAATTAAAAATACCTTGTTCTGTTCCAAGAATCTGGATCGCATCTTAAACTCATAATGTTAACATTCTACGCAGTGA
Source organism: Pardosa pseudoannulata (assembly GCA_032207245.1). Lineage (NCBI taxonomy): Eukaryota > Metazoa > Arthropoda > Arachnida > Araneae > Lycosidae > Pardosa > Pardosa pseudoannulata. Next base: position 120,706,779 of record CM063498.1, read on the forward strand.
TATCATACGTAAGACATTTCCTGTTACAAGGAATCGATCACGGAATGACAAAAGTGCATGAAGTCCATGCATTAAGCTTAGAAAGGAGGGTTGCTGTTGATAGAGTATTAAAATAGCCTGGAAAGACATGCAATATTTGAAATGACATCTGATTCTTGTTAGAGTTTGAATCAACATGTAATATACCGAAAAAAAATTCGTAATAGTTTAAACGTAAAAAAGGTATAACATTTCGTACAACGCTACTTTTTACACAGTAACCAAGACATAAAAAATAATATATCGTTACATAATTATATACCTGCTACCATGGACGTAATAATGTAATCATGTATGATTTTTTTTCTAATTAGTTTGCAGGTATAGTTTACACGTATTAGTTTGCACGAATGTTAAGTAAGTTATTCGTGTTGCGTTATTTTGTATCGCAGTAATGGTTTCTAACAATTTAAGTTACTCAAATTAGTACATACGATGTAAAATAAAATTCAACATTTGTGAGAGATATTTAAATTAGTTTGTACGTTTGTTATGTATTATAAGTAGCATGAACTAATTTATAACGTAATAATTAGTGATTAACATTATAATTAGTGATGTTATACGTAAGATATTTTATGTTTGGTTTGGAGAGCTACGGTCTACTGTTTTGCACTCGAGAGTTAATGAGACCGGGACCTACTGCTTAAAGCCGATTCCGAACGGCTACGAAAATCCATGCCATAGTGGGATACGAATCCACGAACTCTGGTACCGACGATAAGCACCCTAACCTATCGGCCAGAACTCGGAGATATTTTATGTTACTCGGAATGGCTAAAGTGAATTACGTTTATGCACTAAGCTTAAAAACTAAAAATGCTATTTGTAAAAGCTAGAAAGACATATTGGGTAATAGTGACGCCAAAAATGAGATGATACTCATTTATGCACGTGAAGTAAACGATAGTAATGAGTATTCCACAAAGTAAAAGTTTCTTTTTTACTAGTTTGTAATTATCTTTTAACTTACCGGAATTTTGGAATATAAATTTATGAAATAGCCTTCTACGAACATTTCTTATATTCTGGTACATTTGTTGGGTTTCAGTGTCCAGTTGAAGAGATCCATAGTTACAATCAGGTTTTAACTAAATAATAACCGAAAGTTGCCGTTTAGTAACACAAAGTAGCAGGTCAACTACTTCTTTCTGTTGCCAGAAAAAAATACAAAAGTTGGTAGGAAACGATATTTTTGTTATAAAATACACATTCAAAATATAGTTTCTGTAACTTAAAACGTACTCGAATTATTTTATTCACATACGTATTACGTACTTCTTATTCACAGAAAGAAACGTAATTCTAAAGAGACAATTTCTAACTCTAAAACGTGAAGATCAAACAATATCTTAAGGTCAAATTTTAAAATGATTACAATATTTTTCCTACACTATGTATACAAAAACGTAAACAGTTTTAAATGATAACTAGTGTTTGAAATGACATGTGGTTTTTGTTAGTTCGAATTAATATATATTTTACAATAAAAAAATTAATCATAAAGCAAATGTATAAACTCTAAACATAAGATTCTGTTTTTTTACACAGTAATTTAAAACACTAAAACATGTATATGGATATATAGTGAAACGTAAGCACATTTGAGACTTGTAAGCTAAGTCCATTTTGTGTAACGTTACGCTACAAAGTAAATTTACCTTAAAATGAAGTAGAGGATTGAAAAAGCTAAATTAATTACATATTTACCAATACGTTCCACATTTTTGGCCTATATAATATTTTCTTTTTAAACATAAATTTACTTTAAAAAAAAAAACCCCTAAAGTTAAGCATGTTTGCATTAATGCTTTACTGGAATTGATGAACACTGACTTTTCTGTTCTTCTCATGATGAAATACTCTTTGTTAAACGACATAAAATAGCAGAAAAAAATATTGATTCTTTTTTTTCTTTGAAATGAAAATTAACAATAAAATCCCTTTAAAAACTAACAAAATGTTAGCCTAAGGCTCAATGAAAAATAAAATTCGTTCAACCTTAGTACAGAGGAAAGGTCTATATATTCTGATGGCTTAAATAAAGTTTGCATTAGTTTTGTATGGAGGAGTATAATCAGACTATTCTCTTATTTTAACACCTAAAAGGATTTGAATAAATTGTTTTGAATAACTAATCAAAGAAATATAATTCCATTTAAATGTAAATTGTCCAACTTACAAAATGATTTGGAATACATTAACATTACCTACGGAAACAGTTTAGAAGTAAGGCTTAAATTAATTGTGGTTTTAAGGCGAAATTTTTATAAAATTTACTTTTATCTCGCCAAAACAACTGCCAAACTGAAAACATGTTTTTAGCCTATAATACTATGTATGTATCAAGATTTTCTAAATATAATGCAAGTTAACTGTAAATCTTATCAGTTCAGAACCGGGATCTAAAACTGCCATATTATTTTTTTTGTTTAAAAATTAATCATTTATTGATTTTAAACTAATTGTTAACTGGCAGTATTGTTATAAAAGGATAACATTTCATAATTTAAAATAAAATAACTGTGCCTCAAGGGTATAAAAGATAAAACTTGTATAAAAATAATATATATAAGATAATTGAAACACTATTCCAATAGTAAAGTACAAAAATGATATTTATATATATATATATATATATATATATATATATATATATATATATATATATATATATATATATTTGTTTTAACTTCTGTAAACTAGCAAACCATAGATGTAAATAATCGAAGAATCTTATAACTGTGTTATTTAAATTTATTATTTTTTGACTTGTAAAAAACTAATTTGACATCTATAAATTTCCATCTACTTGCAGTTAAATAAATCAATTAAACATTGACATCTCAAAAGATATACAAAATTATTTTATCGAAAGTATTTAGAATGCTTTGAATTACTGACGTGTTCATGAATTTCTAATGAAATAATTAATTATTCAATTTCTTTGCCTAAATATAACTTGTTTAACGTTACAATGATATCATGTTTTTGCAGGATGTTGCTACTATTTTCACGTCTACAAGACACTATTAAAAAATTATTTTAAACCAAGGTTATGAAGTAATATACGATTTCCATACTCTTTCAATTCAAAAGTGATTCATCAAACATTGCAGTTAATTTCAATTTTTAACAGATTAATATTTTATGAAAAAACATCTCCAAGAAGTTAGAACAACGTTCAAGGATTAAACTCATTCCTTCTAGTGAAGCTTTGGATTCCAGAAAATTAACCCCTTGTTATACAATAACGCCTGCGAGACGTCAGTTGTTTCTTGGGCCATTGTAGACTTTGTAGTCTCTTCCTATTTCTGGCAAACGTCATGCAGTATAATATTAGATCATTTTATTAATTCACTCGAACGTCGTTTCTATTTTGATTTGAATGTTCAAGATGTTAAAAAAATACGTAAAAAATAGCACAAGAAGCGAAACGCCAAGGAAATGTAAAAATTGTCACTTCCTTTACCTATTCCAAAATGTTTTAAAATATTTCATACTTTACAGAAATACTAATTTATTTTATACTATTCCTTAATTATTGTCCATAAACATCCCATATGAACCGCATTAAATGTTAAATAGAAGTGCAAATTTCAAAATAAAATGTTCTGTTTGTAAGTTTTCATATAACTGTTAGGTTGATCCGCATCATATAGTAGTTTTGTGTGCATTAAATTTCATTTTATTTGTATGCCAAGAAGTTAAGGGTACAAGCAACATATTGAAAAATTAAAAAAATATTTTTGATTAGATATTTATGAGTACAAAGCGTCCATGTATGTCTGCAATCACAAGACTATTTCATGACTATGTCATCTTTATGCTTACTTGTATTAGGGCATTATGAAATAAGTAACTGAATCCTGGAGAACTTTTACTATTACCTGTATACCGTTCATGATATAAAGATATAACTCTAGACCATTACAATTCCCGACTAGACACTCACCCCCCCACACACAGACATATATATATATATATATATATATATATATATATAATATATATTTATATATATAATATATATATATGTATTATAAATATGTATATATATATATTTATATATATACATATATATATATATATATATATAGTATATATATATATATTAATATATATATATATATATATATATATATATATATATCATATATATTAAAACATATATATATGTATATATATTTATATATATATATATATATAAATATATATATATATAATATATATATATATATATATAATATATATATTATAATAACATATATATATATATATATATATATAATATATATATATATATATATATATATATATATATATATATATATATATATATATATATATATATATATATATATATATATATATATATATATATATATTCGATGCTACCCAACTCGGGTGTTCATTACGCGTCCTATAACCACCAGATCATTTTTTCCCTCTTTACTATGTAAAAAAAGGTTTTTTTTTTTAACGATTATGTTGTTTGAAACGAAGGTAATATTAAAAATTTAGTTACACGGTTTCGTCTCTCATTATCTATCAGGTGAGTCTGAAAGTGATATGGTTATTAAAATAATATAATATACATATATACACATATAAACTTGTGTGTATGGTGCATATTCATTTCGTGTCTGTCTTTTCTTTCCCACCTGAGACCAGGGTGACACGGTAAAAGGAGGCACGAGGAACGAGTCTCCGGAACCGTTTCCTCATCACCAGAGATGACACCAAAAGACACGAACCGCACCTCCAGTCGCCCGACAAACGTATCATTAGAGGCAGCGTACGAGACACCCTTTCGTCCACCTCTGACGCTGATATCAACCCCCTTCTGCCTCCAGAGGATGCAAATGCCTGCCTGTCCCTCAGACACACAGAGCTTTACGTGCAGCGAGCGGGCCGCTCGATGGAAGGGGCGGTGGATATACGCGTGTGACGCATCTCCCGTCACGCGAACGCTCACGTGTGCCTTTTCCCGCGTCTGCAAATTTGTGTTCCAATTCCAACCCCCCTTCTTTCTCTGCTGCTTCCACGCCCACGCTTTTGTGGAGGAAAGCTTTTGTGTGTGTGGAGAGAGAGATGGGAGCAAAAATATCTAATGGTGTATACAAATTTGCGGGAGGTTTTAGTGCACTTAGAATGGGGTAACTGTGATTTTATCCATTTAAGAAGCGAACTGATGGTCGTTGTTGACCTTTCAGAGTAAACGTTCTTCAAAGGAAATCGGTTAGGAACTCATCTACTTAATGTATTGTGTTTCGGCGTGGGTTTGATAGAGCTATTAATATGCTCTTTGTACTGTTACAATCTGGGTTGGGTGCTTTTATTTTTGTTTGAAAAAATAAACACAACTTAAGGCGGAAAGATAACTTTAAACTTTCAAAAAATCAGTTTTCATATTTTTATGTATCCTGATCCTTTAATTCTTTTTGAACTCTATACAAAAAACCATATTCAAATTTTCAATTAATTCTTGTGTTATAGTAGTTTAAATAATACTACATATTTGCTGACTACATTGTCGGAAAAACTTTGAATTGCTTATACTCAAAATAACAAATTTTGAGTTTGTGTGCAGTGTTATTAAAAAAACTATATGTTATAATCTTCTAAAAATTTGACTGATTAAGCGTTTCTTGATTACATTTAACCTGAAACCAGAAAAAAGTAAGATTATTTTTTTTTATTTTCACCATTTAAAATATATTTAAAAAATTGAATTTTTTTATATTTTACAGTAAATTTTTTAACTTCATCAAAACTTTTTGCAACTATTCTGGTTTTAACTCAAATGATGCACTAACAAGTACATAATTTTATCACAATTTCTTTGTTATATGTATATTTTCTGATTTTATCAGGCTTGCAAGACATTCTTGTTTTATTTCTTTTACAATTATGTGTATTTATGAATATAAAATTTTAACATTAATTTATAAATTTAAGTCTTGATTTTTTTAAATATTGTGAACTACAATAATTATTTTATATCTAAAAGCAGTTAAATTTTAATTTTTTTATAATACATTTGTTTTGATACTTGCAGTACATTCAACTTTTTTACATTTTGACAAGTTCAAAGGTATCCTAACCCCTTAAATTATCTACAAACCAACATTTTTTATAAAACTCTTCTATGAGATTTTTAAATAGTCACCTTGGATACTTTTATGGTAGATGCATTATTCTTATATAAAATTGCAGTATATACTATAAAATTGCAGTTTAGTAAAGTATAATATATATAGTTTAATTTTATTGTTAGACACCTGGATGATAAAATTTATACTTAAGCAGTCTTATTATTCAAGTATCTTTTCAAAAGTGATTGGTCGTAAATAATAAAATGGTAAAATACACAAAGAACATTTTACAAGTAGGTTTGGTCCATTTATTATTACATTTATTATACAAAAAACCGTATTAAAATTTTCAATTATTTCTTGTGTTATTGTAGTTTAAATAAGACTACCTATTTGCTGACTACATTGTCCAAAAAACTTTGAATTGCTTATACTCAAAATGACAAATTTTGAGTTTGTGTGCAGTGTTATTAAAAAACTATATGTTATAATCTTCTAAAAATTTGACTTATTAAGCTTTTCTCTATTACATTTAACCTAAAACCAGAAAAAAAGTAAGATTAATTTTTTTTTGTTTTCACCATTTAAAATATATTTAAAAAATTGAAATTTTTTATTTTTTATATTTTACAGTAAATTTTTTAACTTCATCAAATTTTTTTGCAACTATTCTGGTTTTAACACAAATATTGCACTAATATGTATCGGGTGGCCATAATTAAATTGACACTGCTTACAGTGTTCTGTAGAGCGATCTATTTGCGAAAATGACGCCACATTTTGTAGGAAGATTAAACAAGACGGGAGACGAAGGATTCCGCGAAAAAAAATAGTTCCAAAAGTCACCGCTATGGAATATTTGGCGCTGTGTAATAGAAAATTGAGTATTAACAAATGCAAATAAATACTGAAATTAATTTCTTAACTGTGCCAATGGATGTAATGTGAAATTTGAATAAAGAACTTCTTCTGATGATCAGCGTACGTGATATTGCAGATCACGAGACTTTATCGGTGTTTATGTAGATTTTACGCTATTTTAAAACTGTTGCCATATTACACTTGAACTAAATCAGAAAATGTGCATAATAAAAGGTAATTTTATTCCGTAATAATTTGCTTTTGTTAACACTCTATTTTCTATGACACAGCGCCAAATATTCCCCTAGCTGTGACTTTTGGAACTAATTTGTTTTTTCGCGGAATACTTCGTCCCCCGTCTTGTTTAATCTTCCTACAAAATGTGGCGTCATTCTCGCAAATAGGTAGCGCTACAGAACACTGTGAGCACTGTCAGTTTAATTATGGCCACCCGGTATATAATTTCATCACAATTTTTTTGTTACATGCATATTTTCTGATTTTATCAGGCTTGCAAGACATTCTTGTTTTATTTCTACAATTATGTGTATTTTTGAGTTTAAAATTTTAACATTAATTTATAAATTTAAAACTTTATTTTTTAAATAATGGGAACTACAATAACTATTTTATATCTAAAAGCAGTTTGATTTTAATTTTTTAAATAATACATTTGTTTTGACACTTGAAATACATTCAACGTTTTCACATTTTCGACAAGTTCAAAGATATCTTAATCTCTTAAACTATCTACAAACCAATATTTTTTATGAACCTCTTGTATTTTGAAAAATTCCCATTGGATACTTTTATGGCAGATACATTATTCTTATATAAACTATAAAATTGCAGTTTAGGAAAGTATAATAGTTATAGTTTAATTTTATTGTTACACACCTGGACAATAAAATTTATACTTAAGTGGTTTTATCATACAAGTATCTTTTCAAAAGCGATGGATCGTAAATAATAAAATGTTAAAATACAAAAAACTTTTTACAAGCTAGGTTTTGTCCATTTATTATTACTTGAAAAGTAGAACTTCTTAAAATGAATACCTAAAACTCTGACATGATATTTTAGAATAGTAGCGTTTTGAAACTCTTATGGCAGATACATAAATCTTATATAAACTAGAAAATTACAGTCTATGAAACTATGATCGTATAAGTCTAGTTTCATAGTTACACACCTGACTCATGTATTTTATGCTGAAAGTCTATCATCCTATAAGTATCGTTCAAAAAGCGAATGCTAGTGAATAATAAAACACTAAAATGCATAGCGAAAAGAGGTATCACGAAGGTAAAATATACCCTGTTTATATACCTTTAAAGAAATAAAACTTGGAAATTTTACTACAGAAGTTAAGATTATCATCAGATTGGGTTCTAGAGAACAGATTTGGATTTTTTAATAATACAAACATTTAATTTGGTCATGTTCAATTATAAATATATTGGGAAGACTTAGTGCATTTAAGTTTATTAATATTTTAACAATAGGAAGTCTAGGATATTAATATCAGTTATTATACATTTAGTTTGCAGGAAACTATGGATGACAATCCACCCTAGAAATTCAACCAAACTGATAACACTATAAAATACGATATATGTGTTTGTCAGTTCTTCATGTGGCTATTTGTAGAATTCTCTAGAAAGGGAAATTGAACTAATATCGCTAAAATGGCGAAACTAGTTTTCGACCCACTGAATAATTTCATCCACGCGCCATGACTACTGTTTTCAATTACTTTCTCTGACAATTTCATTCATCGGTACTAAAATAACGTCTAATCGATATGTATGATAATGTAGAATCTGCAAATAATTAATAAAGACCTCTATGTAGAAAAATTGCTTGATAAATTGCTTAAAATAATCTTTCTAAATGTGAGAATACTTATGAATAAATAAGTTAGTAAAATAAGTGTAGTCAAATTCATTTAAATTTCGAGATACATTTGTTAAATTAGAGTTGAATCTGTAAAATATTTATAGATGAAATTATATGCAGATTACTTTAATATAAAATAATAATCAAAGCATATTTTATAATGTTTACAGTTATCGTGAGAATTAATGTTGAATTTATTGTATAATATGTTGCTATTTCTGTCATTGGATCATCAAAAGGAAATGAGAAATATTGACTTACTATGTCTGAGCAAGTTATATGCAGGGAAATCTCTAAATAGCAGACACCTCGAAAACAAGAAATATGTCTATTGTTTAGATGTTTACCCTATTTGGAGGTTTAGATGCAAGGGGTTCAGGAAACAAACTATATGTATAATTCGTATTCTCAATGTAATGGATCCAAACCCACAAATTCCGGTAGGTTCGAATACCACTGAAACATGGATTTCCGTAGCCATTCGAAATTGGATTTAAGTAGTAGGTCCCGGCTTCATTGGCCCTCTTGTTCCAAAAGTCAACCTTAGCGCTCTAAACTAAAACCAAACCCGAAACTTGCTTATCTCCGTAAATTTGCTGACGGAAGGTGAGAGAGATAGTCAGTTGACTTGAATTGGACCCAAGGTAGAAAACTGTTTATAGCTGTTAAATTTAGGAGGCAATTTTTTTCCAGAAATAAAGAGCCATAAACTCAAATTACTATTATCGTCTCAACACAAATAACTGCCATTTTATTTTGATTAACAAAATTCTTTTATAATTATGTTTTTATTTTGAAAAACTAAGTTTTTTAAACCTTTGTACCGGATTTTTTTGGGGGGTAGGGGGGTTGTGTTAGATTAATTTCGCCACCGAAAGCTAGATGGCTGTATTGAGCGGTGGAAAAAAAACAAACTTTAGACGAATAGAAAATCCGTTGGGATTCGGCGTCGTTTTTAAATGTGATTCTATTCATATTCCTGTATTCTAGTCTTATTCATATATGAAACGGGTTTAAATCCTAACATTCATAATTCTGTATTCATTGCTCCGTTTATTCTCTATTTTTCCTGACGTGTTGTGTAATAAAAAGAAAGTGTGTTTGTTCAACAGCCGTTGTGTGGTTTTATACAGAGTCTTCATGCAAATCCCAAGAATAAACAAAAGGTAAGAAGTAACCTTTTTGATTCTGCATTACTATTGAACATTTGCATTTCTTATTTAACTTCAAGTTACATGATTTGATTCTTCATTACTATTGAACATTTACATATTATTTAACTTCAAGATAATTCTTAAAATCAAAGTTCAAGATTTGTAACTATTCAAATTCAAATTCATTAACTATTCTATCCAGGTTGTCTACGGGGACAAAATTTCTAGGGCTTGGCTTGATCACATTTCTTATCGATAATTAACAAACATAATTGATTCATATTATCATCTTACCAAACTTTAATAGAAATTAAAGGAACTATATTACTTCTTTGAGAAAATTTTTAGCATTTATTTTATTCTTAAAAGTATAACTTTGGTATGCACGTCATATACAGATATGCTTGCTGTATCAGGTGAAGTAAAAATCCACAACTAATACACTTTCTGATCACTGTATAAAATAAGGGAAAGTGCGAAAGTTTATCTGCTAGTAATGCCAAAATCATGTTGCTCAATGATGATTGATGATACTCAACGAGACGAAAAGGATTTGGGCGTGTGAACGGTTATAACTGGAGAAAGAGCCAGAAGCAAAAATTCTGAATATAAGTATCTTTTATCTGTAACAGATATGTAAAATGACCTATTCTGCCTAAAAATGGAAATCAATTCTGAGTTATGGGGTTTTTTTTTAATAAGAAGTGGGTATTAAATTCATTATTTTTTGCCTTCCATTTGAACAAAACTATGCCATTTCCGATTGTGTCAAATGTTGTTCACATTTATTGGAAGGAAAAATCGACAATGTCCCATAAAAATTCCACTTCTATGGGTACAAGTTACACTGTTCATTAGATTACGGTTCATGTCTTACACACTTAGTACCACTTTTAGTAGAAAAGGATGTAGGCATTATAAAAACATGAAACAGTAAAAGGATTATTATAGAAGTATATAATAAAAAAAAGCATAAAAAGATAGAAAGTACTTTTATCTGTAACAGATTTAAAGTATTTGATTAAAATATGAAATCAATTCTGAGTGGTATTTTTTTTATAAGAGTTTGAATAATCTATTATTTCATATTTTACTAATATGATATTTCCGATTGTGTCAAAAGCGTTGTTCACATTTATATTGAGAAGGAAAAATCGAACGTTTTATTATAATTCTTAATTCTAGATTTTCTAGATGGCGTAAACGTCAACGGTTTTACTTACGAGTATCAGTCTTCCTCAGCAGTTATAATTTTGAAAAAAAATAGGCATATATAAAAACATAAACAAATACATTATAAGAGAAGTATTTACGTAAAAAATAATGCATGGTAAATAGCAGATAGATATTTTTTTTATACATAATCATTGATTTAAAATTTTGCACAAACATCATATTAATATTTATGTATATATTCAAGACAATCATGAATTTCTTGTTTCTATATTTTAAAACGAGACCAACGTCTCGTATACGCGACGCAGTGATTTCCCTCGTCCGTAAAGCGTTTGCCTCCGCACATCGATATATCGCGTAATAGCAGATCTATTTATTAATTAACACAGCTAATGGCGTACGTCAACGGTTTTAAAACTCACGGGTATATATAAGCATAAAGGTAAAATGAAGACTAAATAAAAAAATACAAAGTACAAATACAAAAAAAAACAAAAAAAATACATATAAAAAATATACTCAAAAAAAAACATATACCAGTATGCAAAAATCAAAGCGCGCCATGGAATGACGTAAAGCTGCCGTTGAACTGGTATTTAAAAGGTTGAATCTTGCAGCTACCAGTAGTCTTCGTATGGTGGCCATGGATTCCGTTCACGACTACTGCTACATGTACCTGATATACGGCACCGGAAGTGACGTCATGCTTTGTTTTTCGTATTTTTCTAATAAACTATGTATCATACAAAAACGCTTATTTGTGCAGTTTTATGTACTCCCAACGAGGAATTTAGCTGTGCAGAGTTTATGAGGTCGTTTGGGGATACCCTGTATGCACATCCTTCTCTTACACACATATACATTTATATAATATTTTAAACTCTAGCATTTTAAATATATGACATAAAAATTTTTTTACGCATTTATTACGTTTAAGAAAATGATGTAAATTATAATTAATGTTGTACCTACTTTTATCTTACGAAATAATGCAATATGCATATTTTCCAAGGTGATTTCCGTATTTATAGACGCTTCAAATGGGTATCGCAGCAAACAGCTTTTTAATGCAGTTCCCCCGCTCGCCAATCTATAGAGTGTAACTATTCAGAATCTTCGGAGTTTCTAATTCACATTTGTCCCTCCAACACAGAACGATTCCTGTTTGACAGTGATATAGTTAAAGTCTCCTAATGCAGCTGCGTATTACATTTAGCCTTTCTGTAATGAATGCAAAAGCCGAAGGCTGGATTACTAAGAGCCTATTTAGCATTATACCAAAGCCCTTACTATTAACAGATGTGTACAATACACGAAAGAGAGTTGTCTGCTGGTAGAAAGCACGTTAGAGTCAATTAGTTCAGATATTGGATAAATATAGGGATATTAAACATTGGGTTAGGCGGTGCACCTTTAAGTAATGTATTTTCCAACCGAACAGTTCACTATATCGGGATTACATTAATGGGTAACTTTTCCAGCTTCTCATACATTCGCTTCCCGTAATGGTTTAAAACGTTACATGCTGATTAAATAAAGTAGATAATAAGTTATTTGGAAATAACTGGCAATTATGAGACGCAAACATGCAGTTATCCAATACATTAACAATTTACAGCGGTTTGCAAAATTACTTGTTTCAAAATTTCAACAAGTCATATATTTCTATAAACATGCATCGAATTTAGAGGCTAATTGTAAAATAGTTGGGTATTTTTTTTAAATATTCAGTTTTATGTTTTGCTTTTCTTTTTAAAGCAAACATATAGTCAATATAAAATGCATTATCATTAAATGTCTCTTCATAAACTTTGCTATTCTCAAAATTAATATTTTTATTGATAAAATAAAATGTGTTTTATTGAATCTATGACAAGGTTTATTAACCTTCTCTCACTTATCATACAGCCTAACGATGGACTATTGGTTAGGGTGCTGACTTTCTGCACCGGAGTTCGTGGGTTAGAATCCCGCTGTGGCATGGATGTTCGTGAATCGGCTTTAAGCTGTAGGTCCCGGGCTCATTAGCCCTCGTGTTGCAAAAAGTAAACCGTAGAACTCCAAACCCTTATTTTACGAAAAAAAAAATCTTTTTTCTGAATTGACATATTTTAAATGGTTTTCTAGATTATGAAGAGAAATAAATTCTTCTTGAGTATTTTAAGTATTATTCAACGAATTCTGTATAAAGCTTGATACGCTAATGGGAGGGGGATACAAAAGCAATACTGAAAAAATTAAGCAAAACAGTGTTTTGGTTAATTTAATACTCATAAAAACATTTTATACATCATAGATGATGATTAAATGATTATAATTTTTAAAACATAAAAATCAAATGTTTTAGCTCTGAATTTACTTTTTCAACAAATATGATACATCAACTTTCAATCTTGTACTTTTAACCTTTATTTAAAATTGAATTAAATTTTGAAGTCACATATCAGGGTTAGAGTTATAAAACTGTTTCAATGAAGGTAAAAGTTTATTTAAAATTTGTTATTTAATCATGTTTTATTAGTTAAATTAGAACATCATATAAAGTTAGGGAGTAAGAGGGTTAAATTAGTCTAGCAGTTATACATTCCTGTAGGCCATTTATTTTGTTTTAGAGATTTAATGGACAAAAAAGAATGCACAATAAGATTTCTTTGATCGCATTTCTTACAAAAAGTTGACATAATTCAATATATTTCTGTTAGAAATATTCTATACATTTAATTACAAAATTTTATTTTGATCTCTTTATTTACTATTTAACTTGTAAATAGTAACTTGTTAACTTGTAAATATAAACTTGTAAATAGTGTAGGTTATTAAAACAAAGGAATGTATTCAAACCTATTTGGAGGAAATTCTATTCTTATTATAATTAATTTCATTCTGATAACACATGCTGATATTTTGTAGTAGAATTATTTGAGTGTTTCACTGCCTTTAAATCATCAAATGCAGATGTTTTATAATATATATATATATATATATATATATATATATGAAAATTCATAGTTTTGTAAATTTTAAAGCAATACCTGAGAAAAAATCTTAAACGAATTCAATCGGCGATTATGTGTATTAGCTCAAAGGATTCGTTTAAAGGAAAATGTGTAGTAAAAATATTAAAAACACATTTTTTTGCTACAATTGCTTATAAATACACTGTAACGAAAGTTCCTTGAAGTGCAATTTTATAAAATCGTTCATGCATACAAAATTATTTAGAAGTTTTAATTGGAATTTAACTTTAAGCATTTGAATTTCGAAGAAAATCTCACAAATACTTGAAAATCTGTTGTTTCTCTTGAAATATCGACTACTTTTTAAAAAATCAAATAAAGATTACTAAATTAATATCGTTTAAAGTCACTGTAATTTTGATACCATAAAAATGAAGAACTGATATTTTGTATTAAAATTTATCCTCTTCTAGTGTTTACACATATTTAATCAAAATTACTTTCTATATTTACTCGTGTAAAATACACGTTTATTTTACATCTATTCAAAAGTTCAAGTTGTGCGTTATACAAAATAATATTTTCTACTTGTAATTAGTTTATATACGCATTAATAAAATCAGGAAGCAAATAAGAATAAATTATAAAGTAAAAATCGTATTCAGTAGAAGTATTGCTATATCTATATTTCTTTACTTTTGCACTTCTTACCTATATTACTTCTAAAATCACCAACTGTTAACATTTAAAACCAAATTTTCTACTTGAAGAATCGTGGCTATTTTTTGTGGCATATTGTCCTACTTCCAACTGAAATGCTGCAATATAACTAGATGTCTTCTCCATCCGGCTTCCACAGACTTATTGAATGAAGAGGAATTTATGAAATTATAATATCTATACAACACACTGCCTAAAAAAAGGGGTAATCTGCAAGGAGATCAGTTTTTCAGAATAGACTAACCTAATGACTAAGAATACCAATAGCAAGTGTGAAGGACTGCATTCAGAATAGAATCATATTCAGAATGACAATGAAAGAGTACTGACTCTAAAATCATTGGATCCTTAGCAATATGTTTATGATCAGTGATTTATTTATCAAATTTTAGCTGTTCATCTTTCAAAAGATATATTTTTCAATCATTTTTCTTCTAGAAAGAATGATAAACGTTCAATATGATTAAATAGTGTAAATGTTAGCGAATTATCATTATATAAGACAATTCGAATAAAAATTATATAGGCGATACTGATAATCTTTCTAGTTTAATAAAAATAAATCTTACTTCTTTCCCTGACAATTAAGAATTCGTTAAAACCCGTTTCATGATAAGATTCTTTGATTGCATTCAGCAAAAATATATTGAGTAACATGGTAAAAATTTAAAAATTAAAAGAGCAAATTTTATACTACTGCAAATTTAATAGAGAAAATATGGAATGGCCTATGAAAGAAAAATTTTGGTGATGATAAACAGTCTTTAATGCTTCTTTAAGAGAGAAAAAATATTTGCATCACTAATAAAAGTTAATTAAAGCGGTATATTGTTTCTCACAAAAGATTGTAGAGGACTTTAAAAAAAGTATTAGGTTTGAGTGAACAAGAAATAAAACATTAAATATTTGGATTGGTTAATGATAAACTAATATGTACATCTGTAAACAAAAGAAAGGGCTTGGAAAATATTTTTGAAAATCAATAAAGGTTAAATTTTTTCTATTGTATTATTTTAAACAACATTTAGTGAAAATAAATTTTAAAGTTTTAAAATACAAAAATATATTGCTATATTATCGTGTAAATAATGTTTATTACTAAGAATACTTAGTAACAGAAATGATTTATGTATTCAGGCTATTGATACCATGTATTAACTGATGAATAATGCGTTTAAAAAGAGTTTTATATAAGGAAAGTACATGAAAGTATGTTTGTTTTGACATATTATAAGTTTCTTTATACCTAATAAATTTATAAAAAAATTGTGATATATTACAGTCTTGTTTTATCTGTTACAAAATTATGAAATTATTCAATTTAAATGATGACTATGAAAGTATGTAATTAAGAGGAATTTAAAATTATACTTCATATCACGAAACGTCAGATTTAAAAAATTCCAATCACTAGATAAGCCTTAAATTTCTTCTGTATATATTTGTATTATCTACAGAAAGAATTAATATTATTTTGATAATATAACAGATAATTTTTGATGACTAATAAGTTTTAATTTCCTCTTCCTTCAACTTATATTCTACAAGAATAAAACGATACAAATAATTGTGAAATATTAAATATTTGTTTCGCCTGTTACAAAATTATAAAATTATTCATCTTCACTGAACAGAAAAATATAGAAAACTCCATATAAAATAAACTGAAATTATGCTATATCGGTATCCATACTATTTAAAAAATATTAATCACTAGATAACCTAAATTTTCTTCTGTGTGTATATATTTGTATTATCTACAGAATAAATTAATATCATTTAGATAATTTAACAGTTAATTTTTGATGACTAATTTTACTTTTATACTACATGAATAAAAAGATACAAAATTTATAATATATTCAAGAAATAATTCTTCTTAACAGACTACAGTAAAATATAAGGAACAATCAATATACAAGAAATTTAAATTATGTTATATCACTATCCGCAAGCTTTCAATAATTTTACTCAATAGATAAGCCTGAAATTTGTTTTGTTTGTAGATATTTGTATTGCGTATAGAATGCATTTTGATTATTCAGATAGTTTCAGACATTTTTAATGAATGATTAGTTATAATCCCACTATAATTCTATTTTTTATTCTAATTTTCATGAATTTTTAAACTTTTATATTTAAAAAAATTTGTAGTACTGTCGATTCATTCTTTACAATGCAGTTTTCAGATCACTGTAATTTAGGCTGTAGATTAATACATCTTTTCTAAAATAAGTAATCGTAATATAACATATAATTTGTTTTTATTTAAATGTCTAATGAATTTATTGTTCTATACGTTTTATTATAATAAATAAAGACGAATCTTTTCATGATTTTATAAGAGTTAAGTTAGGCCTTAAGCACACAAATTTTAATACCATATATTAATTTATCCGTTTACGTTTGGAGAACTTTTTTCTTTAAACGTAGAAATTAGTTCATGTTTTTACATTTTTAGATTTACTTTTTATATTATCATCGAGAATTGCTCTTAAAAAAATACTACTTAAGAAGTTTTTATAAAATTTCTAATAAATGAAGAAAATTTAGTAAAAAAAATCAGGTTTTTTCAAATGGTCTAATTTTTTAATAAATTAAATTATTTCCATATTTTTTAATGCAACACATTTCCTATACACTGGACTAGTGAATCATCTAAAATCTTTGCTTAATTTATATTTGGTAAAAAAAATTTTGGTCCTTCAAAATCATACACATTGAACTTTTAACGAATTTTCATTACCTTTATATCTAACTACGAGTGTAACATCATTAAAAATTATACAAATTTAAAGCTTTTAGGTCATTCACTATTACATACTATTAAAAGAATTTATAATAATTTTCAACAAAATATTTTAAGAACTTTTTGAGAAATCACATTTAAAGTTTCAACATTTTATTCAAAATACCGTTCTGAGAAAAACGCATTTGAAGTTTATGAAAGCTATATT
The DNA here is from genome assembly GCA_032207245.1 of Pardosa pseudoannulata. Taxonomy (NCBI): domain Eukaryota; kingdom Metazoa; phylum Arthropoda; class Arachnida; order Araneae; family Lycosidae; genus Pardosa; species Pardosa pseudoannulata. Next base: position 120,724,640 of record CM063498.1, read on the forward strand.
AACTACTAAAAAATTAAAATACATGTTTAAAATTCCCCACACTTTCTTGCTTAAAAACTGTCTAATTGCTAAGTTGCTAATTATTAAAAAAACTAGAAAAATGTTTAAACTAATCTTCATGAAAATTAAAAAAAAAAATTATGTCCAAAAAATGCTTTTTAAAAGGATTTAAATTCACAGCTTCCGGCTCCGAAGTCACTACTTCCATTTTGTTTTGACAGCTGTCACTAATGTTTAAACAGCTGTAACTTCTCTTTAAATGCGGAAGATACAAAACAAAAACAGATTTAGAATCTTGAAAGTTGAAATTTTACAATACAGAAATAAAAAAATTTGATTTTTGGCAAAAATTGACGTTTTTACTGTAGACGGATACCTTAAGTATTTAAAACCTTAATGGTCTATCGAAATGCCCTTCTGGCAAGGGCCAAGGGTCCAAAAATTATGTTGTTCCCTTGACAAAAAGATGTAATTAGGGAGAGGAAAATTTAGTTTTATATTACATACAACCACAACCGGAACACTTCCTCGTCGTTGTGAAAGCCTCTAACCTTTTAAATAAACATTTCGAAATGGGGAATAGAAGAAATGTCATCTTGACATCTGAAATAAGCCGATGATTGCTGACCACTTCGCGGAAGTAGCCGACCCTTCTTAACAAAAATAAATAATAAAAAGTTCCTTATCCCCCCAACTGGCGTTGTTCCAAGGAAAAGCGTAAACGAGTAAAAAATTGTCCCCCATACATTATGCATCTGCCCGTGATAAAACGTTCAAGAGCGGATTTAGGGTGAAAAAAAATCAAACAGCAAAACATATATTTAAGTTCCCATCGCTTAAATGTTTTTCCTCTAATGCGGTGTCCATTTGACTAAAGGTTTGTTGTCAGAACCCTGACAACTACAGATTCGCCAAGTGCTGGAGCAAGGCACGAGTGGCATGCTGAAGGCAAGTGCTGTTATTAATTTCGCATTTCATTCTTGGCCTCTTACGTATTCAGCGGGAGGTAAATTTTACATGAGGAAAGAGTGCAACGCATACATTGGCGCTAGTTCATTTGCTCAAAGGGTCTCATCGCGTAACGTTAAAAAAAAAAGCCTTGGGAAATCAGACATGCTAATTCAAATTATGCGCCAACTACAAAATATGTTACACGCCGTTAAGTTGAGAAAGATCATTAACCCCCCTTTCTTTGTGATATGTAAACAAATTATCCAAACGGCTTTCGTTACGGAAAAGTCGTTGAAAATGAGATCGATGTGACGTTAATAGGCGTGTGGCTGCGCAAATCTGAACCATCTGGGGCTAAAAATATAATCTTCCTCAAGATAGCTTCGACTGATATGTAAATGAATGAATAATACAAACTATATTCATAAATGGATTCGCAGACAAAAGATGGTAAAGGGAGCGACGTTTGTAATTAATTGAAACGAACAAAGGTAGGAAGTAAATGGATTATTCTTCTGCTATAGTTTTTGTTTCTTATTTATTTGGACGAGTTGATGTGCGGTATACAACGCTCTCAATTAATGGGATTATACATGACCACGATGCTATAAAGCTGAAAGGTTCAAAATCAAAAATGAAGTGCGCACATGAATTTATGCATATATTTGTGATAAAAATATTTTTAAAAATTGAATTAAATATTAAATACAAACTTTAAGTTTTGTATGAGTATATTCACACATAGACCCTATATGTTGGAAACTATAAGATTGTATAACTAATCTCTAATCTGTGATCATACATAATACTAGCATATAGCCCGTATTATGACGGGATCAGTAAAAGTTTTAATTCCTGAATTTTAAATTACCCTATGACGCAGGTAAAAAAAATGGTTTGTTTTTGGCTGAGAATTATCTGGTACATGCTCAATAATTTGCTTATCTTCATACTCTTCTAAAGTCTCCCGACACTGTGAATGCAGTTCAGAATGACGTTGAATTCATTTAGAAATATAATTCAAAGTTTTCTTAGCTACTTAAAATTATCGTTAAATTCTTCCCAATTTTTTGTCAGAGTAATTAATGGAAGTAAAGGAATAAAACTATAATTTCCCTACACCTGGAGGTAGATAGAATTTGTTATTAATTATGGTGTTAAATTTTCTTTGCAACAAAAAATAATCGATGATTAAATTTAAAATTATCACATATGTACCTAATCTATTCTTTAAACCAAATATAAAAGAAAATTATGTCCGTAATATCTAAGTTCAGTGATAAAACGTATGAAAATAATGCAGACAATATTTAAATAATTTAAAATAAGAAATGACTAAATGAGACTGTTAGAGAAATGACGTCATAATGCTAAGAAAAATATTATTTTTATCTACTTATAATGTGATAAATTGAATCGCCTGTGCTAACCGGGGAAAATAGAGCTTGAAATAATGGCATTAAACTCTCGAAAATTAGGTAAGGCGTGGATTTCGAACGTTTAAAAGACGATGTGATATCAGGCATATTTATACCAATTTATTTTAGAATCGGATAGATAGTTTAGGAAAAGATAAACTTTACTCGCTTTGAACTTCGCTAACCCTAACTTCTCAAGAATCCAATATTGATGCCCCTTTCCATTAAACATACAATTGCTTCATAAATTCGAGGACAGACAGACAGATAACTTATGCTGCTATTATATAGGAGCTATGCTTTATAATTCTAAACTTATTGTTTCATTTTATTTTTATGATCTTTTATGTGAGAGAGGGGGTGTAATGACAGCTTAAAAACTAGTGTGGTTGTAAAATCTTCTCGAAGAGTGCTTTAAATAGTAGATCTCGGTAAACATTAAACACAATTTTTTGAACCAAATACCAACAAAGTATTTTTAATTAATAAAATTGATGAAATTCTGATACATAATGTTAACTAATTTCTCAACTTTTGTCAAATCTTTAAAGTACCTTTATTTGTTTATTTTCTTGCAATCATAAGTTTTTAATTATTAAAATGGTTTATTTACATTTTAAAACAAAAAGACTGTTGGTAAACGAACATATAAAAACTAGCTATAACGTTTAAAAAAACCTCAAATATTTAATCCATATTGCATTACACCGTCATTATGATATATAGCGTATATTAAAAATTTCATGAAGAATTTTCCTAACTTTTAAAATTATCATCTAATTCGTAACTGATTAAGCTAAATATTTCATTTCTTTATCATGTACGTTTAAAATTTTCATCTTACACATATTTCCAGTTTATGATCTAATGTAAAATAGCCACAACTTGGATTTTAATGGACGTGTAGATGAAATATAATGGGCTTAGGATAGATAAAGGAATAAACTTTTAAATAAATCAATAAAATATTTTGGTCTAAATCGTCTATATCGTAGTTGGATATCTTAAAATTAATAAATTTAATTATCTCATTGCTATTATCAGTATCCTTGTGGAATTTTAGTATAAAAACTAGAAATTTTTGACATTTGCCTCTTTTATGAATTGGGGAAACTAAATGTTTCTGTTTGCATATGCTAAAAAATTTTCTCATCTGGTTAGTTTTGAGAATATTCATCATTCTAAATTCCCATTTTCCCCTGTCTGCATATAATTACAATTGATATTAACCAGTTCTCTGGAATAATGGGTAAATCCTTTTTAAATTAACGTTGTACGATTATCATTTTCTTAATGATGTGCTTTAGATAGTATGCTTATAGACTATATTCGTTTACAAATGACTTTCAGATGATGAGGAAGTTCAGATGTTATGGCATTTATTTTCTAAATAAAACGAGTGAATTATTAAAATAGAAGACAAGAAAACTTTATTTAATCATTTGACTGCATAGATTCAGTTTAAAAATGCTCAAATAAGTATCGATAGCGATGTTAGACAATTCAGCTGCATTTTCTTAAATTCCCAAAATTTAAATCTCTCGTGTGTTATTAACGGCATCATTGCATCGTTTCAGAATCTAAACGATTTTTTTACGCGGGCCACTTTGAACAGGTGAAATTCATTTCCCTAGAACATGCTTAAGAATTTTCCCTTCTGGTTAGTTTCGAGAAAATTCACTATTCTAAATGCCCATCTTTATGCCCCATCCTTCTTTTTTTCCACTTCTGTCGTGTGAGGGCAACAAATATGAATCTAATTTCAGAGGGAATCTTTGAACAAAGTTTTGTGTCGAAGTTCAGCAAGAAATGCTAAAGAAACTTTCCTCTTTCCAGCTGTGACCCACGAGCGGCAGCACATCGGAGAAAACACCAAACTGAAAAATAAACCTCTATCTACCTGGACCCCCCACTTCCAGTTTCAAAACCAAAATGCATATCCTCTGCATCAGCTTGTTTATAGAGGATAAACAAGTTTTCCTTCTATTTTTAAGGCATCCTTTATCGCCTCGCCATCTTTTTCTCTTTCTCTCTCTCTCTATTTATTTATTTTTTTTTTGTTGGCAATTCATATGCAAGAGAAGACGATTTGCATCCAGATAGCTTGCGTGTTCTTTACCAGTTCGAAATCTTTTCAAACAATTCCGTTCTAAGAAGGATTCGGCTCGTGGTTTTTGATCAGACTCGGAATTTTTTTTGCGGCGCGTTTCCTGATTTAAATTTTCTTTTTCGAATTCGAATCATACGTATGTGACTGGGATACGTAAACATTTAGTTTCTTCTTATATGCATATGCTCATTTCGGGGTTTGGGTAACAGATTTATGTTTACACTTTCTTAATACCGTTTGGAAAAAAAAAGAGTGCTGATTTAAAAATAAAAAATAAGTTTATCCTCTCTGGGTAACAACGTATATCTCTCGCAGAAATGGCCTTCGATATTTTTCTATAGTTGCTGTTTTACATGCATAGGGATGGAATATTTATTGAGCTTAAGTAAATTTTTTTTTTCTGTTTCTTCTCAAAAAATGTTGGATTTTGAAGTAAAAATAAGACTTACGACAAAAGATTTTATTTTAATCTCAAATTTCTTTCATGAACTAGCTCAGCAGAATAAAAGTATTCTGCTAAATGCTAATTTTTTTTCCTAAAAATTCGTGAATGTAATGTAAAAATTTCATTTGTTTATCCCACTTTGAAAGGAATAATAGAAGTTTCCTTTCCTTTGTCATATGCTTCATTCATATAAGTAAACATTTCTTTTAAGTTTAGATAAAAGGTCTTAAACTTTCTTCACGAATATGCTGATAAGTGTACCGCATTTACTCGTGTATAACCAGCAACAAAAGCTTTGACATACACGTTACTTTATAGACTGTTAACCAATTGATACTCGGACATAATGACAAGTTCAAAAAATTTTCATATGCTAAAGGTGACTCTGCCGAATGATAGATGAATGGGTAGGACACTACTCTTCGGTATCAAAGTTCAAGTGTTCGTATTCCACTGTTGACATGGATGTTCATAGCCGTTCCAAATCGGCTTAACTCTCCGAGTGGAACACACCGATTAAAAAAAGCTCCAAAAATAAGCTAAGGTTTATTGTGTCAATGGCCAAAACGTTCTATGATTTTTACTTCACCCATTGTCGACTAGAATGGAATACAGGAACCCCACCCTCGTTATTGTCCCTTTACTTCCGGTTATAAATAGATACATAAATAAATATTATAGATTGTTAATTTTTAGTACACATAAAGCTCGTCAAGTCTCGAAGATCATCCCATAAGATATAATGGATTCTATAAGTACAAAAAAATATTCTTAAATAGAATTATTTATATTTTTTACGAAAGTTATCCAAGATACTTAAGTGGTGCAATTAGAGATACATCTGTTACCGCAAACGAAATACTTCGAAATAGAGATTTACAAAGCCATGAAAAGCTATCAGCGTCTTTGTGCCTCAGGTAGTAGAGGTGCACTCCTCAATAAATGTCAGTCAAAGAGGGATGCAATTTCTAAACAATTGACCTGACCCTCCTACCTCAAACACTAGCAGAAATTACATCCATTTTTAGAGGTCGAAAGTTGTACGTGACAATCGCTTTGAAGACATCATCGGTTTGACGGGATTGTACGTGTGAACCGCTTAGAGGGTTAAAGAAGCAATAGGTTCCGGTATTGTTATACATAGGATAGTAAAAAGCAGGTCTCTGTAGCTCTCCAAACCTAAACTAAAGTTGAAAGTTCTGCAAACTTGTTATTCGTCGTCTTATATCAGTGGGCTAATCCACTACTATTGCAAGACTGTAGAGAATGAAATTGAGGACTTAGTACACCACTCAAGGGATAAATACCAAGAATTGTATTTTCTTTATATTCTATAAGAAATGAGTATTTTGAGCCAACGTGTCATAAAAAAGTGATATAACAAGTACTGTTTATCATGTAAAAGAGAATGGAACCTATTTAAAGTGAAAAATTCAGCATTGAAATTTAATAATTACTATAATTAGCACAGTAGTATATAAAAAATTGCAAAAGGAAGGAAATATAGATTAGAAATACTTTTATGTGGTAAAATTTTTAACTTTTTGTTTTATTTTTTGAACACCAGTATTTTTTTCAAATGATTATAAAATTTTTAAATAAAGATTATTCATATTTATATACTTACTTTTATTAGACACTTTATAAAATAAATTTAAATTATTTTTAAATTTAAAGAAATCTTATCAAATTAATATTTATGTACATTAAAATTGTTTACATTAAGTACATTTTAAATGCAAACTTAAAGATTTGTTTCAGTTTTCCGCTTTATCTAGTTTTTTATTAGTTTATTTATACTTTTCAGTGCTTTATTTCTTGCTTGAGATAGAAGATGTGTGGTAAGAAGAAAATGTAGTATGATTACATAAAGGAGTCTGGCGTAACAAAGGGGTGGGGGTTGTAAACTCCTATGAGGTTGCTGTATATATGCATTAGATATGTCACGATTCATGTATTAACTTTGAAATTTTTGTTGAAGGAGAGAAATCCTCCTTCAACCCACGAGGATTGCTGTATGTACGTTTTATATATGAAAGGATATATGCAGCAATCCTCATGGGTTGAAAGAAGTTTGCTGTATTAATTTGGAAGTTTTAGTTGAAAGGGGATATTCCCCCTTCATGAACACTTCTCGGTACTCCTCTGGAAGATGTAAAAATTATTCCATATATAAGCATACTTTAAATTTTTGTTCTAAAGTTCTGGAACAAAATGTTCACGTAATACAGTTATTAAAATGCATATTATTATGTAGGCGAAAAGAAATTCAAAATAGACTATCATGTGCATCATTCGCCTTTTAGACAATTTTTTTATTTTAAAATTTCATGGTTAGTTTTTTTATTATTATTGATTGAAATGAAGTAATTAAAAGGAAAGGAAATTTGTTTTTAAAGTAACGATTAAAGTAAAGATTAAAGTAATGACTCAATTCCAAGGGAGGACTTGCTAAAGTACACTCTGAGAGCCTATAGAGATAATATTAGCGGAATTTGTTTACGGCAAAAATTATTTGTTACTAATATTAGTGCCCTTAAAAAATATTTCTTTTTTTTTTAAATATCTGCCTTACACATGTAGTACATGGAGAATTTTTCCAATTCAACTAATTTTTTTTCATAAACTGTCAACAGGTACATTTTGTTAAAGTAGAATAAAAATGGATCGTTAATATTTAAATGCAAATATGTCTTTATACATGTAAAAAAAAGATTCTACATCGTTAATCCTAGGCTTTTTGCCTTATGTGTATGTTATTTATTATCTAAACTTCATCCATTAAACAAGTTTTGAATATTTTTATCTATACCACCTAATGATCTTAAACAGGCATTAACAACTTTAAACCTTGTATATGTCCAAAATATGTTATTAACTCCTGATATATTAGAAATCATATTAAACTATCATAATTTCCAAAGTATGCATGAACAGTTAATTCTAAAAATGGATCTCCATTACGAAACGCTAATTATTACAGAAGAGATGAAATCGCATTGTTTTCGATAAAATAAGGTGAACCTATTAAGTTAAATATTTAACAGTTATGCATTGAAATAAATTCTAGTATTAAACTAATGATTACTTAATAGCGCTGTTTGAATGCCCCCTCATTAAAATTTATATAGTGTCCGTTAAATTTGATCTTCGTAGGCTTTTGTGTATAATAATAACATTATGATTATTAGAAGGTCTTAGATTCATTATTCAAAAATTTTAACATATTAGAGCTGTATTTACTGGTACACATTCAAAAGAAACCATTTCTCTCGCCACTCCTTTCCTTTTAAGAGGCAACTGTAATAACAGAGTATAGCTTAAGATAATATTTCAATATTGACTAAATGGAAGCTAGGGCTCTTAAATAAACACACCTTTAGCAACAAAAGATTTATAGCTCTATATAAATCGCCAATATCGCTTAAACACTTCCTATGTTCGCTCTCACAACAGCAGTGAACAATAACATCATCAGGGCTTGCGGTCGCCATCTCCCCCCTTCCTTTCCTCTTGACAATTTGTTAGGAAAAGGGGGAGAAAGTGCCTGCTGTTCCCCCCTGTATATTTGTAATCGTAACCTTCTTTATGGGCGGTCGTTCTCTTGTTAAAGGGGAAAAGTGTTGACAATTATAAATCTCCCAAATTATCGTTTAACCTGGTCTGTTGTAATGAAACATATGCCTTGCAATTTACGGGAAGCAGTGTCAGGTAAGTATTAAGAAGGTTTGACATAAGGGACTTCGGAGTTTGCTTATTACTGGCTGTATTGAAGCAAGTGAAATTAAATGAAATCTAAATGGTTCGGATGGTGTTACATGCTTGATCGTTAGTTGTTCGGAATTGGAGTTGATTGAGAATAGTAAATTAAAGGGCAGCGATTTTAGCTTAGCACATACTTAATGGTTCGTTTGCTTAGGGGAGGTAAACTTTTCTCAATATTTCATAGGTTATTAATTCTTAGGAAGTTTATTTTTTTAAGAAAAGATAAATTTATATTTGATATTTATATATGAATACAATACAACTTGTTTTTTACGAGCCGCGATTTAAAGAAAACCTGATTTTAACGAGGAATACGAAAATACTTGGATGGTACAATCTTAAGTTTATGGTAGCATAACTCCCTTTTAGTGAGCAAACTCCGGTTTATAATGAACAATATTTTTGTGATTCATAATATTTCAAATGACTTCCACCTCATTGGTTTGGCTTATTCTACCTAGGAAAAAATTCTTTTAACATTTCGAAGGCAGCTAAAAGTTAGTAAGTAATATTAACTCCCCAAATAGTTTTAACGGCTTATAAAACTTCAAACCTTTGGCCAAACGGTAGAACTGGCAGAATGGCAGAATCCAAATAGCGGATAAACTTCAAAGCTTTTTTGAAGCTAGAGGTGCAAATGATGATACTTTCCGAGCCATGCGTCTTCTCTGAAAAATAATAAGACAGTTAAAATATAATCTAGTTTCATTAGCAGACGTATATATATATATATATATATATAATATATATATATATATATATATATATATATATATATATATATATATATATATATAATATATATATATATATATATATATATAATATATATATATATATATATATATACTATATATATATATATATATATATATATATATATATATATATATATATATATATATATATATATATATATATATATATATATATTATATATATATATATATATATATATATATATATATATATATATATATATATATATATATATATATATATATATATATATATATATATATATATATATATATATATATATATATATATATATATATATATATATATATATATATATATATATATATATATATATATATATATATATATATATATATATATATATATATATATATATATATATATATATATATATATATATATATTGTTAAGAACCTTTACAACTTTGTGCATATTATTTCCTAGAAATTATTCAGTAGGAGATTATTAGTTGTTGTGGATGATATGTAATGTTATTATTTTACATATCATCCAAAATTTAAATATAATGTTCTGATAAGTAACATTTGATTTCATATGTTACATTAAATTTCATATGTTACTTATCAGAACATTTGTTCTGATAATTAACATATGAAATTTAATGTAATGTTCTGACAAGTTAATAAAACAGTGGTGATTATTACTTAAAAATGTTTCTCTTTTAAGGTTCCTGAAACCTTGAATTGAATATAATAAATAAATATTTACCAGATGTTATGAATCGAATAATTAAAAATTTTTTATTATCTACGATGCAGATTATGTGAGGACGCATTGCACTCTTTCGTGGTAACTCATTCATGCGCCTAGTATTTTTAACCCTTAATATCTACGTATTATAGATCAGAAAAATGCTGAAAATTGATATCATTTACACGGTATACATTTAAAGGTGGTTTTGTTGGTTGTTTCTACCCTGAACTATTGAATCTAACATTATTTGCTTGTTGAATCCATGCCAAATGCCGATTTCATTTCTTAGTTTTACTCGTGATTATTATTGAAATAAACTTCGGATTTTCTAAATAAAAAGTATAAATAAGTACATAAATATGTGAAGAAACCAGAAGTAGATTTCTCAGCAATGACTTTTGAACATTTAAGTAATTGTGTTGCATATTTTCACTCGGAGGGCATTGTTATAAAATATTGGAGAGCCCGTGAACTAATGGCTTAGGAGATAATTGTCCGACATTTGTAAAAAAAAAATAAAATTTCTCTGCAAAACAATCTCAACTTCTTTTTGAAAAGACAATTTTGTGTAAAAAATTTTGCAATATTTATAAGAAATATGTATTTTTGTTTGTAGGAAATACACTTTTTCAATAAAATCTTACTTCTTTTAACTTTAATTATATTTGAAGTTTTTGAGTTCTAACTTTTGAGAAATATTTTATAATTCGGGATTATAAGATACAAAAGATTAGAAATCATAGTTTCACAGGAAAATTATTTAAAAAAATCATAAGATATTTTAAAATTTCTCTGCAAAACAATCTCAACTTCTTTTTGAAAAGACAATTTTGTGTAAAAAATTTTGCAATATTTATAAGAAATATGTATTTTTGTTTGTAGGAAATACACTTTTTTCCCATTAAAAATTTTTCTTACTTCTTTTAACTTTTAAAATTATATTTGAAGTTATGAATTCTAACTTTTGAGAAAATATTTTATAATTCGGGATTATAAGATACAAAAGATTAGAAATCATAGTTGCACAGGAAAGTTATTTCGATAAAAAATCAGCCAAGATATTTTAAAGAGAAACTTTCTTGGCAAACAATCTCAAATTATTTATGTAAAGACGATTTTGTGTAAAATAATTTACAATATTTATAAGAAATATATATTTTCGTTTGTAGGAAATACACTTTTTTCCAATAAATTTTCCTTACGTCTTTTAACTTTTAAAATTATATTTGAAGTTATGAATTCTAACTTTTGAGAAAATATTTTATAATTCGGGATTATAAGATACAAAAGATTAGAAATCATAATTTCACATTAAAGTTATTCCGGTAAAAAATCAGCCAAGATATTTTAAAGAGAGACTTTCTTAGGAAACAATCTCAAATTCTTTATGTAAAGACAATTTTGTGTAATAGAATTTACTTTATTTATAAGAAATATGTATTTTCGTTTGTAGGAAATACACTGTTTTTTTCAATAAATTTTCCTTACTTCTTTTAACTTTTAAAACTATATTTAAAGTTATGAATTCTAACATTTGAGGAAATATTTTTTTAATTCGGGTTTATAAGATACAAAAGATTAAAAATCATAGTTGCACCGGAAATTTATACCGGTAAAAAATCAGCCAAGATGTTTTAAAGAGAGACTTTCTTGGCAAACAATCTCAAATTCTTTATGTAAAGAAAATTTTGTGTAAAATAATTTACAATATTATAAGAAATATGTATTTTCGTTTGTCAGAAATACACTATTTTTTTTTCAAGAAATTTTTTTTAATGTCTTTTAACTTTTAAAAGTATATTGAAAGTTATGAATTCTAACATTTGAGGAAATATTTTTTAATTCAGGTTTATAAGATACAAAACATTAAAAATCATAGTTACTCCGGAAAGTTATTCCAGTAAAAAATCAGCCAAGATATTTTAAAGAGAGACTTTCTCGGCAACCCAAATAGCCTTTTTTAAAGCAATGATCATGCCACTTTCCCTCGTATTTTCGGATGATATTTTTATCAGCAAGGTCTTAAAACGGCCTTCAGTTCCGGTTCCATTTAGAATAAAGTACCCGTAATGTTAGCATTTAGTACTCTTTTACTGAGTGCGCGGACAATAGTGACACTATCTAAAGTGTTTTAGAATACAAATGAGTGTTACGATGCATGATATACCCTATTAGATGTTTCAGGGAGCCCGTTTAACAAATGAGGTGGTCCTTTCAATGACAATAGAAAAATAAATGGTGATAGTACAGATATTCTCCGCAGTTTTTCTCAGGAAAAAAGTTTTGTCGAACCGGAATATCCTGGAATTTTTTTTTCCACTGCAGTTCCGGCAGAAAAAAAAATTTAGTTTGCGGTTGACGGATTCTGTACAATTTTTTTTCTTCGCGGAGCGGTGATAAAGAATGGCAAAAAATAATTATAATTAATGACTAAAAGGTTATATTCATTTTACTAATATATTGTCATCTTTTCTTTTTTGTGTAAAATTAGTTACTAGATTCAATTCAAGGAAATAAAACTTATTCATGCATTTCCACTCTTTGCCAGCTTTTACTTCCTATATATTGGAATTAAGAATATTGTAAATCGAAAAATCAATTTTCTCAACAGTTCTAAAAATTTCAATAAAATCTTTATGTTATTATTTCTAGTCATAACCTATATACACTGGTGAACAATTTCTAAGGAGGCATCACAAACAGCTATATAGTGTATCAAAATGTAAGTGCCCTTGGATTCCAAGTAAAATAAAATAATCACAAAATATTAGGACATTACTAAATAGATAATTTTTGTGCTATGTAATTCAGAAGATTTTCAAAGATTTTCAATGGACAAAATGTTCATTTTATGCTGAATACACAAAAGTATAGAAATACAATTACAGTCCACCGGCATTCTGGAGTATGATGCCAATACAGAATATGACTATCATGAAAGGTGATGCAAGATTCCACACTTCGTATCATGCTTTGTGCAACATTATCAAGTAGTTTGGAGGTCATTGTAACCAAAGGTAGAAAAAGAAGGACATTTTTCGCTTAACTTTCTGACACTACTGTCTGAAAGTTTTGAAAATAATCTTTATATGAATCACATGATAAAGCGTAGCAGCACATTTTGCAATTTAACCGTTAAACGCTGAATATCTTTTGTGTATAAGAATATTATAACAGTATCTGATCCAGCTGGATATATCTTCAGTAATTAAAATAAGCAGCTGTGACTTGTGAGCTCATGATGAGTAATGTATAGATAAATATTCCAGCTACATTAAATATAAGTTTAAATTTAAAAATAATATGTACATAGAAAACAATTAAAAAACGGTACGATAAATGTAAAATAAAATCAAAAATAAAATATACAATTATATGATTAAATGTGATTAAATACTAATAAAATACCAGCTATATAATATAAAATTATTAAATGAGAATTAAATGTGAATAAAATATGAATAGAATAATATTAAATACGATTACATTCCAGTAAATGCTATTAGAATATATCATTCTACAAGATTGGAAAAGGGGATCCTAGGAACATCCAATGAAAGTTTTCAACCAAAATGAGGGAGGGGCTTAATTCATCCACACAAGTAGTGACCATGATAAGTACTGCTTGACTGAAAGCAAAGTAAAAATGGATAAGCAACGTATAAATAACTTGAATATTATAAAAATTGAATTTCAAAACAGAGGAAAATACCGAAAATGAATTAAAATGTTTAAAATTAAATTAAGTAATTAAGGGAATTTCGATAAGGCTAAGTAATAAGTGAAGCCCTAAGCCTAATCTGAATCCACATAATCTGCAAAATGTTAGGGAGTCTGAACTTCCTGAGGCAAGCTCTCTCTTTCAGATATATCTGGGAATTTGCACAAACAAGTTATTGATTTGATATTGGCTATGGTTTGTGACGTCGCTACAAGACATTGTTTTCACTAAGGGGTTTTGTTAAATCCTAGGGCAGGGCGACACTCTGTCTGGGTTTTTGACACTACACTACAAAGGATTGTCGCTTCGACCACGCCTTGAGATGTCTGAGGGGAATCCGAACGACAGACGGGACAACGAAATGTCAGACAGTAAAGCGCCCCCGAACAAGACAATCAGAGGCTACCAGGATACAGATGCGGAAAGATAAAGCCCATGGGAAGAGGCGAAAGGTGACGTCAGGTGGCGTGAGTTTTTCGCCGGAGAGTCAATAGAAAAATTAGAACGAACAGAGGTTCGATTTGTGGCGGTTGGTTTTTTTTTTTGGTGACTAATTTGCAGAGGAAAAAATCAATGTTAAAAATTAAAATATACATGATGTAATACAAGACTACAATAAGACAGTTTTTTTCCCAAGGAAAGACAAAGTGTTAAAGTCAGTATGAATCGAACATGAAAAACGGATTGTGAACGTACATGAGATCAAAAAGATCCGATCTTGACCAATTCAAAACTCCAAATCAGCGAAGTTAAATTTCTATTTATTTATTTTATATTTTGTGTTATGGTTTATTCTACATTCAGAATGTTTAAAAAATTAAAAGCCCTCTTCTGGACTTGTCCTTCAGCCTCATTAGACAATTCCTGTTCTCCGTGGCTGTAGCCCCATGTCCCCTGATCTCGGTTCTTCGTTAGAAACATAAGAGAAACATAAAGACATCCCAAAGAAACAAAAAAGCATCTTCTCAGAAAGAAACATATGTCCCATACCACTTTCTGATAAACTAAAATATAAAAAAAGTATTTTTGTACTAAAATTCCCATGAAATATAACACAATTAGTATGATTGGAATTTCTTTAAATATGTAAGAAAATGGAAATTCAGGACCTTGTTAATAGAAAAAATATAATCATCGCTTTCATATGAATACATAAATAAATAAAACATAAGATATATAAAATGAGAGTTATTACAGTAATTATCTATAAAAGAAATAAATGGAAAGTAGAAACATGCAGCTATATTAAAAGAAAAAAAAAATTCTTCTAAGAGTTTCACAACTTCATCTGACTTTTTAACAGACTTTGTTCTCTTGGGTAAATCGTAGAGGAATTTCTTCGAATAAAAAAATAAGCTATTTGGTGAGCAGCGATGATCTATTAAGCATTCTCTCTCTCTATCTTTTTTTTTATTCTCGTAGCAGCTCGATTTGGAAATACCTAATGTAGCTGTCGTCGATATATCAAGACCAAGAAAAATCTACTCATAAAAAGTGTACCTTTTAAAATATATTCAGCTAAATTTTGAGCAACATTTTAAAATTTTTCAAAGTATTTCAAATATTTCCTCGTTGAAATCCTACTAAAAATCTCACACTATAAATTATCTAATTGAATTTTTTTAATCTAATCAATTTAGTTATACTTCAATTTATGAAAAATATATTGAATAATAAAAATATTCGAAGTATTTCAAAAATTTCCTAGTTGAAATCCTACTAAAAATCTCCTACTAAGAATTATCTAACTGAAATTTTTTATTATAATCAATTTAGTTATACTTCAATATATGAAAAATATATTGAATAATAAAATTTTTCAATGTATTTCAAAAATTTGCTAGTTGAAATCCTACTAAAAATTATCTCCTTGAAATTTTTTATTATAATCAATTTAGTTATACTTCAATATATGAAAAATATATTGAATAATAAAAATTTCCAAAGTATTTCAAAAATTTCCTAGTTGAAATCCTATTAAAAATCTTCTATTAAAAATTACTTGAAATTTTTGAATCTAATCAGTTTAGTTATACTTCAGTATATGTGTAAAAATTTTCATAATTCTGCATAAAAAATTTACAAAGTCACTTTCCATCGTCATCTCAGATTGAATTAAGTGTCAAGAACACTAGATTACCTTACTAATAATTTGTTTAATTTTCTGTATTATAACTATCACCAACTCTCTTTTTTTATTTTCGTCATATGTTTAACTTCATTGTCCCAAACAATTGTTTTTTAAACTATTTATTTTTATTCTCCAGAAACAAAATGAACTCGTTTGAAAGTAATATCAGAAATTATTCTTCAAAAATCTTGCACTTTTATGAAAAATAAAGAAATATATTGCCTTCGAAAATGAAAATTTTTACTATTGTGAAAGGATACTTTTTAACTCAATTTCTCCTTCAATAAAAATTTTGTCATGCTGAAATTTATTACTACTTCAAAGAGAATAAATGAACTAGGAGAAAGTAATATTTCTCTCCTCTACGAGTAAAAGAAAGAAAAATATATTATTTGAATATATTTTCGACTTATGTTTATGTCATTTTCCACTCGAGTGCTCTCTTAAGTATTTGAGTGTATTTATTTGATATGAAGAACCATTTAATCGAGCACAGATGCAACTGCGATATTTTTCTTATTAAAAATTCTATCAGATTATTTTTTATCATTTGAAAGAATTAAACGAAGTATATAACATAAACCGAGTCAGCAGCAACCGGCTTTATTTAAAAATTCTTCTTAATGCTCTATAAAATTTCCAAAAATATTAGAAAACTTATATTCTGAGTAGGACTGAATCATAGACTGATTGGTTTCGAAATTTTAATGCGCACGGACCCCTTGTCATGGCAAATAGCTTAACCTCAAACGAAAAATTCTGTTCAACTACATAAAAAAAATTCAATTTTAAATTTTGCATTTTTCATAGTTGCGCAAAAATAAAATATATATCAAACATTGTGATATTTAAGTGATATCTATTAAAATTATAAATCGCTAATTATATATATATATATATATATATATATATATATATATATATATATATATATGTAATGTCGTGATCCAGAGTTAAGGCGAATGGAAAACAGTCTTCTTGATTATAATAATTTTACTAAATCGTTTCTTCTAAAAGTAAAACCTGGGCCATTTACATTGTTTGTGGCGGAGCTAAACGTGGAATAGGTGTTCACATTTCCATGTCTTTGCGTTGACTGTTTGCAAACTCATCAAATAGCTCAAAAATGCTTCCGCCTGACCGGATGACCCCAAAAGCTTACTTGAGAGTGTGTCTTTTTCATTTATTTTATTTTTATAAAAGAGTTTCCTTTTTAAAATCGTTTTTCACTCACGTAATTTTCAACTACCCCTTTTTTAGACCTGACATATGTATATATATATATATATATATATATATATATATATATATATATATATATATATATATATATATATATATATATATATATATATATATATATATATATATATATATATATATATATATATATATATATATATATACATATATATATATATATATATATATATATATATATATATATATATATACATATATATACATACACACACACACACAACACACACATATATATATATATATATATATATATATATATATATATCACTGCTACTAATGAGATGGGTGAACTTGATGGATTAATATGAGATTATTTATGTTCGATGCTATGTTTGTAAGTAAATGCCCAGATTATATAGTGGTTAGCCTGTTGTGCTCCCACCCGATAGGGGTGGGTTCGATTCCCGATTTGCTTTTGGATTTATTTCTGTGCTTATCGGTGAGGAGATCAGCTGTTTTTAACCTTTATTCTCAAGCAGATTGTGCCAGCGTAACAATGGAGCCATGTATTCTAGGGTTGTGACACTGTAACATAATAGCGGTAACACTATTATGTTATAGTGTCTGTGGCTGGCCGATGAAAGTTAATATCCTGACATATCGATAACCCACCTAACCTCACCAGTCTATGTGTACCACGGAAAATAAGTGATGTCATACTAATCCAACATCACTTCGGGGAACTTTAAAAACGGGAGCGAGTCAGCTCTCGGGGCTTTTTGGTTTTAGCGTCTTTTGGAAACTGGCGTAGTTTGCAGAGCGACGTGTCCACTAAAGAGAAGAAAGTTTTGATGAGTCGTGGGGCTTCTTTGTTCTTCCGGACTTCGGGCTGTGAACCAAGTCTTAACTGATAGAGTACCATGAGTCTAAGGATAGAAGATTTCTCTTCATTTTTGAGGACCAAGTTGACAGTAAAGTATTAGGGAGCAAAGTGTAAAAAGAGAAGTTTTCTCTTCCCTGTTATCGACAGCAGAGGATCTCTATTCTTTGGATCTTTATATATATTCACTGTATATACCCATTTTATACAAGATTCTTCAATAAAGGACATTTAAGTGCACTAATTGTCTGTGTGGTTTCCTTAAACACCTATGCAGTTTGCTCTAGATGCTAAATAGTTTTCAATAGAGACAGATAATACCCTAATTATATGGTGCTCCCAAAGTAAAAGTGTCAAACAGCGGGCATGGTGAAATGTTAATAAAGGCAGAGTGCCTCGAATTTGTTTTCAAAAAAAGTGTCAGTAACATTCTCAAGTCACCACCATTACTAATTAAAAGTTTAATGTTTGTTGGGAATGAGGTTCATAAAATAAGTAAATGTCCAAAAATATAAACTTATTTATTTATTATTATTTAACTTTAAAAATGAAAATGAATCGCAATTATTTTATTTTGTAATAAATATTCCGTTGCCAATTCACCACAACTAGTTCACATTTTATCATGTTTCATTTTATTCCTTTATATTTGTTCTGTGCTATTTTTTTGTTTGAGATAGATGTCTGGTAAGAAGAAAATATCTAGGGCCCAAAAGTGGTATGATATGGCCGGATTCTGTTCAACAGATAACCGTCAAATATATTCGGTTTATAGTCCAAATATACCCGGCTTCTGGTTATGTACGTAAGCAACTGTTGTTGCTTGGAATAATACCACGTCAAATTAAATAAAAAAATATTCAGAATTTGAAAAAAGATCGTAAAGTTTTGCACAGTGTCATGTAGAATTTCTGCACTGAATTTCATACCTCTAGGTTGTAACGTTGCCGCGCAATCATCTTACATTCATTCATACTAAGCATTTTATTTATTAGATACTTGTCCTACGACCTTCACGAAATATCTTTAAAGAGTAATTTTTTAAGTTTCCAAAAGTTGCCATAAGTAGGATAACTTACCAAGTATGGCGACCATAAAATGTGGCAACCATTGAAATTTTCAGACATACCCGAAACCTACATGTTTATTTCTTTTTCTGCCAAGGCAGTGGATTTGATCCCCAAAAATCGGGAAAGGGGAACTCTCTCAGGAAATTCCGGCTTTTACATATACATATAAGCATTTTACATAATTTTTGTAGCAATATCATATATTCCGTAAGGAAGCATTCCAATTAAACATTTATTGCTATATATTATATATATATTGCTATATATTACACATATTATACTATTGGTGCATATTATACATTTTATATTATTTCAGTTATATTAAAATTCTTTTAAGGGAAAAACTAAATTAATAATTTTTATTTTACCTTACGTTGTTTAAATTATTTTAGTTTTAAATATTAAACCTACTAAAATTACATAAAATTTTAAAATTGAAGTGTCGTTTGTCAACTTATAAAAATAATATTCTATAGCAAACATAATTTTTGCTTTATATTAAATCAGGAAAAACTTTATGAATTATTTACGATTTTTTTTACGAAGATTCTTCAATCAAGAGATTCCATGTACCATTAAAAACCCATAGTTCAATATTTTCTGCTCTAAAAAAGTACAAAAATTTTTCACGAGTCAAGGCATTGCTACCACCATTTTGTAATCTTGGAAAAATTGGTAGTACCATAAAATTAAAAAATAAAAAGTACGTTGAGGCAGATATCGTGTTTCGTCTAATCCTCCAGGCTGGCATTCATTGAAGGTGGTTTCATTTTTCTGTCAGAAAAGGAAAAAAATTCGATCCACTTTGAATAAAGTATTCGGTAGTAATGGAAGCTTATAATGATACGGAAGATAAATAGGGAGCACTCACTGTTATCCTTGCATATTTATTTCAAACATGAATTTTTATGACGTCCAGCTCTTAAATAAGGAGAAAAAGCCTGAAATGATTTTAAAAAATTAAAAGTGTATACAATTTGAAATGAGTACATATATGTGTTATATTGCTCGAAATGATAAAAATTTTATTTTGTGACAAGCACAGTTTATATTTTATGCTGAACCAGGAAATACAGGGTCTTATAACAAAGATTCTTCACTTAAGAGTTATTATGCCCCCTAAAAATCCTATATATTTCCTATCTGTAAAATTATAAGGAAATTTTTTCAAGAGTCTAGACAATACTACCACCATTTTGTTATATGCGAAAAATTGGTAGAGCCTTAAAAGTATAAGGGAAAATATACGGAAAGGCAGACATTGTCTTACTTCTAATTCTCAAAGATGGTATTCATTGAAGGTGTTTTAATTTTTCTCTCTGTGGAGAAAGAGCAGTTTCGAATAGGAGTAAAGCAAGCTTATAAGGATACGTAGGATAAATAGGGAGCATTCGCTGTTATTTTTGCATATTTATCTCAAACATGAATTTTTATGACATTCAACTCTTAAATAAGGAGAAAAAACCTGCATTAATAAAAAAAATTAACGAAGGGTATATAATTTGAAATGAGTACATATATGTTACATTGCTCGAAATGATAAAAATTTTATTCTATGACAAGCAGAGTTTATATTTTATGCTGAACCAGGATATACAGGTTCTTATAACAAAGATTCTTCACTTAAGAGATATTATGCCCCCTAAAAAAACCTATATATTTCCTATTTCTAAAATTATAAAGAAATTTTTTCATGAGTCTAGACAATAATACGACCATTTTGCTTATGTGAGAAATTGGTAGAGTCTTAAAACTATAAGAGAAAATGTACGGAAAGGCAGACATTGTCTTTCATCTAATCCTAAAAGCTAGTATTCATTGAAGGTGGTTTAATTTTTCTCTCTATGGAGAAAGAGCAGTTTCGAATAGGAGTAAAGCAAGCTTATAATGATACGTAGGATAAATAGGTAGCATTCGCTGTTATTTTTGCATATTTATATCAAACAGGAATTTTTATGACTTTCAACTGTTAAATAAGGAGAAAAAGCCTGCAATAATAAAAAAAATTAACGAAGAGTATATAATTTGAAATGAGCACATATATCTGTTATATTACATGAAATAATAAAAAATAATATTCTATGACAAGTTGAGTTTTTATTTTATGTTGAAACAGGAAATATAAATACTTATAAGGAAAATTATTCACTTAAGAGATACTATGCTCCCTAAAGAAATCTATATATTTTCTGTCTCTAAAATTATACGGAAATTTTTTCATCAGACTAGACAATACTACCACCATTTTGTTTTATGATAGAAATTGGTAGAGCCTTAAAACTCTCAGAGAAAATATTCGGAAAGGCAGACATTGTCTTTCCTCTAATTCATAAGACTGGTATTCATTGAAGGTGGTTCAATTTTCTCTCTGTGGAGAAAGAACCGTTCGAACTGGAGTAAAATAAGCTTATAATGATACGTAGGATAAATAGGAAGCACCCGTTGTTATTTTTCCGTATTTATCTCAAACGTAGATTTTCATGACATTAAGATCTTAAATAGAAAAAGCCTGCAATGATTTTGAAAGAAAATTTACTTTTAGCATAGTATTTGAAATGGAAAAACTATACTATATTTTATATTTAAAGTGTTGATTGAAAACAAGCAGTTTTTTAAACTAGTAGAACATTTTATTTCATCATGAATCAGAAAATATTATTTTATCATAGCATTTCTTAAGCTTGAATGACTCTTGTGAACCGGGAAGCCTGTAAAGTGCAACGCCTTCTGTCTGTCAAAAAAGTGGTAAAATTTTTATAAGTCTAGCCTGTGTTACTGCCATTTTTTTATCTGCAAAAAAATTGAAAAGGTCATCTAAAAAAAAGAAAAAAAATGATGGCGACATCGCCTTTTGTCTAATCCTCCACGCTGATATTCATTAGAATTTCAAGCATCGGTGAATAAAATATTCTCCAAAAAAAGAAGCTAACAATGATATGTAAGATAAATAGGGAGAACTCACTATAATTCTTGCTATTTATCTTAAGCATGGATTCTTACAACGTTAAGTTCCTAAACAGGAAGAAAAAGCCTTCGAAGATTTTAAAAGAAAATTTATGGAGAACCAAAATATTTGCATTCAAAAATGTATACAGTAAAATGCAAAGATAAAGTTGCTTCATGATTTTCACTGAGCTAGAATGTAAAATATCCTACACTTGATGCAAAAATATAAATATTTTGAAAGAACAAAAATGATCATTCGAAATAGGAAATTCAACATGACAAAGAGATCTGTGGTATACCCCTTTTTTTACCATCTGCACGTCATTCGATATTTCTTAATTTGGCGTACAATCTCAGGTCAATTATACCATTGACAAAGTGTGAGGTACTTCTGAGACGAATTATTAGTGTTATAAATTTTTATCAGAATACATTGTATACTTTAATTATACATGAGATAACAGACATATACATAATTCATATATTTGTCAGAAGTCTGATATTTTTAAAGGGAAATATAAAAATTCCGGATTCATCTGATGATCTGCGATGTTTCGGATTCATCTGAGATGCGAATATTACAGCTATTTTTTCATTTCTAAAAGTTAAATTGGATAGAGACTACAAAAGAAATTCTGAATGATTATGAATGTTACGAGACCTCGAAAACAATGCAATCTAAACATTCTTTCCCCTTCAAATTTGTAATCCAAAAACAACCTATCATAATGTGTTTTTTTTAAAGAACTGAATTAATTATTACATTTTACGGTCTTAATGCTAGGTAATCCTCTAAATATTTTCATCAGAAATAATATTTAACTGGTCACTCAATTTCATACTGAGTTTAAAAAATTTACTTATTGCTGTGAGGGTAGAATGTTCAATGTAACATATGCTTTCAACAGATTGTTAAAAGATTTTGAAAAAAGTTGATATTGGTACAGGTTTACTTTCATAGAGATTTTATTTCTAGATGCAGTTTAAATTTTATTTTAGTGGCAGCTGAAACGTATTCTATCCTGTAGAACATGAATTAAGTTTTATAAAAATTATTTAAAGTTACTGAACTTATTAGGAAAGCCTTATATATATATATATATATATATATATATATATATATATATATATATATATATATATATATATATATATATATATATATATATATGCGTGTGTGTGTGTGTGTATAAGCGGGGAGGTTAGGAATCGCACACGTGCGTAAGAACATTGTACTGTATAAGGATATAAGAAAAGAATGCTTATTAAATATGTTTAGCTTCTGTATTGCATTGTGAACATGCAGTCATATTTTAGTTTGAAACAAACAGAAAATTTGTTTAAAATAAAAATATTTATTGTAAAAATGTTATTTTAGAATAACTTTCATACACAATATTTTTCTCCAAATGTAAGTTAGTTGGCATCTTGCGAAAAAATTGAATGAAAGGAATTTGAAAAAATGACCGATATGAAGTCGTCTTGCCATCGAGCCTATAGAAAATGAAAACTGTTGGACATGAAATAACATAAACTTGCAAATTTAACAATATAAAAGTTCAGAAACATCAAATGTGGAAGAATTTCATAATATAAAGGACATGTTCTATGTAATTTTCCCCAACATCAGTAAAAACATTTATAAAATAAAATAGCATTTCTTATCACTTGGGGTTAAATAATATCTAAACAAATGTTCTGGAAACCTAAAACATTAGTATTTATAACTATAGCTATTTTTTATTATACCTAAATTTAATAAAGTTTTCTTACGAGTATTAGAATAAAACTGACTTTCGTTAAAATTCATTAAATCTTTATTGTATATGCGTATACAAATATCTTTAAAAGGGATAAACACATGCATTATATAAATTAAAGAAATGAGAATGGAGAAATGCGAGCAAACAGATGAAAAGTATTAAAATTGAAAGACAACAAGATCACACAATAAATTAAAATACTTTAAGGTCACAAAATAAAAAAATTAATATTCGTATAGTGGAAACAGGCAATTTACAAATTTACACATGCTGAGGAAAATCGGTATAATTATTGAAAAGCAGAAGCGATAGTTACCGAAATATAATATTTGGTTTAATTTCCAATTTCTGTAAGAAATTCCTCCCAAGTTAAATTAGGTAAAATAACAGATATTACAAGCACCTACCATAATCTAATGCACAGTCAGGAAATAATGCCAAAAAAATTTAACTTTGATTCACTTAAGAAAATATAGGTACATGGTTAAACAAAATATTATTCGACGATTGATAAATTATCTTTTTGAATAATCAGGGAATCCATTCATGAAGAATTAGCTTCTGAAAATACTATAAATACTAATAAATAATAGAAAGTTCTGGATTAACATATAACTACAGGCTAGCAGTAGTCATCATGGAAGAACACAAAAATTAATGGAATCTAATAAAAAATTAATTAAATAAAATCATGAAAGACCAGCTGAAGAAGTTAAAGACTAGTTACTTTCTTCTCCAGACTTTCGCGTCAATCTTCTCGTCTGTCACAATTTTCTGAGAAAAAGTAAATTTTAAAAAATTAAAATTTAAGTTGAAAAAGAACTTTTCAGATCATTTCCAGTACATCTCTCTAATCAAAGGACTGCAAAAGGTCACGAAGTGACACCGAGAACTTTGCACCAATTTGCCCTCTTGAAAAATTTAAAGTTACCCATTGCCACACAGTTGTATGTACTGAAGATAATTAGAGGAAATTAGTAAAAAAGTTGTAGACTTGTAATAAAAATAATATATATATATATATATATATATATATATGTATATATGCATATATATGTATATATATATATGTATATATGCATATATATATGTATGTGTGTATATATATATATATATATATATATATATATATATATATATATGCATATATATATGTATATATATATATATATATATATATATATATATATATATATATATATATATATACATACATATATATATATATATATATATATATATATATATATATATATATATATATATATATATATATATATATATATATATATATATATATATATATATATATATATATATATATATATATATATATATATATATATATATATATATACATATATATATATATATATATATATATATATATATATATACATATATATATATATATATATATATATATATATATATATATAATATATATATATATATATATATATATATATATATATATATATATATATATATATATATATATATATATATATATATATATATATATATATATATATATATATATATATATATATATATATATATATATATATATATATATATATATATATATATATATATACATATAGAAAGGTAGATTTTATCCGACTATCTCATTTTAAGTAAAGGTAATAGTGAAGATATAGTGATAAAAATTTCATTACATAATTTCCTTTCGTCATTTTCCCTAAATCAGAGTATCTTACAAATAACAGCCATTAATATATTAATTCATACGTGAAAAAGTATTGCTATTATAGTTTTCTAAAGAGAGAGAACTTTGAGTACGTTAAGATTATTATGTACTCAATCAAAACCCCAAACAATATTTCACGACAGTTTTAAGTATGTTTGAGGCATTTCTTGTGAAAAAAAGAACGTAACGAGAAATATTTAAAGATATAAAGGAAAAATTCTTTTATGAATGATTAAATTGCTGTAAAACAAATTGTGCCCCAAATTGCGTCATAAATCTCTGCAAATTACCCTCATTAGCATCTTAATTGGTGCTATTAACAAAAATTAGAGACCTATAAATATACTATCCATAATTAAAGGACTGTTTTGAAAAATCTATGATAGATCATTTGGAGTACAAATGAACCATTGTCCTTCATGCAATTTTTCATGATAGTTTAGTAATGCATTTTCAGTGAATAGTAAATGCCTATGGTAATAAATATTTCTTGTAGTTTGTTAGACACGGTTATAAGTTTCTAAATTTCTAGTAAAAAAAAAATTTATAAAAATTTTTAAAAATATATTCGCAAAAAATCAGGAGTTATCTTGAATTTCGATAACTATAGAATATAATAGATAACTAAATATATTTTTAAATATTATACACTGGAAGTACACTTCAAAATAAAAGAGTGTATAGGAAAGAGATATTTTTAATCATTCTTAGACTTTACTAAAGAATAGAAATTCTAAAAGAAAATATTAATATTAATTTGTTTTTGCTTTAAAGAAAAGATAAATTTTCAAAAACTTAAATTTTAGGAAGCATGAGCATTGGAGAATATACAACCATCTAAGTTTTGACTGTTTTGAAAAATATATGATAGATTATTTAGAGTACAAATGAATAATTATCCTTCATACAATTTCTCATCATAGTTTAATAATGCATTTCTAGTGAATAGTGAATGCCCATGGACATAAATATTTCTTGTAGTTTGTTAGACACGGTTAAAAATTTCTAAATTTCTAGTAGAAAAAAATTGTATAAAATTAAAAAAAAAATATTCGCAAAGAAATCAGGATATATCTTAAATTTAGATAATTATACAATATAATAGATAACTAAATATATTTTTGAATATCATATACTGGAAAGACACGTAAAAATAAAAAATGTGTGTAGAAAACAGATATTTTTAATCATTCTTAAACTTTACTAAAGAATAGATATTCTAAAAGGAAAAATTTGTTAATATTAATTTGTTTTTGCTTTAAAGAAAAGATAAATTTTACAAAAACTTAAACTTAAGGGAGTATGGGCATTTTAGGATATTGTTTTCCCAAAAATTTAAACTTAAGGTTGTATGGACATTTTAGGATATTGAACCAAGTTTTAATATGGTGATTGAAAAATTGAGCACATTATACTGACTATAAAAATGTGCTATTTATAAAATTTCTATCTCTAATAATATTCAAACATTCAGAAAAATACATGTAAGCAAAGATTCATGCGTATTCATTTATTTTAACATCTAAGGTCCTAAATATTATCACAGTTTTTAAGTTAATGGAAATATACATGATGCAGACCAGCAATATATATTTTTATTTTTTTAAGTTATCACTTCAATTTCGGTCATTCAGATAATATTAACCTTTTCGTCTTATATATTTATTTTTCAAATATACAAGACATAAATACCGAACAAATAACAAAACAACAGTCATACAATTTATTTATTTTAAGACCAAGATTCCCAAGCACTCTAATATTAGTTCTAAAGTTAATCTAGGCTAACTGGATACAAACCAGTTTTTATCTTTAATGTTTTTAAAATAATCACCATTTCAATTTGGATCTTCTAAGTATAATATTATGGAAAAATAATTCCTCTTTTTCTTTCACATCAAGGTCTAATAAATAAACAATAAGTTTCATTTATTCAGCATATATTATAGCGTGTTTCCCGACGCTTCCCCACCAAATCAGTTTTTCCCCGCTCTAAAAAAAAAGAAAGAAATCCCAAACGTCAGAGTCCTGTCATCACTTCATGAATTATTTCTGAGCACAAAACGGGACGCCTATTTAGCTGATGACGCCGCGTCACACGCCAAAAACAGGTGGATAAAAAAAGAAAGGAAGAATTGAAAGGAAGTATATGTATTAGAAAAAAAAATGGGTCCTCTCCTGTCAATAAATAACAGAGCACCTTCGTGGCTGACTTATGATAAACTACCTGCAACCAGTTGGTCTGATTATAAAAATGCTCCGAGTATATCTGACGCCATGCCATTCTAGAGTGACCTAGCTTTTATCGACATCCCATGGAGAAAGATGGCATTGTCATGATTCAGAAATGAAAAATGTAAATAGGAATGCCTTAAATTATTAGCGGAGGATAAGTTTTTGATGACAGTTTAAGAATCTGGACTTCTAATGTTCATTACTTTTCGAATTTCTTTTGCAAAATGTAGCCATCATAAATGTCAACATTAATTATCTTTTTTCTCTTTGCTTCAAAAAGAAATTATGACTATTTTAAGTATAAAATATTTAATATGTCTTAGGGGTTAGTATTAGGAAAAAAGCTACATACAATAACAATACTAATGTCAATTTACGGACAATTGTTTGGTATGTTTTGCAGATTCTAAATTATACTGCTGTAGGTAGTCTCTTACTTTGTCTACTACCTAGGACTCACCCTGAACTTATACATTTTCAAAGGAGGATCGATAACAATATCTGAAGAAATATCGTTATGGGAAGTAATTTGTCTGTATAATAATCTGATTAACATTTCTGTGGTGAGCAGTTAATATTCAAGTACAATTGATTACCAAATAAGAAACAAAAACATAATGTCTAACACCAAAATTTATAAATATTTTTCTCTAGAGAGAAGAATATTTATAAATTTTGGTGTTAATAATAATAATAATAATAATAATAATAATAATAATAATAATAATAATGCATGTTTTATGAAATTAAATTGCTGATAAATAAGAAAGATCATTGCTTAGAAAAAAAGAAGAAAAAAGACCCAGATATTCGGAAGATTAAGCAACTTCCATCAGTACAGGAAAGAAAAAAATCAGGCTGGCAAATTCTAGAGTGTGTCACATTTGCAGTTTTAGGTGACACACTCTTGAACTTTCCGGCATAATACATTTTTATTTCGTAAAAATGTGTTATTAATATTAAGAAATTCTCTAGAAGAAAACTGTAAGATCCACCCTTTGTCTGAACTTGTAATTTTCTACCACGGAATTTCTTTGGTTCTTGGACTGAAGAAGATTAATATTCGAAATAACTGTAATGCCTTTCCTAATGTTAGCATTTCTAAATTTTAAATTTGTTCATTTCATTTACTATTTTTTAAAGAAGATTATCTTAATCTACCTGTACTCATTCCAGATATAACTCATAAAGGAAACTACATAAATATTATGAGTTTATAAACGGGAAAAGGTTGATATAAAACTAAAATTCTGATTTTTACAATACCCAAGTTGTAAGAAGATAAGGCAAAATCATATTCTGACTCTAGATCAATACTTTAGCCATATTCTTTATGAACTTTAATGGAATTGCAATGCATTAAGCAGTGTATTTTGCTAAAATCACCATTTTTTGCACTGATATTTATTTTCGAGAAACCTCCTATATATAATGAGATCCTGGCACGCCACAGTAGCTGACGAGTCAATGACCAGAAGTAACATTCTCGTTATTTTAGTACCACTTGCTTTAAGGAAACATAGTACATTGTGAGCTGAAAAGTCCTCATATGGCAGCCTATTTTCGATTCAATATAAAATAAATTATTATCATCTGTTTAGAATAAAATTTCTCCTGAATCATTAATAAGCGTCCAACTTTATAAAAATATTTAGTTAAGTCATGTGAAGCTATATATTTTTAAAAAGGCATAATACATATACCAAGGGAATAATTAAAAATCCACTTACTTATAAAAACCTTTTGAAGTTAGAAATTATTAAAAATTATTTTTATACCAAGCAGAAGTTAATTATCTCTTATATTCTCTGAACCACAATTATTTCAATACAAGAGATATATTTTATTTTATTTCATGACAAAGGCCAAATTTTTCTAAAATTTCAATTTCTAATCAGTGTTTAAGAGTTTCTTATTAAAATGTAAGACCCCCCCTTTAAAGTTTTAGTTTAGAGAATAAAGAAGATATTTTACTTCAATTTGATATAAAAATTTAGTTTCTAATATAAATATTAGAATCTAAAAGTTATCTTGCGGAAAAGTGAACTTTAATGTTTTTTTTTGTTGGCCTATATTTATATATCGTTTTAAATAATTTTATTACTTGAATGAAAAAAAACTAATGCTGTTTCAAACTTAGAGAGTTATTAAAGAACCTGCAAAACTCTATTATTAAAGTAATAGAACTTTTATTTTGAGATAATTACAAAAATAACTGTCATAAAATTAAGTGTTGAGTTTTACTATGTCCCTTTATTTCAACTGATAGATAACTAAACAACAAAATCAAGTTCGCTCTTTATTAATTGTACCAATAGTTTTAAAGTTCCTAAAAGCATTTATTTATTCCAATGTATAACTAATTATATTTTTTATTTATTTGTTAAAAATTTTGAAAAGTTTTTCTGTTTATGAATAACAAAATAGCTTTAAGATTAGAAGTATAGCTGTATAAGAATAAGAATATTATAAGAATAGCTGTATGAATAACAAATAGCTGTAGATATAAAACTAACTGGCTCTCTCTCCTCGGCAAAACAGCCCTAGAGGGCCAAGGCCTATGATGCCAATTTCCATTTCAAAGACCAAGTGCTCTGGGGTGCAAAACAATCGTTCAGGTTAGGTGGTCAACTTTTCACGGAAACCCCAGTGTTTAGTTCCCAAAAAAACTTGGTTCTCAGTTTATCTACCCACTGAAGGGATAAAAGTCAACCTTGCCCAGTCCGGGGATTCAACCTCAGACCTGGGTCGTGGGTTCAAAGCGCTACGCCAAGGCCCCTTTGCTTCATCCTAAAAATTAATTCACGTAAATATTCCTGTCTTAAAATAAATTTTGGCCATTCGGTCCTTCACTGGAATCTTTTTTGGCAACCTTGGTAAAAAAATTTGTTTTTTTTTCTATCATTTTAGAGATCTCTAGAGCACCAAACTTCCTCTCACATAAATGCTTTACATATCTAGAAGAGTTATGACTGGCTAATTAAGACTTCTGACTGGTCAGTTTGTACAACTATAAATAGAGATATACGAGTTTTTCGGACAGAGGTTTGTGAGAGTAGATGCCTCAATGATTTTGTTTTCCTTTTCATTCAAAAACCTTTTTGTTTAGCTACTTTTTAATTTTCCTTAAAACTGCATCATATCCAGAATGGATGCTATTATCTTTGTGATGGGACAAATTATACTTTACACACACGCATGCACGCACGCACGCACAAGCACACACACAGTTTTATATATATATATATATATATATATATATATATATATATATATATATATATATATATATATATATATATATATATATATATATATATATATATATATATATATATATTATATATATATATATATATATATATATATATATATATATATATTATATATATATATATATATATATATATATATAGATATATATATATAGATAGATAGATAGATAGATATATTATATATATATTCATATTTGTACATAACTTATTAATGAACAATAGTTTTCTAGTTTTGAACTATAAGTGGTTACGGTAATACGTTAGGTGCCCAAGTTGCGTAAGAGGAGATCAGTAAAATCCATTTTCTTCAAACCCAAACGATGCAAGGTCTAAACAATTAAGTAGTAATATAGCATATTTATTTCTACAAAACTGACATGTTTCAGATTTAGAATAAATCTATACTTAATATTACTTTTGAAAGTTAATGTAAAAAATATTAACTCGCATATTTAGGACTAATCTTTAGAGTAATTATGTTAAATGCTCTATTTTTATGTCACACTAAGAATAATATAGAACTAACATGTTTTCACTAATCAATTATTCTCATTATGTATTCAAATCATAAAGTTAAGGAACATAGTATTAATGGGTAAATTGAATACAGTTCATTTATGCCTGTATGCAGTGTTTTGGATGTTGTAAATATCATTAGTTTCTTTATTGTGGAATAATTAAGAACTCTAAACAAGCAAATTCGCTGTTTAAATAGTTTATACAAACATAAGCTATTTTTATAGTTGTTATTTAAAAAACTGAGTGGACTAAAATATTTACATATTAGAAACACTGTAGACTGTATAATTCTTTTTTAAAATATGGTAAATTCAGAAACTTGTGATCTTGAATAAGGTGTCCGAGTTATTACCGGGCAAATCCTAAATTCCTTTCACTAAAGACTCTTAATGCTGTACGTGCAAAACTTTAAAGTGGAAGAAAAAAATTTCTTTTATTATTAAGACTCAATTATTTTATTTCATGGAACGTTCCAGATTTCTTAACTTACTTGTTTTTAAATTGTGAAAGAATCATTTACGAATGTTTTAATAAAAAACTTAGGGAAAACATAAAATTTTTCATTCAATATTTTTACTCATTCAGACTTATCCGACTTTATTCGACATTTTATTTTGAACCTCATATAGAATTTACTGTTAAATATATTGTTATCTACAAAGTGTTTAAACATTTATTTACGTTTCATACCACAATCAGTTCTTTCTATAATGTTATTTTTCCTAAAATCCCTGGAAATTTGTAACTAATTTTAGAGGCTTTTGGAATTATGAGAAGCAGTTTATAAGTAGAGTCAAATATTTATATTGAAGGAAGCAGAGCGTTTCACATTTCCAACTTGCAAAAGTAAACATTTCCTAAGCCTGATTTGATAAAAGTTTATCTTTAAACATGCCTTTAAAATAGCTAAATTTTTAAGTATCACATGCCGTCGTCTATCTATACGTAGCAATTTATTCAGACATCGATGGTAAAATAGTTATTTTATGTATAGATGTTATTTTATTATTGAAGTTATTTTATACACACAGAGCTACAGCAAAGAGAATAATTTATATTCATAATACTTTTAGCTTAGAAATATCATTGATGTATTAGTCTTAAAATTAGGATCTGATATTGATGTAATGATCCCCAATTTTAGTCTATGGTTTCCTTGAGGGATTATCAGAGAATAGCCTGTATATATTCGACATTCTGAGGGTTTCAAACTATCAGGAATATTTAAAATTGGAATGCATATAGACAGTTTTTATCCATGATAATATTTAGAAGGTAAAAAATAAGGAACGAGTATTAGTAAATATGTAACAAATTTAAGGTATTTTTCATACTGGTATATAGATTGGACTATCGAAATAATTATGTAGTCTGAACTCTATCAACTAGATGTCTCTACTGACAACTGGTTGCTTTTGAAGTAGAGAGAGTTTGAAAAACTATCTAAGACAATATATATAACATCAGATATCATCTTAATCAAAGGGCTGTAATAATGTCTCTTAATCTGTTTTTTATTCTAATTTTTATATTAATGGATATAGTAGAGGAAAGTTTCTCTGAAAGTTTTTGTTCTTTACGTAAGCAGACGTTTTCAAATTTTTAAACAAAACATCTTGTGATCCGAACTATTTATGCACAGAAATGTATGAAATGAACAGTCAGCAATTGACAGATTTTCAAAGCTTGCCATCTACTTGCCGACAAAATAATAAAATTATATCGTAACAGAGCCAAACATTAAATTAGGGAGCTCAATGGAAAAATTTAAATCTTTCAAACTGATGCAGTAAGCATTATGGTCTTAAGAAGTGTCTACTTTATACTTTAAGAGGATAATATACCCCCATTAACATATTACTAACCAATTAACCGAATTGAGTTCTTTGAGTTAATCGTTTATTTCATATGAATTAGATATTTTAAACAAAGTCAATAATTGAAATATCGTTCGTATATCCTTCTCAATGGGATTTTAGAACTAGTAAAAGGCTTTTTTTTTTCTTTGAATTTCTTTACAGATTTTGATTTTGAATTCAATATAACATTATAAAGATTTGTGTAAGAATCAAGCAACCAATGAGTATAATTTAATTTAATAATAAAACTCCACCTATATATCAAATACCTCAAGCTACTTAGATTACGTAATACAAAGAATAAACAAAATTTACTGAATGCGAATTGCAACTAAACCAAATGGAAAAAATATTAATACATTTTATGTTAGAGTTTTTCGGATTTCATAGTATATGGTAGACAGAGTTATAATTCCCAAAACAGATACGTTACATATCATTAATTACTTTAAAATCTTTTCAAGAATATTTTATTTTTAGTCCTTTTACTCACATACCGATTACTGAATGCGGTGCATATATATAATTCATTTATTTGAATTCATTTTAATGAAGTTTATGAGTTTTACGATTCTAAAATAAATCCTCTCCCCTTATGATCTTTGAAACTTTTGATAAGAATTGTATTTAACATTGTTATTAATTCTTAAAGCGGTTATCACGTACAATTTTCAACCTCCAAAAACGTTCCGAAAATGGATGTAATGTACATTTCTGCCAGTGTTTTCCCACATGGAGTTTTGAGGTAGGAGGGTCAGGTCGATTGTTTAGGAACTGCACACCTACTCCCTGAGACACAAAGACGCTGATAGCTTTTCATGACTTTGTTAATCTCTATTTCGAAGTATTTCGTTTGCGGTAACGGATGTATCTCTCATTGCACCACTTAAATAGCTTGAATGACTTTCGTAAAAGAGATAAAAATCATTCTCTTAAAGAATATTTTTATTTGTACTTTTAGAACCCATTATTTCTTATGGGATGATCTTCGAGACTTGACGAGCTTTATGTGTATTAAAAATTAACAATCTATAATGTCTATTTATATATCTATTTATAACCGGAAATAAAGGGACAGTAACGAGGGTGGGTTTCCCGTATTCCAATCTAGTCGACAAAGGGTGAAGTAAAAAATCATAGAACACTTTGGTCACTGACACAATGAAACTTTAGCGTATTTTTTGGAGACTTTTTTTCCTCGGTGTGTTTCACTCGGAGGGTTAAGTAAATATTATGTATTTCTGTTCTATTTCATTTATATTCTTTTTTATCACTAATATTTATAATTATTTCTGAAACTTTTGTGAAGGATTTGTATATCAGTTTGTTCGTTGGGGAATAATAGTTGTCGTCTTTTTTCCGAATATTAACGAAGAGGTTAATAATAGCAGACTTTTGATTTAGGCAATTTTTTACATGATTTATTCATATTATAAATTAATGTTCATAGTAGTCTGTACACAGGCACGTGAACCAAAAATTAGCTCTTGCAACATAGAGAAAAATCATTAATTGGTCAGGATTTTTATGGAGTAACAGGGTAAAATAGCCTTTCTGTGATAAATCAAAATCTTAAATTTACTGGTCAAACATTAAATATTACTTTATTAAGTACTTTAATTATTGCGAATGACCGTAGTTTTAAACATAAATAAACATGCAGTTATTTAAATCTAACATATTTAATTTTATCATATATGACATAAAGAAAAAGTGCAACTCATAGAGTAAAAATTTTATGAAATAACATCATGAAATGACCATTTTTTGAAAACTAATTAGTTTTATCTTCTATCTTGCATTTTTGTGATATTTACCACAATAAAACCCAAATTTACACTTACAAGCATTGATTAATATTTAAATTAGCTTCACATCTATATGGCTTATTTGTGCAAACAAACATAAATAAGCCTCTACTCATTTTAAATCTAATACATATAATATTATGAAATATTCCATCTAGGAAAATTGTTATCCTTTGATCAATAACTTTGTGAATCAACACTAAAAATGACCATTAGTTTTGTCTCATTTTATTTTACATAATCACAACAATCACCATGATCAAACTACAAATATACACGTACAAGAATTGATTATTATTTTAACAAGCATGGAATCTATAACGCTCATTCGTTGAATCAGACATAAATAAGCCTTACCTATTTTAAATCTAATAATTATAGAATTCTTACATATGGTATAGAGGAAAAATGTTATTTTTGGATCAGAAATATTATCAAGTAGCAATAAAAAATGACTCGTCTTTGAAAAACTAGTAGTCTCACTTTTTCTCTCTTACATTACCATGGTATTTACCACAATCAAACCTGGAATTTACTCGTGCAAACATTAATATTATTTTAATAATCAACACTTCTATAAAACTTACTCTGGGAATGAAACATATGTAAGCTTGTACCTATTTTCAATCTAAGACATATCACATTATTAAAGATGGCATCGGGGAAAAATATTATTCTTAGATCAGACATTTTATGAAGTAACACCAAGAAATGACATTCCTTCGAAAAACTATTAATTTTGTCTTCCTCTCTCATATATAATCACTATAATTGCCACGATCAAACTCTAAAATTACACGTACAAGCATTAATTATTACATTAATAAATATTACAGATGTGTTTCTCGTTCGTGGAATTAAACATAAATACGCCTGCAGCTCTTTTAATTCTAATCCTCTGAATTCATGGTTGAGTAAGAGACTCGAGTACCAAAAATGATAAAAAATGCCTAATCACTCTCATGCATGCATGACTTCCCTCGGGATTTTTACAAATTCAATTAAAATCAAGACCCCCTTCAACTCCTACTTAAAGGCTTAAAGTCCACTTTCAGCTCGTCCAGGACGAATTTTGAGCCCGGGGTTGATCCCTGCTGAAGTGCCGAGGGGTTATGTGGGGATTTAACCCCCGATTACCAGTAATCCTTCTTTTCCCTCCAGGATGGGAAAAAGGTCATGTGACTATGGGAGGGTGTGTGGCTGTGTGGGACGAGATTAAGAATCAGGATCTAGATTTCCTGAAATCTCAACCTACGCACTCATTGATAATTTGCTGGAGTGAAAGAAGTGGAATTTTCGGGTAGAGTACGTGCAACCCAATTAAAATTTCAAAAGCGAATACTTTCCTCATATATATATGTATATATATATATATATATATATATATATATATATATATATATATATATATATATTATATATATATATATATATATATATATATATATATATATATGTATATATATATATATATATATATATATATATATATATATGTATATATATGTATATATATATATATATATACATATATATATATATATATATATATATATATATATATATATGTATATATATATATATATATATATATATATATATATATATATATATATATATATATATGTATATATATACATATATATATATATATATATATATATATATATATATATATATATATATATATATATATATATATATATATATATATATATATATATATATATATACATATACATATGTATATATATATATACATATATATATATATATATATATATATATATATATATATATATATATATATATATATATATACATATATATATATATATATATATATATATATATATATATATATATATATATATATATATATATATATATATATATATATATATATATATATATATATATATATATATATATATATATATATATATATATATATATATATATATATATATATATATATATATATATATATATATATATATATATATATATATATACATATATATATATATATATATATATATATATATATATATATATATATATATATATATATATATATATATATATAATATATATTATATAATATATATATATGTATGTATATTTAAGGAGTTTTAAGGACCTGATTTAACTTACGTATTTCAGTTAATTTAATTTATAATGGTGTAACCGATATCTTATCTATTGTTGAATCTTAACACAAATTATTTTGCGGATGCAATAGTAATTACAATTGTCTCTCAGATAATTATAATTATAACAATGTATCTTTTGTACTATTTGTTAAACTATCCGTCTACTTTGAAAACGTCATTTTTTGCCCAAAATCATAATTCTATTGTAAAACTTCAACTTTAAGGCTACTAAATCTGTTTTTATTTTATCTCTAAGGCATTATTAAGAAAGGTTACAGCTGTTTAAACATCAGTGACAGCTGTCAAAACAAACCGAAAGTAGCAACTTCGGAATCGGAAGTTGTGAATTTAAAGCCTTTTAAAGAGCATATTTTGGGGCAAACCTTTTTAAATTTTCATAAAGATTAGCTTAAACATTTTTCTAGTTATTTTTAATAATTAGCAACTTCGCAATTAAAAAGTTTTAAAGCAAGAAAGTGTGGGGAATTTTAAACATGTATTTTAATTTTTGTATAGTTAAAATTGCTTTCATAAACTTCAAACGCGTTTTTCTGAGGACGGTATTTTTAATAAAATGTTGAAATTTGAAATATGATTTCTCTAAAAGTTCTTAAAATATTTTGTTGAAAATTATTATGAATGCTTTTGATAGTATTTACTAGTAAATGACCTAAAAGCTTTAAATTTGGATAATTTTTAATGATGTTAGACTCATAGTTAGATATAAAAGCAATGAAAATTCGTTAAAAATTCAATGTATATGATTTTGAAGGATTAAATGTTTTACCAAATGTAAATTAAGCAAAGATTTTAGGTGATTCACTAGTCCAGTGTATAAGAAATGCGTTGCAAAAAATATTGAAATAATTTAATTTATTAAAAAATTAGACCTTTTGAAAAAACTCGATTTTTTACTAAATTTTCTTCGTTTATTAGAAATTTTATAAAAACTTCTCCAGGAATAAATTTTTTAAGTGCAATTCTCTATGATAATATAAAATATAAATCTAAAAATGTAAAAAAGAACTAGTTTCTACGTTTAAAGAAAAAAGTTCTCCGAACATAGACGGATACCTTAAAAATGTATTCTTATGTATTCATCTTTTCAATACCCTTTGAAATATGTGTATTTAATGTCATATTAATTACTTTAGAGAACTAAAGTAGTTAATATTATCAAGCACAATGAAATATGTTATGAAATGTTGAAATAAATTAAAGAACCGATATATATTTTAGAATTTTAAAAGTAATAAATATTCTCCACTTAGTAGTTGTTAATGATCTCTATCCTATATACAGTGAAGAAAGAAATATTTTAGAGAGATTTTCTATTTTGTTTGTATGCATTCTGTTAGATGAGAAACATATGAAGTAATAGAATGTCATTTATCTGAAGTTGTAGTTTCTTATATATTTGTAAGGTGTCTTTTCCTTTCTTCCGAAATTTATTTTTGGTTTAGTATGTTAATCGCGCCATCTATGAGACATAAAAATAACTTAAATTTCTTCGTTTCCATTTCTCCCCTTTATAAAGTTTTAAACATAATGGAATCCTTCTACAGATAAGACGTTAATGGTTCTTAATCTAAAATAATGGTTATTTACAAGATTACATTTAAAATAAGTCCCAAATTGATGTAACTTCATAGATATCAAAAGTGACTGAACAGTAACTAGCACTTGTCTACTTTCGCACACAGAACTTTACAAGAATATCAGCATTAGGTCTATTTTGTTTTATGTTGAACTTGTAAATAAACATCATGACAAAACTGAACTATATCTTAAGAGAAAATAAAATGAAATATAGTTAAAAATATTTGTTTCATTATTAACTTAAATATTATAAGAAAATACGTGATATAATAGAATGATCGAAATTCTGTAGCGAGTTTTGCAAATACGCACAAGGAAAACATACTTTTTCCTTTTTTTTGTAGAAAATAACACATCCTTTGAAAAACATTTTTTAATTCAGAATTTACCTATACTGCTAATTCTGCAATGACTAAGAACTTTACCATAACATTTTATTTCATCCTAAATAACACCATGTTTATAATCATGGTTATATATCATTTAAAGAAAATTAAATTAAACATATTGATAAAATTTTGCTTCAGCATTTATTTCTTCTTACAGAATAATAAATGATTGAGTTTCTACAATGAGTTTTATGTATCGAAAAGGATACATACACTCTCTCCATAATTTTACTTGGAAATAAAGTACATTTTATGAAAAGTAGTTCTATATCTTCATTCACGCTATACTTACTAGACTAGCTCTGCAAACAATGTACAAGAGTTATACTTTGTTATTTTATTTCGTTTCTAAAATAAGTACCATGGTAGAAGATCCAGTCATTCCTTCAAGATTCTAAATAACATATAAATCGAAGCAAATCATAATATTACAGCAGACTCGTCAGATCGATAGGAAATTGTACTAATTAAAATTTAGCTACGTCATGCTGTCTTACGAGATCTAATGTTGAACAAAGGTACAAGAAGTGGTATCACATACTTCTGAGATTAATTGGATTTAGATGCAAATGGTGCCTGCCTTGCACGAAATACAGCAGCACGCCATAAGGATATTAACGGACACTCGATAGCAATTTAGAGCATTAATTACTTGCCGCTTATTTACTACTTACACTATAAAACCTAACAAGTATAGGGGAGATAATGGCAACGTAAAGTTCTAGTGCTTCGTTTACGAAACCGAAATTTGCATTTTAAATAGTATTTGATTAGCGCAAATGGTATTCAAGTATAAGATTTTAAGCTGTCAGTATACACATGTAATCATGCATTAAATTCACTTAAACAAATGTTTATAGTTTCATATCAGGATTTACTATTTATATTTGTTATAAATCAATAGAACGTTATGTACATTTGTATATATATATATATATATAATACACACACACACACACATATATATATATATATATATACATACATATATATGTATGTATGTATATATATATATATATATATATATATATATATATATGTATACACACACACACACACACACACACACATATATATATATATATATATATATATATATATATATATATATATATATATATATATATTTACTAAAGAGCCAAAACATTATGACCACCCCTACATTTTGCAATGAACAAGCCTGGATGATGTGGAAGGCACGTGATTAAGTGGAAGTTGTATTTTACTGCTGCTGGATAGACTAAAGAAACATTCTTTCACTTACTTCTGTGTGTGATGGGAAAGGATGCGGATCTAAGCGATTTTGATAGAGGGCAGATTGTAATGGCTCAAAGGTTGGGAACAAGTATTTCCGAAACTGCACGACTCAAAGATTGTTCGGGATCTACAGTTGTTAGTACTTTTGTAAAGTGGATGAATGACGGTGAAACCAGCAGTAGACGACATGGTGTTGGACGTCCACATGCTATGAAAAAAAAGGTCGTCGGAGACTGTCTCGCATAGTGAAGCAAAACTGGAGCCTGACAGTGCCTCAGCTGATTACCCAATACAATATAGGGCCAAGTAGAATAGAATCGGAGCAGACTGTTCAGCGAACACTGTTGGATATAGGGCTACGCAGCAAACATCTCACTCGCGTGCCTTTGCTGACCAAGCGTCATCGCCAACTGCGCCTTCGCTGCGCTTAGGAATATTGCGACTGTTCCATGGATCAGTCGGAGAGAGGTGCCTGGTCAGATAAATCACGGTTTGTCATTCATCACTCATATGGCCGTGTCAGGATACGCCGTCTTCCAGGTGAACAGTTGCTCCCTCAATGTATAGTAGGTCATACACAGGCCGGTGGTGGCGGTCTTATGCCTTGAGGGAAGTTCTCTTGGGTGACTCTGTTACCCGTGGTTGTGGTAGAGCAGATTATGAATGCTACAGGGTATCTGAACACCATTGCGGACCAGTTGCACCCTTACAGGGCTTCTGTTTTCCCACTTGGAAATGGAATATTTCAACAGGACAACGCCCCGTGTCACAAGGCTAAAATTGTGTTGGAGTGATTCCAGGAGCATAACGCTGAATTCAAGTTAATGTTCTGGCCGCCTAACTCACCGGATCTCAATTCGATAGAAAACATTTGGGATGTTATGGGAGGGCAGCGTAGAGTTCAAAGACCACCAATTCGCAATATCTCGGATTTGAGTAACCATTGCTTAAACTTCTGGTACAATCTCTCTTTGGCCATCTACCAAGGACTTGTGGCATCCATGCGAAGGTCGGTTGAAGCTGTGTTGCTCGCCAAAGGTGGAGAAACTCGTTATTGACAGGTGATCATAATGTTTTGTCTCTTGAGTATATATATATATATATATATATATATATATATATATATATATATATATATATATATGAAAAAGTGGTGTGTATTTGTGTATCAGGATGCTATGAAAAGAAAGAAGGGAAGTTTGTTTTGAAAAGCTAGTGCTTATGTCTAAGTTATTTTCATATTCATCAAGGATCTGGAATATCCATAGATCTATAGATGTCTCAAAATATACTCAATTTTTTAGAAATTTATTGGTTACCTCCAATAAAAGTAGTTAGCATTGGAATTAACTAATTTTGAATTATTCTCACTACTATAGTGCATTTTTACAGCAATTTAGTAGCTGTCAGGTAGTTTTGTTTTAATAAATATGACTTTTTTATTGTAAAACAAATTGACGAGGTATATAATTTAAGTCTTCTAATTATTTCCATCATTATTGATTGATAAAATATAATCTGCTGCTAAATATTTCTCTTAAATAGTTCCTTAATACATCTGAAATTAAGAGAATCACCTAGAAAGGTAAGGTTAAAGCTAATAATCTACTTCCTGCAAATTTCTTTGTTTTACAATTTCCTTACAATAGTTTTAGTTTTCCCTAATTATATCTAATTCGTGTAAAAATTACGAATTTACAAATTTGTACTTAAATGGTACTACATTTTTAAGTACAGATCACTAAGTCATTGTAAAGCAACTGACAAAGTCATATCAATCAAAGATACTATATATTTTTGTCTTTCAATGATATTATGAAAAATGCCTAACATTTTTGTAGATATTATTCTTTAGCTCTTTAAATATAAGTAAATTATTCAGAAAGTCAAAATTATTATGTAAAATATATTCTCTGCAAAAATCTTAATTTAATAATTTACAGTAAGTAAATAAAAGATTTATGTAGCTAAACCTTTTAAGAAGCCTAACTTTTCTCTAGATATTAACTCTTTAAATATAAACAAATTATTTAGAAAGGAAAAATTACTATCCAAAATCTACTCTCTGTAAAAATCTTAATTTAATAATTTACTGGAAGTAAATAAAATACAAGCTACACTGTTTCGAAATAAATCCTATCCTCAACTGCTTCTTTTACTCACATCTAAAGTCAATAGTCAATAGTTAGTTAACTCCTGCCAACCATAACGTCGTAAGTACACGACATTCTATGAGGGACAAGAAAGGAGGAAAAGAAAAAAAAATATCAGAAGGTGAGAAGATCGGATTCCTAACAAGGAACAAAACCATTCTATATGTCTCATTAGTAGATACAGACCCAAAATGAGACTGAGAGAAAAGGAAATGGCACTAGAGAAATTCGATGGGACGATAATGTAGCTTCTGGCACAACTAGGGAAACAAGTGACTCGGACAAATAATTGGCGTGTTTTTTGAACACAGGGAATACGTTTCATTTTGGAATTTTACCTTGAGCCCTATACGGTAATTAGTGAAGAAGAATAATACAAGTGAAATTATCAATATTATTTAAAAGTCCATCGTTTAAAAATACTTCTATGAACTCAATTACGGTATTTTATTGTTTTTATCATTCCTTGCAAGAGATATCGACGAATTTTGATGTTATAAATCCTCCGACGGTAATTGGAAAATCAGAAAATATTAAGGAGATAACAAGAATAATTTATCTGAGGGAATCGCATTAAAAGCAGCTTCTTATCAGGGATTGATAAATTAACCCTCTAAAATATTAAGTTGTAGAAAGTTTGCCTGAGATAAATTCGAACCTCCTCTAAGTACTTAATTCTGTTAACGGTGCATCTAGTTAGAATGGCTATTAGTGTTCACAGATTTGCTAAATGCTTTGCGTACTATATAAGCTTAATCTTTTATTGTTAATCATTTATTTCTAGCTTAATGTTTTTCTTAAAATTTAATCGAATATCAGCTTGATCTCTTATTTTTCCTGTTAACAGAAGGTGTAAAATTTATAAAGCATTATGT
The DNA here is from genome assembly GCA_032207245.1 of Pardosa pseudoannulata. NCBI lineage: Eukaryota > Metazoa > Arthropoda > Arachnida > Araneae > Lycosidae > Pardosa > Pardosa pseudoannulata. The sequence continues at coordinate 120,768,358 of CM063498.1, forward strand.
GAAAGCTCATTATTCAAGGTTATTGTTAATCGATACCAAGAGTTTAATGCAAATGAATGCTCTATTAATATAATTCATTTCTTTTCGAGAAATTATATTTTTAGAAATTCCCCCTGCTTCCTCACCTCTTAATCCTTCAAGGTATAAAGTGTAGATTATAAAGATCTTCGGGAACTAATACTATCTTAATTTAAATTATCTTAATTTAAAGTCAACATAAGTAAAACAATCGATGCGTTTTAGTTTTATTCATAATGAACGTTTCAATTGTTAAAATAATATTATAATTTACAGAAGATTTATAAGCTACTGGCATTCGACAAAATAACCTACTCGATTTTAAAGTATTTTTAATTTGACTGTGCAGGTAAACATATAGATTTTTATCAGTAATAAATACTTAGCGCAAGTGTGACATTGATCATAGTGTACTACAGTTAAATTGAGCGAAATACAAACGTTTGTTTTGTGAAAATTTTCTTGAATCCTTGGACTGGATTGCCGATGCTTTATTCCATAACATCTGTTGATGAAAATTTCAACAGTGTTCGAATCAAAAATTATTGTGAAGTAAGATATCATTATAAAGAAAAGTGTTTTAAATAACACTATCCATTATGCATTGAAATCATTGATCAATTGATCAATTGATCATTTGTCTTGATGTAATACACTGTCTACTTTGAAATATTTTCAACGATGTGTGTGAAAGTTTAGGACTACGAAAATAGTACTTGCAGTTACGTGAACTAATAGTAATAAGTGGCATCACTTCTATAAAAAAATTGCACTCAGTAACTAATCTAATATGTGTTTCTTAAACGATTTTACTTATTGCATCAGTTAACCCAGAAACCAAACCAAATTAAAAAAAAAGTATTGTATTGTGCCCTAGAAGGCTGTCCTATAGTACCGGAATTGGTCAAGTCAACTTCACATCTTCACTGTTCTTTATACTTTTTTGGAATCGGTTATATGTACAAGATATTGGTCTATTTAGCTATTTTTAGCTATTTTATAGCATTTTGAAAACGAAAAAATTATTTTCCATTATTTTAAAATGAACTAAGAAGTTAGACATTAGGGGGGATGGATAACAAAATACGACAAAGGCAAAATGAAGATATGGATATTTTTATAATTATCATATTCATTTATTAAATAAGTAAGATGCTTTTCTTACTTGATATAGAAGTATAATCCCTACATCTATTAATGCTAGCATATATTATGAGTTTTGTTGTTAAAAGTAAACAACAGCCATTGAATTTATTATCTTGATAGTTTATATATAACTTCTGAATGATATATGTTATTTGATATGCTATTAACACCCCAGGATCTTTAGTTGCAGCACTGATATAATTACATACGATATAAATTTAAATTGTAAGTGTTGGTCTAGTGTGCCTCCATACGTACAAGATATCCTACAGAACTATTTAATTACATATTTGAAAGAATTTGGCTTTCTTTACGCTTTTAATACGACAGGGAGTATGAAATAACACATATTTCAAAAGCTTGAAACTAAACAAGAATTAGCACATGTATTAAAAAAAATGAAAATTAATACAGTGAAAAAAGCTAAGTAAAAATAAAATTTGACATTTCTTTATGAGTGTAATATTTCTTACAAATGTTACTCTTCAATCAAGTTAATAGGATGGTGATATTTTTAATAAGAGGAAAACTCTGCTTATATTTGTAACTATACAATTCAATTAATAGGTACCGGTGTTTTCCTTATATAATAATATATTTTAATTATTAATAATATATATCCCTCAAGAATCTCTAGAGTAATACTCCTGCTTATTAAAACTGAACATAGTGTGACGAATAGTATTTCCACTCCAAAAAAAATTTCCTAGAAAAGAATTTAAATCTAAAAAAAAACTATAAAATAAATGAGAAACTTTCAAACCTGTACCATCCGGATACTATGAAATCATCGTTTTACAAAACAAGAGAAGACAAAAAAGGAAGCAAATGGCGACAAGTTCAGTTTCCTGGAAGAAAAAGGAGAACAATAATGAAAAAAAAGAAGAAACTCCGTCTCATTAGGAGTTACAGATCCGGAATCGGAAAAGGGAAGAGTTAGTTTACTGAAGTAACACTAGCGCAGAGGAGGAGGAAATATCCCGCTGGTTGTGGTCTAAGAAGCAGAAGTTTTCGGTTCGACGGTAAAATGTCTTTTGTAAGTAATTATCCCCAAGGATCCCGGTATTTGAGAAAGGAATTGTAATTCTTTTCTGCGTAACGTTATAATTACATCATCGTAAGATATACTGTTATAAATAATGGAAGGAGCGAGATATGGCAGTCTCAATGACATAAAAGGGAACATACTATCCTAAAAACAAATAGAACGAAACTTGAAAATATGTTTCGTTATCTGTTCTAAAGTATATAAATTTTCTTCCGGTAAATATATCATCTAATTTCATTATTACTCCAAACATCAATGGTAATAAAAAGAAAGGTTAGACCAAAAAGGCAATGAAATTTTATCATCGAAAATATGTTTGAGATCAAATTATACATTTAATCTCGGGAATACCAATGTGTTTATTCCAAATGTACACTTTCCAAATTATAGCTCTTATCTTTTTAAAAATTATCTATTGTCTTTTCATATTGTTTTATTGTTTTCACTTTTTTTTATTTCCTTGAAGCCTTTCTGTTTATAACTTAGTTTTCTTTAAGTTCACGATTCTGAAAACAACGGATAATGAATTTAATTACGAACTTAATTCTATTAATAACTCACTTAAGCGGAAGCAGTAAGGAACTTAGACAAAAAAATAAGAGTTAATGAATTTGCGATTATAAGCTTAAAATATAACAATGCCCTATTATATAGATAAAAGCAAGAGCTTTAATAAATTTGCTCCTTCTAAGAAAATTATTAAACTTCTCATTACTCTATTTTTAAAGTTTTATACCGTGAAATTTTTCAGTTGTCAATCAAGGTTTAACTTCTTTCTTTCTTTCGTTGATGATATTTTAATTATAGCATATTATTCTTCTTAACAGTTTTGTGATGTAATAAATCTCCTTAAATGTTATGAGCTGTATTATAAGTGAATAGCCAATATAGAAAATAATAAAAAATATACTAGTTTCTAGAGCATATAGTTAAGTAAGTATAAGTTATTAAGAGGAAAACTCTACTTATATTTTCAACTATACAATTCAATTAACTCAGTACCGGTATTTTTCTTATATAATAACATATTTTAGTTATTAATAATATATATCCTAGAATCTCTAGAGTAATACTCCTGCATATTCCAACTGAACATAGTGTGACCAATAGTATTCCCATTCCTAAAAAACATTCCGAGAAAAAAATTTAAATCTAAAAAAAAAACTATAAAATAAATGAGAAACTTTCAAACGTGTACCATCCGGATACTATGAAATCATCGTTTTACAAAACAAGAGAAGACAAAAAGGGAAGCAAATGGCGACAAGTTCAGTTTCCTGGAAGAATAAGGAGAACAATAATGAAAAAAAAAAGAAGAAACTCCGTCTCATTAGGAGTTACAGATCCGGAATCGGAAAAGGGAAGAGTTAGTTTATTGAAGTAACACTAGCGCAGAGGAGGAGGAAATATCCCGCTGGTTGTGGTCTAAGAAGCAGAAGTTTTCGGTTCGACGGTAAAATGTCTTTTGTAAGTAATTATCCCCAAGGATCCCGGTATTTGAGAAAGGAATTGTAATTCTTTTCTGCGCAACGTTATAATTACATCATCGTAAGTTATACGGTTATAAATAATGGAAGGAGCGAGATATGGCAGTCTCATTGATATAAAAGGAACATACTATCCTAAACACAAGTAGAACGAAACGTGAAAATATGTTTCGTCATCTGTTCTAAAGAATATAAATTTTTTTTCCGGTAGATATATCATCTAATTTCATTATTACACCAAACATCAATGGTAATAAAAAGAATGGTTAGACCAAAAAGGCAATGAAATTTTATCATCAAAAATATGTTTGAGATCAAATTATACATTTAATCTCGGGAATACGGATGTGTTTATTCCAAATGTACACTTTTCAAATTATAGCTCTTATCTTTTTAAAAATTATCTATTGTCTTTTCATATTGTTTTATCATTTTCACTTTTTTATTTCCTTGAAACCTTTCTGTTTATA
>CM063498.1:120777526-120797526 GCA_032207245.1 Pardosa pseudoannulata
AATGGCTGCTACCGTATTGGTAACATTTGGATTAAACTAAATTTAAAATAAGTTATGTTGATTCCACATGAAGATTTTTTTGTCCTTATTAATAGTGCAATGACTGCAATGAAAACCGTAAATAATTAAGATTATCTCGGATATCAGAATATTTTAAACAATGAAGAATATTTTAGGTAGTTCCTCTCTTAGGTAGACCATCACAAATACCAGTATTCAAATATTTTTTCAAGTATGTAATATATGCAATTATGCTAGCTTTATTTACAGCATGCAAAAATGGTATTATTGCTTAAAATTTAAATTTTTTTGCTCGAAAATTACCCTAACTAGAAAGAACACATTGGCAAAATACCTATATAGATCTGGTAAAGGGCAATAACTGTTGTATTTTATTAAATTCAATTTTAAACAAATCCAACTAAAATACTATTTGGAACGCTTAAAACGCCAGACATATAAAACGGAAACTCACTTCTTTTCTGTCGTAACTGAAAAACAGTAAACGGTCTTACAGAACACTAGATTTGCAATCCAGTCTATACCGGACACACACCCTCAGCCAGGTCCTAAATAACTCTGTAAGGTTGCTTAATAGCTGTTCAAAGGTCAAGATGAATCCAGATACCTTAACCACTAACCAGTAAAATCAGAACCAGTGGGTACACAAGCACACCAATCCTAGAAGAAAACAAAGTCCAAAAGACAAAAGTGAAGGACAATATTATAACACAATGCATCTACGCAATTTTTCTAGGTACATGATGATACATAATAGTGACACGGCCAAAAGTTAAATTGTCATTACAGGAACAATATGCTTCAAAACAAACAAGTAAAAATATTGACAGCTACGAAGCAAATTAGCAGATAATGTTTCCTAGACTACTATACTCGTGGTTAATCCTGAGCATGTCTGAATCAGTAAGGCACTTCAGCGTCGTAAGAAGTACATGTTTTATTGCTGTGTCTTCCATCGATGTTTGTCATCCGTTCGAAACGGGCTTTGAAGTGTCCTCCTTTCTAACTATCCCTTATCTAACAAAGTTAAACTGTAACTTGCCAAAGGTTGTTTTTTAACCGTTAATAAAATCCCTTCAATATCAATTTAACCATAATAAAGTACTTATATAATCCTCAAAACCAGAATACTGAAATACTTTCAGCGGTCTATAACTTAAATCGCTTCGAATAAAATTTCATACCGAACAACTGTATATCAGTAAAATGGATTACAATAGCTATATCCTTGAAACACTGCAGCACAAAAAATTTAAACTTATGTGCAAATTTGTGCATTGGTGTAATTAAAACTTCCCGAAAATTTTGATCAAATTAGGAAAGCTGTATATCCAAACACACGAACAATGTACATGAAAGATATTCTATATCATTAAATATCTTAAACTGAAATTAAAATGTTTTTTTAAATAACATTAATTGATATTTGAATCAAAAATAATTATACTTAGATTAAGGAACTCAAGAAATGAGTTACCCTAAATTTAATTTATCTTTTAATGCAAGAAGTTGAATTATTAATGGTGTCGAAATAGAAATATCATTAATTTTCTGAAATCACTAAGTTTAGAAGTAAAGTAATATACAATTTAAGTAAGACAGAGCTTAAAATATTCACGAATGCCAAGAACAACAATTTCGTGGAACAGAAAAAAAAGAACAGAAGACTAGCAAAGTTCAGACTCCTTAGAAAAATAAAAAAAAACCATATAACAAGTCTCATTAGGAGCTATTGATCTGTATTTGAGATGTGGGTAGGAGAGTGTACTGTAGGCGAATGCTGCAATCTGTCGCGAGTTCTGATAAAGTTTTAGTACGTTTTATTTATTTTCTGCTGGGACACTAAATAGATTTAATGACTTTCCTAAAAGGTGCTTTAATTTTATGTTTATTTATATATGTTACTTGTTTTATTACTTTCAAAACTGATCTATTAAATGTAAAGAATATTTAACTTTCGTTACATTTGGAACATTAGTAGTAAGATTTTCTATTGAAATTTTAAAGGATATAATAGTGAAAAAACTGCTTTAATTTTGTGTTTATTTATGTTGCGTATCACATTTATTTTATATATATATGTCATGTACACTTTCCAAAACTAATCTATGCTTTAAAACATAATAGTATATTATTCTGTGTTACTTTTATGATATTAATAGTAACGTTTATTTTGAAATTTGAAAGGGACATGTTATTTACATATTTATCTAAGATTACATTTTATGTTTAATGTATACTACTGAGAAATTTATTACGTCCTTATGTATAATCATATAAATTAAATAATATGGTAATATTTTGAGAACCCTAATACTCTGAAATCCTTAATGATAGTACCTACAAATATTATTTTTAGGAACTTCATATGATTCAATGCATTTTTTTTTACGTAAAAGAAGAATTTACTCTTCAGTGTATAATTTTTATATTTCAGAACAGAATAATATCTTAAAACAAAAAAGTAAATTTCTTCTTGTATGATTATCAGAACTTACTTTAATCCCAAATAAAAGAGTTGTTATATTCTGTACTATAGTTTTAAAACTGCGAATTCCTCTAGTATATTAAGCTTTAAAAATTACATTAATTTTTTTAAATATTAATTCAATACAAGTAATTTCTTTCACCGAATGATGATTTTCTTCAGTACTTAGATGTATGTAAATCAATTTTAGAACTTGTTTATCAGAGTGTATTTATTATAAAGGCTTCAGTAATTTAGTGTAATATATTAGTTTTTTAAAAGAATATATAACGATTGCTTAAACAGTTGTTTTACATTTCTGTTTACAATAAATTACAAATATTTTTATGCACCTTGTTCAGTTATCGGCAAATATTTGATATTCAATGCTTATTAATTTGAAAACTGTTAAAATAAATTCTTACTATCTTTCATTAATGGAATAAGTATCCATGATTAATACATTATTATTGACACATTCTTTAAATTAAAAGTTGCAATGTTGAATTAATTAAATATTGTCAAATTTCGTTAACTCATTAAAGTATAACGTAATATGAAGTTATAACGTTAATGATAGAGATGATAGCATTAAAAATAAGAATTTAAAAATTTATTTCTGTTTATACATCTGAATATTTAAGGAAAAATTAAATCTTTCTAGACATATATTGACATAGATAATTGCGTTTTGTTTTCCCATGATTTAACTACGCTTCAAATTTTTTTATTATAATATAGTCACAGATATATTATCAAAACATGCACATAAAGAATAGCTTAAAACAAATTTATCTACGTCACTCATGTTTATAAATCTATAGTTTTTAAAATAAAATAGTAATTATATTAGAGAAATATCAACAAATATAAATATTGGAGCTTTGATTTCATGAGATTGAATTTAGCTTCAAATTCATCATTTATTAGTTAATCTCAGATACATTTTCCAAACCTGTATTAAAAGAATAGTTTCAAACATAGTTCTTAAAATTAGTCATATTTCATGTTTCATACCTACTAGTTGAAATGTCTGTGAAAACAGACTAAAATATTAGCGCAGAAAGAAGTAATTTTTTTAATCCTGCATAAATACAATAAATCATAGAAACAAAAAATATTATAAGTAACATCCTAGTAGTAAGGAAATACTGTATGCAAAGTGGCTTAGAATACTTAATGGTCAAGAAGTAATGGTGTAGAAAATAAGCATAAAAAACGTTTATTATTGAGTGTTAAAGAAACTTAAACTAGAAAAACATACTGATTGAGAAAGGAACAATTGCCGCCAGAAACAATAAATTATAAATCAATATAACACTATATCAATATAACAATAACTTAACTACATAAACAACAATAGATTAACATGCAGTTCTTAAAGTCAATCATATTTCATGTTTTAAACCTACTAGTTGAAATGTCTCTGAAAATAGGCTAAAATATTAGTGCAGAATAAAGGAATTTTTTTAATCCTACATAAATGCAATAAATCATAACAACAAAAATATTATAGAGAAAATTATAGGAAATGTGTGAAAATTTGTAATTGAATTAGATAAAGAAATAAAAATATTCCTCTAAAGTAGAATTACTAATAAAAACAGTAATCTTTAAATTCTCACCAAAAACTGTGGTACTAAACGGAATGTAAGGAAAATTTAAATAAAATTTTAAATTTACTAAATAATAAAAGATTGCTAAATTTCTTCAAATCCAAAAAACAACATCCTAATCTTCAAGAAATACTATATACAAAGAGGCTTAGAATACTTTATGGTAAAGAGTAATGGTGTAGAAAATACCATGAAAAACTTTTATTATTCAGTGTTAAAGAAACTTAAAAAACCTAGAAAAACCAACTGATTGAAAAAGACAAATTGCTACTAGAAACGTGAAATTATAATCAATATAACACTATATCAATATAACAATAACTTAACTACATCAAGATAACAATAGCTTATCATACACTTCTTAAAGAGTGTCATATTTCATGTTTCATACCTACTAGTTGAAATGTCTGTGAAAACAGACTAAAATATTAGCGCAGAAAGAAGTAATTTTTTTAATCCTGCATAAATGCAATAAATCATAGAAACAAAAATATTATAGAGAAAATTATAGTAAATGTGTGGAGATTTGTAATTCAATTAGATAAAAAAAATTTAAAAAACCTCTAAATTAGAATTACTAATAAAAAACAGTAATCTTTAAATTCTCAAAATAAACCCCCGACACTAAACGGAAAGAAACGAAAATTTAAATAAACTTCTAGATTTATTAAATAATAAAAGACTGCTAAATTTCTTCACATCCAAAAAAAAAAAAAACATCCTAGTCTTAAAGATATGCAAAAAGGCTTAGAATATATGGTAAAGAAGTAGTGGTGTAGAAAAAACGCATGAAAAACGTTTATTATTCAGTGTTAAAGAAACGTAAAAAACCTAGAAAACCTACTGATTCAAAAAGGCAAATTGCTACCAGAAACAACAAATTATAACTAATTTAACACTAAATAATTAAATCAATGAAAAATGATTTGAAAGTTGAATAAAAGGCTTCACAAATTTTCGCACGGTGACATAAAAATCTATATATTAATGTTTATGCTTGTAGGTTGTACCATTCATGCACAGCAGTATTTACACATACATCCACACTAAACATTTTATATATGAGATAGTTTTTAAAAGCAAAATAATAATTATTTTAAAGCGATATCAAGAAACATAAATATTTGTTCTTTGTTTTCAAGTGATTGAATTTAGTTTCAAATTCGTTATTTATTATTTAATCTCAGATATATGTTCCAAACATGCATCAAAAGAAGAGCACAAAATGAAATTTTTCGAAGTCAGTAAATTTTCATTTTAGTCTATCTAAATTTTTCTCGGAAACAATCTCCCATTTTCCTTTGTATTCAGCCCCACTCTTCAAACTAAGCAGTTTTATTTATTTCTTACCATATCATTATCGAACCCTAAGCGATATTGTTTACAAAACTTGTTAGGATTACGCTCAGCATTTACCAAACAAACAATATCTCCGATGCATACCTGGTGCGTCCGCGAGAGATGCTTGTGGTGCCTTTCTGCGAGTCCTCGTAGTCATTTATAATCTGTTCCTACTGCGAGAAGAATTGAATATTCTTCAGGTATCCGAAGGAAGTAAATAAATTTTACGCCCAGGGAAAACGCGGAACAGGAAGGAATTTTCCTCTTTCTTTACGTGCCGGAATGAACGTAGGAAACATCGTGAATGATTCGAAAGACAGTTTGGAGGGAGAGGAGGCTAAGTCCAAAAGTGACTTGTGATGGAAAATATTTGCTTGGAATATATGATTTTCGTTACCTGGATAAGGAAACAAAAAAAGCATATATTCAGAATTTAAGAAAATTACCATATTTATAGCTTTATAACGTGCTTATTTCATTTGCCAGAAAATTAGCATTCTACCGAAGGGAAAGTTGCTTTTATCCATTAGCTCTCCGAAATGCGGCAAGACATGAAACATCTTATATAATTACCTATACTTTATATAATAAATTAGTTTATAAATGTGTGTACCTAATCTTATGCATGTATAATGTTACATATTTACACATATGTATAAATATGTGATAGCACACCGCAAAAATACACCTAAAAAGGAAAATATTTTAAATTTTAATTGTATATCATTACATAACCACCTTACTTTAAAAATCAATGAATATGTTCAATTGAGACAAGTTGAATCTTATTAACGCACAGAGAAAACGTTCGAAAATGCCATTCTAAAAAATTGTCAGAAAAATAAATATTACAATATAATGGGAAAACATTTAATGCGTTACATAAATTTCGTTTTAAAATTTTACTTTTTCTATTAGCTTTTATGATTTAAATCATTTGGTGATTGTATTTGTACTTGATTACAAAAGCTGTATTATGACACATTTTCATTCTATTGGATTCCCAACCCAATAAAATAAAAATTCCATTTTAATGCATCATACATCTCACGGATAAACTATCTTTCTTTAAAATACAGATTAATTTCTGAATCTTCTATTCCCACATAATTTAGACTAATTAGTGTGACTTCTCCAAGTAATAAGAGGCTGGGATAAACATTCTGAAATTTTTTATTGAAATATATATATATATATATATATATATATATATATATATATGTGTGTGTGTGTGTGTGTGTGTGTGTGTGTGCGTGTGTACATATGTGTATACATATGCAGTGAGTAGTGAAAGACAGTATAAAGGTCCACTATTTCTTGGGTGTGACGAACAGAGTGGACCCAAAAGATGAAGTATTCTGTCTAATATTTTACTACCATTTTTTTTCAGGGGGGGGGTGAGTCAAAAACGTGCCTGTGTGATAATTAGGCTAGCTACACCACTCTGCACTCACAAACACACACACACACACATATATATATATGTATTATACACATTTGTATATATATATATATATATATATATATATATATATATATATATATATACATACATATGTATATATATATATACATATATATATATATATATATATATATATATATATATATATATATGCATATGTATGCATGTATATAATTTTTCCAAAATATCCACATCAACAAGAAATTTAAAAAAAAAAATCTAATATTATATAGTTTATGTACTGAAAAGTTAAAACTTTATAGTTTTTTAAAGTTTCGAATTTTTTTTTATTCTTAGTGTTTATAAAAAAAAAAGAATCATTATAAAAATGTTTTTTTATTATTATGTTTTTCTGGATTCCTACATTATATGTTACATGTAATTATTGTGTTATTGTATTCTCCCTATAAAACATTCTCTTTCATAACACCACATAGTATTTTATTGAAACAAGTTTCTCATCTTGTAATAAATCGTACAACTTATTCTTAATTTCATAAACATAATATGGCACATCCCCTAAAAGTTACAAAATAAATGCATTATGAAAGAGAATTATTTCATAATGCCTGAGTTATGATTAGTTAAACCATTAAAACATTAGTTAAACCATTCATTCCTTTCATGAACTTAAAAACTAAAAATTGTATACTTTTTTATAGTTTAGAATTTATTGATTCTGAATACTTATAAGAAGAAGAATCACTATAAATATGTTCGTTTAATAATTAATTTTGCTTCATTTCTACTTTGTATGTTACATCTAATTCTTGTGCTGTTATATTTTCCCCATAAAATAGTCCCTTTTATAACAATAGTATTTTATTGAAACAACTTTCGCATCTTGTAATAAATTGTATAACTTATTCTCGGTTTCATAAACATAATATGGCACATAAATTAAAATGTCCATATTAAATGCATTATGAATGTTAATTATTTTATAATGCATGAATTATGATTAGTTAAACCATTAATTACTTTCATGTACTTAAAAACTAAAAATTGTAAAGTTTCTTATAGTTTAAAATTATTTCTTGTCAATGTCTATAAAAAAAGAATTATTATTAAAAATTTTCGTTTTATAATTATTCTTGTTTAGATTTTTATATTATGTGTTACATCTAGTTATTTTCCTATTATATTTTCCACATAAAATATTCCCTTTCTTAATACCACATTGTATTTTATTTAAACAACTTTCGCATTTTTTAATAAATCGTGTATCTTATCCTCGATTTTATAAATATATTATAGCACAGTCGTTAAATGGTCCAAGACACATGCATCATCAAATATTAAACTGTTTCATGAATTTAAAAAACAAAAAACTATACAGTTTTTATTGTTTAATTTCTTTTCTTGTCAGTATCTGTAATAAAAAGAATTATTAAAAATTTTCATTTTAAAATTATTCTTGTTTTCAATTTTACTTTATGTATTACATCTAATTAATGTCCTATTATATTTTCCCCATAAAATATTACCTTTCTTAATACCATATAGTAATTTATTTAAGCAACTTACGCATGTTTTAATAAATCGTATATGTTTTCCTCACTTTCATAAATATATTATAGCACAGCATTAAATGGTCCAAGATGCATACATCATCTAATATTAAATTGTTTCATGTATTTAAAAACTAAAAATTATACAGTTTTTTATCGTGTAATTTCTTTCCTTGTCAGTATCTGTAATAGAAAAAATTATTATTAAAAATTTTCAATTTATAATTACTCTTGTTTAGGTTTTTACTTTATGTATTACATATAATTATTCTCCTATTATATTTTGCTCATAATATATTCCCTTTCTTAATACCAAATAGTAGTTTATTTGAATAACTTCCGCATCTTTTAATAAATCGTATATTTTATCCCCGCTTTCATAAATATATTATAGCACAGGCATTAAAGGGTCCAAAATACATACATCATCTAATATTAAATTGTTTCATGTATTTAAAAACTAAAAATTATGCAGTTTTTTTATCTTCTAATTTATTTTCTTGTCAGCATTTGTTATAAAAAGAACTATTATTAAAAATATTCATTTCATGATTTTTTTTTCTTGATTTTTACTTTATATGTTAGATCTAATTATCGTCCTATTGTATTTCTCCATAAAATATTCCCTTTCATAATGCCACATATTATTTTATTCAAACAACTTCCGCATCTTTTAATAAATCGTATATCTTATCCTCGATTTTATAAATATATTATAGCACAGTCGTTAAAAGGTCCAAAACACATACATCATCTAATACTAAGCTTTTTCAGGAATTTAAAAACTAAACCTCATTATAAGTTTTTTGTCGTTCTTTTCTTCGTAAGAGTTTTTAAAATGAGAAGGGATTTATTTGTCGAATGAAATAGGGAAGCAGTGAATTTGCATTATGCCTTTCATTGATCATTAGCGTACTTAAAGTAAAAGTTTAAACCCATTTTAATGGATTTGGTTTGGAAGTTTAGGGAGAAGTTTTAAGAATAACTCTTTTCCTTAAAGTAAATTGTAAGTATTATAAAAAAAAATATATTTAATCGCATTTTCAATGATTTTCACAAAAGTTTTTCCTCTGTTTTATTATGAAAGATTTGAAAAATAATTGTTGTCCATTGAAAAATGACAAAGAATTATTTTATAGAAATGCATGTAAGATTGTGTATTAATGTTCTATAAAATGTTTTGAAAAAAAAAACATTAAATTTTCAAATTAACACATTCTAAAAATTGTTATATTTCATCTGTATTGTGATTGGTGGCAATATGGATTGGTATTTACCTTATTTAATGTAAGTCATTAGATTGTTAAATATTTGTAATAAATATTAAAATGACAACAATTTGTGAGTCATCAAATTCGTATTCGGGTAAATGCAGACTTCAGACCAGATGGTTTGGTTTTGAGTGCTACGGTCAACTTTTTGCAACACGAGGGCTAATGAGACCGGGACCTATAGCTTAAAGCCGATTCCGAATGGCTACTAGTATCCATGCCACAGTGGGATTCGAACACACTGGTACCGAAGGCCAACACCCTAACCAATCGCCCATCGTTCGGCACTTCAGCCTAGAAGCCCAGTGAAGCATTGGTAGCTCTTCGCCCACTTACGACACCTGTTGGACATGCGATCTCCGTACTGGGGTAGGTTGACTCAGACTTTCATCCTTTAGTGGGTAGACAAACTGAGGACCAAGCATGTTAGGGATCTAAACACTTAGGGCATAAGGTTGACCACCTTGCCGGAACATCCAAAAGCCTTTGGTCTCGAACACGATATTAACATCATAGGCATTGGCCTCCAAATTTGGCTGTTGTGCATAGGAGTTTTGAATGCAGAATTTATAATTATATTAACAACGATTTGGAATTAGGTAAATTATTATAAATTTTACTTACTTTGTTTTGCAAAAACATTCGTCGAATCTTCAAAATAATATTTTTAATAAATTTATAATTTTTTAAATTGAAAATGTTGTAATAATTTATTTCTAAATCCCCATGTTAATCTTTGAGTAAATTTATTTTTCTTTAGGGTGGTTTGAATTTGAAGATATCTCCAAGCAAATTTTATTTTGATAAAATAGAAAAATTTCTTGTGTTATGCCTGATTTTTAAACTGCTTTTGAAAATATCCTTTTACTTATTCGGAAACGACAGTGAAAAATTTTTTGCAAATAATTTAAAGTTAAATTTATTTTTCTCCCTCATTTTAAAAATTTCGTTACTAATAGGCCTAAAAAGTTTTACTGTTTCATCTCGTGGTGAAATTTGCTTAAAGAAAATTTTAAATTCTAACCACCCAGAAGTCGAACAATCTTCTCCATAGGCTAACATGGAGCTCGAAGAATTCAATATGGACAGCACCCAACTACCAGTGAGACATAGTACCTTTCAAGATGAAAAGTCTTCATTAAAAAACCTATAAATTAAATATAAAATAAAACTTTTGCTGTGTTTAGAAGAAAAATTTTTCTAGACTATATATCAGGACCTATATTTATAAAAAAATTAATTAGTGTTGTCTACATAAAACACTACATTTTAAAATATATTTATAAAATATATGTGCACTAAGAAGAAAAAGAGAAATCCATTTACTCACATATTAACTTTTGAAATCTATAAATTACAAACAAATTTTTTATAGCAAATAGAAGAAATTATTATTTCAATTTTGTAAATCTGAGTTATATTAATAAGAGCAATATATTCTACTTTATGGCATGATAGAATTTACTCTTAATTTTTCCCGCCTTAACAATTTTTACATTTTTAAATTTCATAATATCAGGTAACTGTAATATTTTGGTTTATAGAATTAAGCCATTATTTTACTTTATTTTGATATGAAGATTTATATTCAAATATGCACATATTTCAATGATTATCTAGTAAGAAACTGAATTTCAATTTATTTTTCGGTTTATATTTTCATGTTATGATAAATATACTATTTGAAAAGAAATATTAAAAATTAAACTGTAATCATAATGAAAACTAAATATTTCTTTAAAGATCTAGTGTTTTAAAGACTTTGTAAAAATTTCATTTTAAAATGAGTCTCTCTTTTTATGTAATGATAAATTGAAAAAGAAAGAGTGGTTATAGTGAAAAATTTTAATCCTTGTAAGTTCCAGTAGGCAACATTAAAAATTAGTGGATTTAGCCACTCTATGGATATTTCAAAGTTATCTAGTAAGAAAGTGAATTTCAAATTTTTTCGTTTATAATTTCAAGCGATTGGAAATATACTATTTAAAAAAGAAATATTAAAAATTAAACTGTAAACATAATGAAAACTAAATAATTCTTTAAAGATCTAGTGTTTTAAAGACTTGAAAAATATTTTTAAAAGAATTTTTCTTTGTATTAAATATAAATTAAAAAGAAAATTTATAGTGAAAATTTTTAATCCTATAAATAAACATTAAAAATTTTATATAATATTGTGAACTAAATAAATGTAAGTAACACAAACAATAAGCTATGATCTCTGTCTCTGATATCGAAAAAATAATCTTCAGAAATATTTACATGCGTGATCCTGATGAATAATAATAAAAATAAATCTTTAAATCTACTTTAACTTGATTAATAAGAACAAATCATGCGTATAAAATTATGTCTTATTGTGTAGATTCCACGGGGATTCTCATAAAATCTTAGGATTTATATATTCATGAAACAACCCTACTCAAGGCTTGTAACATGTTTTCAACGAAATAAAAACTCCACCTGAAGCACAATATGAAATATCATAGTAGAATCTCAGATTTTTCTTTTCCTTTTCCCAAAATTGCAAATTATTCCACGGATCTGAAACTCTAAAGAATAAAGAATCCTCAGTAGAATGACTACCTAAGGGAGTGTATAAAATGTCCCTTATTTGAAAGTTAAAACAGTAGAACAGCATGAAGATGTCCGTTTATACATAAAGTATATTTTAAGGATCTCCTTTGAACAAAGAAATACAGTAAAGGAGAAAAAAGAGAATAAGCAGAATACTACACTTTTTTGTATGTGAGATCCCACATTTGGATTGATGTTGGATAAAAGATAAAAAAAATATCTCGTCTTCTTTATATTTGAGACGCGACAGTTACACATTTCATATATGAAAGCTTAGAATCTTAAAGCAAGAATTTTCCTGGAGGTGATTTTCTTCTTTATGCACTTTCTATTGTAGATCATATGAAAAGCAACTACGTGTGTTTCATATGAGAATATTTTTCAATTTTAGCTTTGAAAAACATAGAAAAGTCAAGTTTATACTACTTCTAAAATATTTTAAAAATCACAATACTTCAGGATTGCAATTAATGCTTCCGTTTATGGATGTTACTGCAGTTATATTTTTCAAATTATAGCATAATTTTAGCATTACTATTATAATAGCCCAAATCAATCATTCAGAAAAAATTCCGGATGATTCTTCCTCTAAAACTGTATTAATCTAATGATAAATCTAATAATAAGAAAGGATTTTGTGTTTTAATTTATATAATTTATTAACTAAAGTAATTTAGAGCTTAAAATTTTCAAATTCTGTTAATATTGGAATTTGAACTTGGATTGGTAATGAATCGGTAAACACAAGAAATATATTTAAACATCTCCACGGGGTTCAACAATAAAACTGATTTTATGTCTTCGTATATAAGATCCATTTGCTGTATTCAGGCTTAAATACAAAATAAAACGAACATAATAAATATTATATATCTATAGTAAATCAACATTTTTCTTGTAAAATCAAATTTTCACGATATGAAAAATTAGTAAATAAATGTAAATTATATAAATGAAAAAAGTTTTAAAAGTATAAAATTATTATTTTTTAATAAATATTAAAATTTATCCCTTTGAACAGAAATGAACAGTAAAGGAAAAAAGAGAATAAGCAGAATAACTTTTTTTTTTTGAATCCCACAATTTGGATTGATGTTGGATAAAATAAAAAAATCTTTATATAGATGCCGTAAAAGATTTTATTTGAATGAATCTTAGAATTTAAAGCAAGAATTTCGAGTGCTTTTTCTTTGTTTATTCTTTCTATTGAGTAATCTTGTGTTTCATATGTTTTCAATATTTTACACTGTTTTATAGTATATATTGTTGTATTTTCAAGTCTTAACTTTAAATAAAATTTTAAAAATTTAATTCAGTATTTAATATTATTCTTCCGTTATCTTTGAGATTCTATTTTTATATATTTTTTAGTATTATATATATAATTTAAAAATTAAAAATAAATTCATATAATTTTAATATATAAAAATTAACAAATATATAATATAAATTATATATATATAATATTATATAATATTAAAAATATTTATAATTTATAACATAAAAATAATTTAAAATTGTATATAAATTCATAATTTATATATCTTTTAATATAAAATATACAATATATAAAATAATTTTTCATATATTATTTCTTTATTATAAACTTTTTTTCGATATTATTTTTTTACTATAAAATATAATTTCTCTATTACTATATTAAAAGTAAAAACAAAGTTGATAATTTATGGAAGATTTGATTTTCATAAAAATAATTTAAATATTTTTATATATTTGATTATATTTTGCAATTTATTTTATTTATTTTTTATTTTATTTATTTATATTATTATAACAGGAAAGCTATCAAGGATAAACCAGTTTGGGGGAACTATTAAGCGAAAGATGGCCGATTGTAATGTTGATCGTCGTACTGGAGTTCGTGGGTTCGAATCCCGCTATGATGGATGTTCGCAGCCGTTCGGAATCGGCTTTAAGCAGTAGGTCCCTTCATTAGCCCTGTGTGCAAAACAGTAGACCAGCTCCAAACCAAATCAAAATTTTTTATAATTTTAACAATTTTTTATTTAATTTTTAAATAATTTTTTTATTTTAATTTTATTTAAAATGAAAAAAATTAATTTAAATAAAATTTTATTTATTATTTATGTTTTTAAAGCATATAAATTTAAGACCTGTATTTTGCTTCAGCATATTTATTAAGTCTGGGTAATTCCTCATCTCAAAGCCGAACGATCGCCAATTGGTTAGGGTTGGAGTGTTTCGTTATTTTTGAAATTCTTCTAATTTATATAGTGAGTAGTGTTAAAAAGATTTGGTTTTATTTAAAAACATTTGCACTTATATCGCCCATAAATACACCACATACTGTAACATATCCTCTTCCAATACTTATATATATGTATTTCCAACGTATAAATGTGGGGTGTATGGGTATGTTTACAACTCTCTCTATCTCTCAGTAAAGGGACTGGATTTATTCACCCATAACTTTCGAGTAACATAGTTGATCATTAGTTTTAAATTGATACTTTTATTTTTTAACAACATATCAGCTTTTTTGTCTTTCTTGAGAACTTGGAAACAAAAATTTGTGCATGCCACAAAAGCTAGTATTTCTTCCTCTCATATTTGAACAAGTATTAGTATTGGATGAAGTGATAACGAAAAATAATCTTCCGCTTCTTCGTGAATATTTAATAAAGATTTTGAAAGCTGCTTATTCTCCCATGAAATGAAGTGAATCTTCTTGACATACTTTTGAATATTTATTGATTCGAATACAAACACAGAGTTCATAAATTCATATTTAGATAAACGTCATCTGAGATGGAGACATTGATTTTGTATTCGATTTTTTATCATTCTATGAAAATCCTTCTTATTGAAAAGTATTAAACTTTCCCCCATGAAATATCAACTTTAAAAACCAAACTTTTAAAAAAACCTATAGAATCTAGTCTCTTTGTTTTATTTAAGGAAATAGAAGACAATACCGTGGACTTGAAATGCAAATGTTATCTGCATCTTCTAAAAGAAGCCTGCTTAGAAAGTGGATGGAGAGTTTCTCATTTGAAAGTTTAAACAATAGCAGTGGATGAAGTTCGGTTCATATTGACGGTGTATTTTAAGAAACCACTTTAAACCAAGCATAAAAAACAGAAGGGCGGATAAATTTTCTTAGTAGGTTTGCGTCGAACTTCCACTGAAGTCGAAAAGATTTCCCCCTATATTTTTTTTTCTTTATGTTTTTTAGGCCCCATATAGGAGGAAAGTCAGGTACATATTTCATATATCAAAATGTAGAGGTTTTCATGTCAAAATCTGATTCGGGAGTTTTCTTTTCAATGCTTTACTTTGAAAAGTGTGCTTAAAATTCTTTTCATAAAAATATATAACTTTATATTTCCTTTTTATAATGTTTGATTGCAGCAAACTCTAGGTATATAAACTTTAAAGAAGTTCTAGGTACTATTCCATGCTTGAACTAATAAAAAGTGTTCTCTAAAAAATAATATTTATTAAGTATTTACGTAATAACTTTCGTAACTTTAACAGAATAGGAGAAATTTGTATATGAACAATGTATAATTTTTAGTTCTCAGTTAGTAAAATAATGAAAAAATGAATGGGCCAGAAGTAATATATTTTGGCAATTAAACTCTCTCTACAAAATTTTGTTATTTAATTTCTTTTAACCACTGCTTTATATTAATAATTTCGAATATAACTGTTATTTACAAACGCAAAAATGTCCTAAGGTTTATACGAGTATCTAAAGAAATTCGTAATTAGGTATTATTCTATGTAAGACGAATTTCTTAAACTGGTCGCTAATAAATTTAATGTACCCCGATTCTTGTCTTTAAAATTTTTAAGATTTCAGATTTTGACTGATATTAGAATTTTTATTAATGATAGTATCTTTATTTTTTAAATTCTTCTTATTTTAAAGAAAAGAGGTACTAAGTATTTTTCCTTGCTTGAACGAATAAACAGGGCTGTCTAACAAAAAATTGTTTATTAAGTATTTAAGTTATAATTTTCGTAACTTTTACAGAATAGGATAAATTTATTTATGAACAATGCATATTTTTTGCTCTCAATTAATCAGGTAAAGAAAAAATTAATGGATCAGAACTAATATATTTTGGCAATAAAAATCTCCCCATAAAGTTTTGTTATTTAATTTCTTTTAACTACTGCTTTATATTGAGAATTTTGAATATGACTATTATTTACAATGCAAAAAATTGTAATATTTAAATCTGAAGAAATTTGTAATTAGACATTATTCTCAGTAAGACGAATTCCTGAATTCCTTAAACTGATCTTAATGCTACTAAATTTAATGTACCCAGATTCTTCTATTTAACATTTTTAAGGCTGCAGATTCTGACTGATATTAGTATTTTCATCGATGACAGTATATTTATTTTTTTTAATTCTTCTTATTTTAAAGAACAGAGGGACTAGGTATTTTTACATACTTGAACTAATAAACAGGGATGTCTAACAAAAAATTGTTTATTAAATACTTACATAATAATTTTCGTAACTTTACGGAGTATGATAAATTTATATATGAACAATGCACATTTTTTGTTCTCAATTAATCAGATAAAGAAAATATTAATGGTTTAGAAGTAATATATTTTACCAATAAAACTCCCCTAGAAAATATAGTTTTAATTAATTTTTTCTACCGCTTTATATTGAGAATTTCAAATATACTTGTTATTTATAAATGCAAAAAAACCTTGAGATTTAAATCTGAAGAAATTTGTATTTAGACATTATTCTAAGTAAGACGAATTCCTTAAACTGATATTAACTCTAATTAATTTAATCTACCCCGATTCTTGTCTTTAACATTTTTTAAGTTTGTAGATTCTGACTGATATTAGAATTTTTATTGATGACAGTATCTTTTTTTAAAATTCTTCTGATTTTGAAGAACAGAGGTTCTAGGTGTTATTCCATGCTTGGACTAATAAAAGAGGCTCTCTAACAAAAAAAATTATTAAGTATTTGCGTAATAATTTTCGTAACTTTTACAGAATAGGAGATATTTATATATGAAAAATGTATATTTTTTTGTTATCAGTTAATCAGATAATGAAAACAATTAAGGGGCCAGAAGAATTAGATCTTGGAAAATAACTCCCTGAAACCACATCATAGCTGTTAAAATAGCTGCTTTGTAACTTTATGTTTGATATCCTCATTTATGAGTTTAGAAACTACAGAGAAACATCACTTGTTGCACAAATTGTACAAAGGTATTTCATATAAATAAAAATAATAATTGTTGGTAAACTTCTTTTTTTATCCCGAAAATCCTTTTTTTTTTGGGGGGGGGGAATTATAATATAATCAATTCAAAAGAAGAGACAACAGCATTATTATAGTGACTCGTATTCACACAAATTGTTTGTTAGAGAAAATTTAAAAGAATTGCAGTCTTTTCTTTTATTTTAAAAGAAAATCTTTTCGATGTAAAGCTTTTGAAAGTTTAAAATGTAGTTGGTATTTTAAAACCCTTTTTACACATGGTGAGGTACATAATTTCAGAATTTCAGCAATCGATTATTCTCTTAAAAATCATGAAGTAATAATACAACTATTATAGAGCAACAAATGTCTTTTGATTTTTACTTGGAAAAACACTAATATTTTTATATTGTGCTAATTTCAAGAAGATTCTTTTGTAACACTTAAATTTAGTTTATAAAACTATATAGGTATAATTTGAAGAGTGAAAATAAAATATATTACAAAATATTTCTTCAATATTATTTTCATTACATGAATGACTTTCAGTGAAATTTAAGTAAAGGCTATTTGTTATAAAATGGGTAGAATATATTAATTTAAATATTTTTAAATTAAGAACTTGCTCAAAATACAAAATTAATTAGTTTAATACTAAAATGTCATGAAAAAACTTGCATTAAAAAGAGTGAAATGAAAAATAAATTATTAACTTCAGAATTAATTTATGTAAGTCCAACATTATTTGATTATACAGTTTAAAGTCATTACTAGAAAACTATTAATCGATAAACTTAACTACAAAAATAATAATATTTTCAATTTATACATATTTCTCTCAGACTATTGATTATCATAAGAATTTAAAAAAAAATAAACTTTGAAGCCCGCATTAATTACTTCTCTCAAATATTTTTTACTAACTTCTGATAAAATTCAATTATCTTCCAAAATATCCCATAAAACAAACCTATGTTTGTTTAAAGTGAATGCCTTGTTCCTTTTTAAAACCAAGAAGCTATAAAATTGACTATTCAAAGTTCGGAAGTCTGCTACGTATTTTTTCCCCTGTCTATTCTCTGAGGGAATAAATAAACGACTTATCCCCAGTAGAAACATAAACACATAAACTTTGTGGACTCTGACATAGAATATATCCTTACGTTTAACATGAAAAAGATCTCGAATGGCAAAGTACTCAAATATTTATACCTCATCACAGAAAGAACATTTTATGCTTTTAAGAATACGTTCTTTTGATGTCGTGCTCTACTGTAATTTTTTATCGATATATTTTCGGCTTTTATTTTGAAACAGATGATGATTTCTCTACAGAGGAGTAAAATGCTTTTATTTCCAAACAGTGGTTCGTGGAATTTCCCATTATAAATCATTATAGAATTTTCAGATATCCGATAAAATAATTCCTTTCCTATTAAAAATGGTTTTAATAATTAGACGTTATCACCCAAAGTTCAATGCCACCCTAAAATATTGCTCTTTTTATATATACATATTGTGTTTAATAAGCGCAATGTATATAAGAAATTTTTATTGAAAAGAAAATGTAAAAAGGTTTTTACTTTTAAGACCTTAGATAGTAAGAAATTTTAACGTGTGAAATATGTAAAGTTTTACACATTTTATGTGTTAATTTTGAATATATATTTTCCCCTTTAATATATATGTTTTGATTCAAGCATATGAACAGTCTAAAAAAGATAAAATACAATGCAAATGAAATAAAAGTTTTCATAAAATTATTAACATTTAGCTTGAAATACTTGTTCTTCTCGTTTCTAAAAAATACAGAAACAAATGATTTTTCAAACAATTGTGTTTCTACTTTTAAAAGCTTTTCAATTTTATGAATGGCTGCAGAGGAGATTCGCATTAAATATAAGAAATGTATATTAAATAATTAATATATAATTAAATAATTAATAATTAACTAATATTATTAAATAATTAATAAGTAGCAAATGAAACATTATTAGTAAAAAACAAATGCATATATTTTCTACATATAGAAATTATCCTGAAAAACGAAGGGGGAAGATTTGAACCTCCTTTAATTTTAGCTGGGAAGCCTATGACCAAAGTAGAACACTGCTTTTCAATACCGGAGTCCACGAGTTCAAATCCCACTGCTGTCATGGTTGGTCATAGCAGTTAGGAATCTTCTTAAAGCAGTAGGTGCGGGCTCATTAGCCCTCATATAGAAACATATGAAATGTTTTTATACAAAAATTAATGCTGAAGAATTTAAAGGAAGTTAAACATTTTATGGCTGATAAAAAACATAATTAAAAGAATGTAAGATATAGCTGAAATATTTTAAATCATCAAAATTTCAGTAATTATTCAGAGTTATCCGTTTAGGTTGACTTGATTAGGTTTGGTTTAGAGTGCTACGGTCTACTTTTTGCAACACGAGGGCTAATGAGACCGGGACCTACAGCTTAAAGCCGATTCCGAAGGGCTACGAGCCTCCAT
>CM063498.1:120807526-120830026 GCA_032207245.1 Pardosa pseudoannulata
TTAGATTTAGTAGAAATATAATTTGGCATAAAAAGGCAATGTAAATAAACAGTAATGGTTTCAAATTTGAATAAACAATTATGTTTAGCATTTGAACAAATTACTTCTAAATAATACATACATATTTTTTTCTTTAAAAATACATACATATTTTTTTCTTTCTTTAGTGTTAAAATGGATTACTCCTAAAAAGTTGTTTTTACCTTTCAGTAAATTTAATTTTTAGGATCAAATTGTAATTCTAAAAATTTTATTTAGGAAGATAAGATTATTAAAAAATAGTAATTTCTGAAATATTAATATCAAAAATAGTAAATAGTAATATATCCTCCTACGTTAAATTATTATCACTGTATAGATGAAATCAATATCAATTTAGGTATATATCGAGATATTTAGTTCCTGATATCGTCCAGTCCTATTATGTATTTGTATATGTATATGTATATATATATATATATATATATATATATATATATATATATATTATATATATATATATATATATATATATATATATATATATATATATATGTATATATATATATATATATATATATATAAATATCTCGTATTATAGATAAAATAAATGAACTATGATAGCCTTGATTCTGTGAAGTGGTTCCTTCTGGAAGCCTTAAACATGCAATAATAATAATAATAATAATAATAATAATAATAATAATAATAATAATAATAAATCTCTATATACGCAAGAAAAAATATTTACATTTATATTTTTACAAGTGAACAGATCTTCTTTTTGAAACGTTTGTTAGATTAGTACAAAAGTTTTATCTCGAAAAATATTAGTTTAAAATGACGTCAAATTTCAAAAGATTTTCTTGTATGACATCACAAATAAATGTTGGGCTGAATCTTGAAAACTGGAAGAAAAAAATCACATTCCCTATAATTTTTTTCTAAATAAGAATGGCAAACACTATGCGCTTCCTTTGACAAACAATAACAAAAGCAGAAACTAACGGAAAGAAAAATGGTAGCTACTTTTTCTATATCTATTAAGTTTTTTTGCAAGAAAAAAATCTTGGAAATGCTAATTTTTAATAATATTGAAATTTTACATTGTATTAATTCAACAATGAGTAGATTTCTAATTAACAATGAATAGTATATATTTATTCAACAATGAGTAGAATTCTAATCAACAATGAATAGCCTATATTAATTCAACAATGAGTAGAATTCTTATAAACAATGAATAGTATGCATTAATTCAACAGTGAGTTGAATTCTAATCAGCAATGAATAGTATATATTAATTCAACAATGACTAGTATATATTAATTCAACAATGAGTAGAATTCTAATCAACAATGAATAGCCTATATTAATTCAACAATGAGTAGAATTCTTATAAACAATGAATAGTATATATTAAATCAACAATGAGTAGAATGCTAATCAACAATGAATAGTATATATTAATTCAACAATGAGTAGATTTCTAATCAATAATGAATAGTAAATATTAATTCAAGAATGGCACAATATGTCCCAGGAGGACTCATTGCCATAAAATCCCATTCATCCACACAACCAACCATTAATTCAACAATGAGTAGAGCTCAAGTACTGCAATCTTGTGACGTCTCATAACGTTTTAATATTTTTTTAAATCTTATGATATTTTGTTGTGTACTGTACATATTGCGATAAAAATTGAGGTACACATCTAGATGTTACGACAATCCTAAACACGATAGCTGATAATCTAGGTCTAAACCTTTTAAGATGAGTCAGGACACTCTGATATCTTTTATATTGATTTTTTTTTCATCTAGAGAGCATGATCCAAATACATTTCATCTAAAGAGCATGCAGTCGATAAGTGAGGAGCCCAACTAGATGTTACAACAATACTAAACTTCGACATTCTTACATGTAATTGTGTTTGAATTCTGCAAGGTACATAAGAACATACATGTTTCACAATGAAACTAATAAAAACATAATTATGGATGATCATAATGCATATTAAATGTTTCACCCTTAAAGTTTCCTTATATGAGCATGAGTAACGTATGAACTAGATCTAAAAGTGAGGAGCACAACTAGATTTTATGACAGTCCTCAATACTAAATTTCGACATTCTTACATGTAATTGTTTTTGAATTCTGCAAGGTACATAAGTACATAGATGTTCATAATGAAATTAATAAAATGCAATTAGGGATGGGCAGAATGGATATTAAAAGTATCATTGTTAAAGTTTCCTTATTTGTACATGAGTAACGTATGAACTAGATTTTATATATACAGGAATGGTTAGAAAGGGTATTTTCGTAGATAGATGAAGACTAAAAATTTTGCTGTTACATTACTTCTTTTTCTCTATCCAAGGAAGTAAAAAGGACAAAACATCAAAAATAGCCACTCAATAAAAAGCCTTTTTTTGTTTATTCCTCCTCTTTTTGTAAGATGATACTTACCGGGTATACCTGTATTCATCCATACATAAATGCAAGAATAAATATTTACATACATGTTTGTGCAAGGTGAAATAACTTCTTTATGTGATGTTAGTAATATTATATCAGAAGCTTTTTCTCGGAAAAAGATAGTTTAAATTGAAGGCAAATTACAAAGGAAAAAGTCTTCTTGTATGCTTTCGCGAACAAATATCAGGCTGGATCTCGAAAAATGGAAGTAAAAAAAAGTATATTTCCTATGACCTTTTCTAAATAAGAATGACAAACACTATACTCTTCCTTTGACAAACAATAACAAAAGCAGAAAGCTATAGAATGAAAAATGGTAGCTTCTTTGACGCCACCTACAAAGCTTTTTGCAAGCAAAAAAAGGGGAAAAAACGCAAAAATAACCATACAATAAAGTATTCCTCTTTTTTTTTACTTTTTTTTTGTTTCTTCCTCCTCTTTTTGTATGCTGATACTTACGGGTATATCTATATTCATCCATATGCATAGAGCTATCATCGTCTTCTGAACTAAATTGATATCGATCACCACGTGATGACCGGTAATTTCGCATAGTCAGTCGATTCTACGGCGGAACAGATAAAATAAGGATAGAGCTGGCACGGAGGGGGCTCGAATTCATCACCTTTTCATCATTTCGTCGAAAACTGGTGAAAGATGGAGAGACTACAGACAAAAAGCAAAGAGTCGTTTTTCTGTTGGGAGGTAATGGTAAATCGATATGATGGGACGAGGTCATGTCATCGATGAAATGTGACACTATCGATGCTGAAGCAGTTAAATGTATTCCGAGACTTCCGAAAATTCAAATAAATTAAGGACTCTGTCCAGGCTCTTTTGACTATTGATTGAGATGGAAAGTTTTAGCATAGTTTGATTCGCTATATTAGAAAGGCAAATTCTAGTCATTCTGATGAAATATGAATTTAAAGAAAGTAAAAGCAATGGAAAATATTTTTTATTCTTTTTGTTCATTCTATAAAAGCTTCTGTTGGGGGAATTATGATAATCGTATCAAATTAAGTAGTTTACATGTGGAATATGCAATGAAAATGTCAATATATACAGATTTTTTTTGTTAAATTATGTAATACAATACCGTGAATGACATTATTTTTCCAACTTAACATTTTATTTCAAATCGCGTAGTAATTTTTTACTTTTTTTGTTCTACACCTATATAATTAGAAACCTAGAATTGTGTAAACTATATATTCAAAATATTATAGTTCAATAGAAAAAGATTTAAAAATATCAGTACTAAAAAATTTTAATAAATGTCCACATTTTCGAGTTTTATAATGTAAATGTTTAATGTTATTCATTAGCTAAAACTGAATAAATTTCTATCATAAAATTTGTATTAAGTACCTAAGCCATTTAAAGATAAAGTAAAACTGGAAGTTTTTTATGTTAAATCAAAAACAAAATTTGTTAAAACTTAAGTAGATATATAATAAATCATTTTTCACTGTTTATATTTACACACATAAATGTATGTATACGTGAATATATATATATATATATATATATATATTATATATATATATATATATATATATATATATATATATATATATATATAATATATATATATATATATATATATATAATATATATATATATATATATATATATATATATATATATATATATATATATATATATATATATATATATATATATATATATATATATATATATATATATATATATATATATATATATATATATATATATAAATATATATATATATATATATATATATATATATATAAATATATATATATATATATATATATATATATATATATATATACATATATATATATATATATATATATATATATATATATATATATATATATATATATATATATATATATATATTTATTAAATAGTATTATTTATAGTAAAACCTTTAACGAGAACGTTAGTAATAAAGGTAAATATTTATTAATGTGTAACCTAATAAATTAAGAATGCAGCTAAAATTCTGAATTAAATATTCCCCCAAAAAATATAACAATATAAAACCTTAGTGAAAAATTGCGTTTTTACAAGCTTTTATGTGGAAAATATTGAAGTAGAAAGATATTTATAAATATTTTTAGAACATTTCATTTCCAATAATTCAGACGTGTTTCACTTTTAATAAAACAAAACAAAACTGGGGTAAAAAAAAGTGAAAAATAGTTATTGATATATTTTTATCATTAGTATCTACGAAAACAAAAAATATTCAATAAAAATAGTTCAAACTGTCTATGTTTTATTATCGATACTTTAAATAAATGTTACTAATTTCACCATAATACAACAAAATTGTTTTAGGTCAAACATAATTAAGATTTTAAATGTGATGAACTTCATCTTTGTTTTGGAAATTTGTAGTCTTTTAAAGTAAACAAACCTTTACTTAAATATACACTTATTGCTTTAAATGTATTCAGGTTCAATGATGATCTATTCAATAAAACTGCTTTTATAACATTTGTATTTCCATTTCATTACATAGATTCAATATTTTTTCTTTGTTGCTTGCATAAAAATTTTTAGAGCTTGTCGAGGGTTTCTTTGCATTTAAGTTAAGATATTTATTTGACAATATCCCAATGAATTTTTACAAAGTAAATTCTTACTTGAAAAAATAATAATTTCCTAAAATGAAAGAGGTATTTTAGCATTTTATAGTTTCATATATTTCCTCCCTCTTTTGTGTTTTTTAAAAGTTCTTTGTACATTAATCCATCTCTGTATTGATGAAACTACTTTTTTATCCATAACATTTCACATGTAAAACATTTCTCTGTGAATTTTAAACCATTCGTCCTTCTTTTATTTCCATTATAAAATTTTTTACCCAACTTCTTACATTTTGGAAACGGTTGCCATTTAGATGGGGCCGTCGGAAGTTGAGGAATATAAGCATGTCCTTCCGAAACTCGATTGATACTAAAACTTTCATTCCTTGTCCTTGGTGATATCGATTTAGAATTCAGGCGATATAAACGATATGCAGTTTCATCAAAATTGATTTTTCAGACCGGAGATCGATCTGCCGTTTATTCCAGCCATTTCAGCAAAAATTCAAGCAAGTACCGAGAACAACTTTCTTAATAATCCCTACGCTCAAGTAAATGACCGACTCATAATAAAGAAAAACACCAGAAGCAATAGCAGCAAAAACCTCCAAAAAACTTTCCTGATAATAAGCTCTATTGATCCAAGGTCACATGGCTAAAGGCAAGACGTGGATATTCCATCTTTTTTCGTATTTATTTATCTCCTTACTTTCCGCTTGGCTTTGTTTTTTTCATTTTCCCTATCCGCTTCTAAACGAAGAAATAACCTCGGAACCAATATTATCTTCTTTCGCCCTATCGCAACCATTCCCGAGTTATTGGCTTCGCAAAAGTCTTCGTCGGCTTAAGGCTTTTTCTTTTTTCTCGGCAATCTACAGCAATACTTGAGAGGTGAAGACAACAATATTTTGCTTTTATTTTTTCTCTTGCTGTATCCTCTTTGGTCATAAAGAAAGAAGGTAAGAAGAGATCGTCCAAGGTGTGTAGCTTTGTCACTGCTTTCGCAGCTAGGGGATCTGATGAAACAATTTATTCACTAATGAATTTGAACTCCAGATAGGAAGAAAAATATCTATATATTACTCAATTAATAGGTATGAAACACAATGTTAAAAGTAAAACCATTTGAAAATACTCTATACGACATGTTAATGTAATTAGAAAACTTAATCGATCTTTTTACTCCCTTGCATGGAATAAAGGAAGTACTGTTATCTGGAAAACGTTCGGTTTGATATATCAATGAAAATAACCATTTTACCATGCTTGAATACGTTTTAAATCTATAAAATGTTAGTTTTTAATAACATCATGTATCACACAATAGTGATTCAGCATTTAACATAATACTATGTAACAATGAATAGGGCACATTAATTGAGCATAGATTATTTTGTTGTGTACACTGCAGATTCCAATAGAAAATGAAGTACAAAATTATACGTCCTGACAGATCTAAATACGATATTTGATAATTTACGGTTAAACCTTTTGAGATATGTATGGAAAAGATAATATCGCTTATATTTTTTCTCATCTAGAAAGCAAATTTCAATCAAAATAGTAGAAGCACAACTAGATGTTACTATAGTCATAAATTTGTATCTGATAATCATCGTTTAAACTTTTTGAGATATATATAAAAACTCTAGTACCGCCTATATTATTTTGTTTTCGTCTAGGGAACATATTTTAACCAAAACAGTATGAGCTGAATTCATGAGTTCGTGAAGCAAAAATTAGATAGAAGGGATTTTAGGGATAGAAAAAAAACCATATTTTTGTGGGTAAGAACACAAATTGGAGACTCGTACGAGAATGAGTAGTTTTTATAAAGTTTGAAATCCTGTCTGCAACAGTACAGCCAGTTAGAAACGAGAATATTATCCAATAGGATGGTTGGTTGGTTGGTTAGAGCTTAATGGCTTTGCATCCTCCTGGAATATATTGTGCCAAACACAAGTACTCAATAGTAAGAAAAATATTTAAAAAATAATTTCAAAGTTTAAAACTTAACAACGAAACTATGAGGCGACAAGAAATACGTAGAAAAATGAATGTAGAATTAAAAAAGAGAATGAGGTGTGATTATAATATCAAATATGAGGATTAAAACCTATGACTTTTAGAAAGGTAAAAAGTTCAGGATTTGATATCAGGAGTAGCAGTTTTAAAATAGTGGAGCTGATGTTCATTAAAGATGGGACAGTCTATCAGGGCCTGTTTAACAGACATGTTGATCTTACAAATTTTACATGAAAGTGCATTAATTACAAGTAAGACATTAGTACATTAGTTACAAGTAAGAGATGACGATGTGTGAACCGCGTGTGTCCGATACGGAGACGGTGAGGATGCCATCATGATTTCTAGACTGTCGTCTAGAAAGTATGATGGTACCCTCATCTAATAGGAAGAGGGTGTGAACAATCGATGGGATGACCATTTTGAAAAGTTTTAAAGTTTTTCTTACATTTTTTATAGTTTTTATATGTTTGATATTATTTAAAATTTTTAATAAAAATAAATACTCAAAAGCTAAATTTCTGTAGCAAGAAAGTTCATTGACCTCGTCTTATTAAGAGTATCAGTGCGATCATAAATGAGACCAATTTTTGTAATATTCATAAGGAATCAGATTCTTTAACTGACTGTGGTACAGTAATCCATAATACCTATTAACTTTCCTTTTAATTTCCATCACTTACAATATGTGAACTTATGCATTAAGCAATTGTTAATGGAAGAGAAATAATTTTGCTTTAACTCCTCAACATTAATTCTATTGTAGGAGATAAAATATATTCCAGGTAACGTAATTACTCCCCGCAATTATGATAGTTTAGTAAATGAATCATAAAGGTGATTATTCGCTGATTATCTCACTCGTCTCTGTGATTATACTTAATGTATTTTATATTCTGCAATTTAATTATATCAGGATTTGCATTAGCATATATGACGATCATCCTAAGGTATTGTAATTACTATTTTATAACCTAAAGTCAATGATATGCAAAGGTTTTCTCCAAACCTTCGATAATATTATTCTTAGAATCATAAACGTAATGAAAGTTAATCGAAAGTACTACGCAATTGGAAATCTTCATTAAAGTGCGGTTACAACTGCAAGCACACTTTTGCTTTTTAAAAAAATGTTCATTGACTCTTGTTAAATTCTCTAAATAACTAATATTTTGTTATTACGTAATGTTGACTATTTTTATGAGCCGTGATACCTCAGTCGGAAATGACAATGATCACGTAACTGGGCAGTAGTTGAATCAACTCTCGAGCTAGATAAAGATCTAAAATGCTCATTAATCATGCTTGAGGAATTTCAAATAAGTACGTGGCCACAATCAAGTCCAAGTTTTCAAAATATAACTCTGCAGGTAGCAGGCAAACATGGATGTCTTTTGATTGGTCTCTGATACCAAATTACAAGGAAGCATTTGAGAAAATCGTTTTTTCACCCTAGTGGTTCAAATGAAAGGTGTATCCATTCGACTTAATTCGCGTAGTCTCTGTCTCAAGTGCTTGGTTCTTTCAAGTGGAATTATGAGCCGCGGTAGCTCAGCCGGCGAAAGCAACAATCTCATAACTCAGGCGTTGCGGGTTTGGAAACTTAGCCACCCTAAGATCCGCCGTGTTCGTTAGCGGTGACTGGGGCTCTTTGTGACCTTCGTGGTCACAAAGTCCTCCAAGTTCTCAATTAATACCTTTGGGGGTGGCAGGGCAAGTCTATGTGTTTTCTGCTTTGTCCCTGCTTCAAAATTACGTTAACCTACTTCAGCGAAGTTGTTCTTTCACCTTAATGGTGCTCATTAAAAAGAAAGGCGCTCTCCTTGGCCTTAATACGAGAACCACCAGGCTCAATCTTGCTTGGTTTGTCCAAGTGGCTTGAGAAACAACAACAACAAATGGAATTAACAACAGCTATTTTTATAAAAATATTATTTACTTATTTATTTATATTGTAATAAAGGAAAACATAGAACTGTGCTGAAATCTGATCTTGATTTTTAAAAACAGAATATTACCGTAAACAGCTGATAGATAATGCCTCCCCCTTCCCTTTCATTGAAAATGTTAATCTCGAAATCAAAAAAGTAGTGAAAACAATCGAAAGTATACTTTACAGTAAAGTAGTTAGAGACGAAGCCCTTCACCTTTCAAGTACCGTTTCCATGGAGAGACCTTTTTTAAACTTTTTAACCACTTTTATTTAACTTCACTCGTGTGTCAATTAATATTTTGAAGTCAACTTTTAAATACTTTCCTCACAAGCTAAAGATCTGAAATTTTGCACATAGGTTCAATTCTTGTGAAGATAAAATATTCAGTAATAAAAAAATTGTATTGAAAAAAGTAAAATATGTTAACTGTAAAAAGTTATTCTGCGTACTTGAAATCCCAAATGCAGAAATTTTAAACGAGTATCGCTATCTAGCGGCATAACTAAAAACTCAAACAAATATATTAATTTTTAGTTCATTTTTTATCTCTCTTCTTGTAAAACAAATGATATTTAAAGATAACTCCTTATATAAGAACTTCATTCATTGAATCGTTTTTAATTCACTAATATTCTAACATTTTCTTAAGCGGGTTTTGCATAATAACTATCAACTTCCTATGTATTTTACTGTTTATAATTTTAGAATAGAGAAAAGACATAAAAATATCCTTGACATATAATTTTGATTTTAAAATGAATATTAAAATAAATACTAAACTCATAGATAGCTCTAATCTCCCTAGTAATCTCATAATTGTTAATCTCATAATCATAAACATCATGAAAATATATTGAAAGTATAGTACAGCAATGGACAATAAGGCTTTTGATTAAAGTGCAGTTTCCGAGGAAAAATCTTTTAATTTTAATAAATTCATTTCCAGAATCGGGTTATTTTCTTTACCTAATGCTTATATTATCTAAAGTTACATATTTCATATTATCTAATATTACATTGTTATTATCCTTAATTATCTAATGTCCCTAACCTTCGTGTTGCAAAAATTTAACCATTGCCGATAATCAAAGAAAAGCTATTATTTTTGTCGACTTCCAACATCAGATGATTCATTCATCAACTTTAAATTCTCCTAGCAAAATAGTCATTTCCAGCCACACTGTAGTCTAAATCTGCACACATTACCACTCATTAGTACCGTAGAGAATGATTCGGCTTATAGTCAACTTCATAGTAGTAAAAATAATAGAATGAATCACGTAACAGAGGCTCCTGCATACCGTAAGTTAAAAAATGTTTTTGCAATGGAAACAGGAGGTATAAAATTCCTCAACAAATACCGTAGATGTTACATATCAGTTTGATTGATATCACGGATGTTACAGAGCAGTGATACCAGTCAGTTAGTCAGACAATCTAGTATTTTAATTTTACTCATAGAGATAAACAATTTCCAGTTTACCAAGAAACATAAAGCAATACATTTCGTAGCATTTTTTTCTGTTCTTATTGTTGAAAAGGTGAAAATTTATAAAGTTTTTCCCCGTTGAATGCTCATTCAAGTCAATTAAAGTTCTAAATTTGAGAATGTATTATTATTGGTCACCTAAAAAGTAAAGGATATCCCCATATGAAACTTCAATTTCTCTTTCTTTAAATACAAGAACCTGTCAGTTAGTGGTGTATATATATATATATATATATATATATATATATATATATATATATATATATATATATATATATGTGTGTGTGTGTGTGTGTGTGTGTGTGTGTGTGTGTGTGCCAGTTTTAAAAATTGGGGGTTAAGAATTAAGCGAGTTATAATTAAAAATAGTTGGAACTCATTAACGATAACGTAAAAGGAGAAAAACATACCCTCGACTGGAACTATACAGAATAAAGAAACTGACGACGTAGACAATAGGAATTAGTTTAGGTAGCAACGCCAAAAAAGACACTCATAGCGGAAACGTGGGCTGGTAACATTCTCCAGGATTCTTGTACCAAAATGTGAACAAAGGCTATCTAAATGGCGTAACCGTGGGCAGAAGGATTACAATAAAGAAGTTTTTATATACGAAATAACATGCGTCTTCTATGCCTTAATCACTCGAAACGTGTCATATATATATATATATATATATATATATATATATATATATATATATATATATATATATATATATATATATATATATATATATATATATATATATATATATATATATATATATATATATATATATATATATATATATATGTATATATTATATATATATATATATATATATATATATATATATGTATATATATATATATATATATATATATATATATATATATATATATATATATATATATATATATATATATATGTATATATATATATATATGTGTATATATATATATATATATATATATATATATTTATATATATGTATATATATATATATATATGTGTATATATATATATACATATATATATATATATATATGTGTATATGTATATATATATATATATATATATATATGTATATATATATATATGTATATATATATATATGTATATATATGTATATATATATATATATATATATATATATATATATATATATATATATATATATTTATATATATATATATATATATATATATGTATATATATATATATATATATCTGTGTGTGTGTGTAGATAAATGATTTTATGTATTCATGTAAAATTAAGTAATCTAACTTGTATGAACTGAAGTTACTTTTCACTTCGAATCTGCATAATTATACTACACACGGACTGATATACTGGCTGATACATAAATAGAAAGACAGAACGGCAAAAATGGTTGGTGTATAAAACACCTGTATCCAATTACCAATACGCTTTCTTCTGTTTACTAGAGTAAAGCTAAATTTTAAACATCGAATGTACTATCAGCATTGCAAGTACGTTTTCAGTGTAACAGCCCCATGCTAGATATGCACATAGCAAAGTGTGTACATAAAACATTTTGTAAAGAAAACTGCAAAAACTACCGCCTTTTCAGTCGTGGGTAAAATTACCACAAAAACGCAATTGGGTGAAAAAAATGAATGTTTTTAAATGACTTTCGATCAAAAAATGAAATTCAGACGCTCACATTTATTGTAAGAAGGCGGAAAACAAAATAAGAACATCCGAAAATCTATATGTCCCTAGCTATTCAATTTTCGTATCCTGGAACTTTTCCAAGAAATGCAAGAAATTCGTATTTTTTTTTTAAGTAAAATAAAATACGCCTCTCTTTTGCGAATACTTTATCAAAAAGATCAATATTTTTGAGGCTGTAAATTCGTTAATACATCCACATTTGTCTTAATAATTTGATAAAGTTGAAACCTCCAAGCTGTCAAATATCTGGTGGTAAGTTAATTTTTAAGAATATCTCATTCAAATGTTTCTGCATTACAAGAAAATTTTTTTCAAAATTTGGGAAAGGAATATTTTTTAAAAGTTATGTTTGAGCTGTAACTAAAATAACCCAATACTATTTCTGCTAGAAAACAATTATTATTAGAAATTAAAATAATTAAACATCAAGATTTTTGATTTTTAAAATAGAGAACATTATTAAAAACTGTAAAATGAAGCAATTTTTTTTACATATTTAGTTTAAAACTCAAAATATAAATTTCTGTTATTTTTCTAAGAAAAGAGTTTTATTCGTATGTAAAAGAAAATTAAGTAATATTGTAGTCTGAAAACAATTTTAAAATCTTATAATTAAAAACTATAAGAATTATATGTCTATTAAAAGATTTAAATTTTAAATGTCATCAAGGAATATCTTTTAATAAGTGTTTTGGATAGTAGCTTAAATAAAATTCAAAAATATTTATTTCAGAAAATAATTTTAGTAGATAATGAATAAAAACCATAAGAATTATAAATCTATTAGGATATTTGCATTTAATAGTTTTAATCTAATTAGAATTTGTGGTTTAACATGGATTTTTTTAAATATTTTGTATCAAATGTGGATGTACATATATAAATACTATATATATATATATATATATATATATATATATATATATATATATATATATATATATATATATATATATATATATATATATATATATATATATATATATATATATATATATATATATATATATACATATATATATATATATATATATATATATATATATATATATATTATATATATATATATATATATATATATATATATATATATATATATACATATATATATATATATATATATATATATATATATATATATATATATATATATATATATATATATATATATATATATATATATATATATATATATATATATATATATATATATTCATATACAAATCTCTCTCTCTCTCTATATATATATATATACATATGTATAATATATATATATATATTAATTTATTTATATAAACATACATATGTATATATACATGTATACATATATATATATATATACATATATATATATTATATATATCATATACATATATATATGTATATATATATATATATATATATATATATATATATATATATATATATATATATATATATATTTATATAGATATATAGATAGATAGATGCATATATAAATAAATACATATACATGTATGTGTGTAAAACAATTTTAAATATGATAACTGGTGTAATAAAAAATAATAAACTCAGTTTTGGTAATCGTATTTCAATATTTATTGAAAAGTAGTTAAGAATATTTTTAGCATACTTTCTTCGTTAATGTAGAATCTTATGGTGAAAAGTAATGGATTGGAGCAATTAACATTTCCTCTAGAGATAAAATATTGAATCACTTTCCTTAAATTTAATTATAGATCTATGGATTTTTTCTTGGGGTAATTTGTTACTTAAAACTGTTTTTAAACGTAGAATCTATTAACTGGATTGATTTAATTAAGCATTAACCACAAAACTTTTCATTTTGCATAGTTAACTCCTTCATTAATAAAATCCTTTCGCTAACGTTCGTTATTAATTAACTTAACTAAATATTAATGAATGTTTTTTACTAAAGATATACATCTTTTCTTTAGGGAATAACATTTTTAATTTGAGCAAAGTAAATATTTCGTCCTTATAACTGCCTATACAGCTATTTGTATTTAATATTTTACGAAAAAATAATGGCTTTACATAAAAAAACACAGTAGTGTCTCTAGAATTACTGGTAATATAAGAAGAACCTTATGAATCCAATCAGAGATTATACAAGATTAACAAAAGACGTTTGAAGGGATTGAAGTTTGAAAGATAAAACTTTTATTTTAAAATAATTATTTTATATCTGATCTCTTGTGTTGTTGCCCTCTTTTAAGGCAATACTTTAGAAGAGGGTTATCCTTGGCAAATTTGGCGAAATTATTGGTGACGTTTACTAACCCACTAAGGTATTCCACCTGAACAATGTATTCTTTTTTTTTTTTTGTAGATTTAAATTGTTGCATAGTGCGCCATTGCAATCGAATTATACACTCTTAATTATTTAACCAAAACCACTTAGAAACCCTACATTTATATTTATGACCAATTAATCCCTCAACAATTTACAAAGCCAACAGCTCCAAATTACTAAAAATTAAAACTAGTGAACTCTTACGAGTATTTAATATATAAAAAAGGGGTTGCACAAGGAAAACTAGATAGCAAAATAATACAAATTAAAATATAGGTAAGAATTTTTTGGACAAGGTGAGATCAAGAGAAAATGTTAATCTACCATACTAAGAGATTTTTCGCTAAGTTGGTGGGGGACAATTCTTAATATATAATAGCAATTTTATACACTATGAGACGAGTAAGTTAAATAAAAAATTAAATTTGATAGAAAGATTATAGAACTCCTTCCGAATTGAAACTGAGGGATGACATTTAGTCATTGTTCCTATATGATTACTGTAGATTTAGTCTGAATTGGTTTTATTGCTTTTGCATTCAAAGTTTTCAGTAAAAAATTTATTTTATTAGGTTCAATTTTTTAAAACTAATTTCTGATGACGTAAGCATATTTACCAAGCAAGTTTCTAATTCCATCAGCTGATATCTAACTTGAAATCTCTTGTTGATCAGCTGTCATCCAGTCTTTGATCATTAAAAAAACAATTGCAG
This sequence comes from Pardosa pseudoannulata, assembly GCA_032207245.1. Taxonomy (NCBI): domain Eukaryota; kingdom Metazoa; phylum Arthropoda; class Arachnida; order Araneae; family Lycosidae; genus Pardosa; species Pardosa pseudoannulata. The sequence continues at coordinate 120,822,713 of CM063498.1, forward strand.
TACCTATTTAATGATTTAATACGTTAAGTGGATATTAAAATCCCCTATTCCTAAAATATATCCAAATAAGTATTACAATAATAGGATACATAGTATTTTTCTTTGGTACATATGCTTAAATTATCATCTGTGTTTCTTTAATAATGAGCCTTGTTGAATTTTTGCAACTCTAGATGTTCTTTTGAGTCATTATAAGGTTTAAATATGAATATTAAGTATTTTAACTCTTAGCGATTAACATATTCTCTTGTAATTTTAGACTTTTAAACGTATTCTGCTTTTGCTGATGCTTAATAAGCTTTATCTCTTTTCCAGATTGTCTACATCTTCAGTTGTACCGGGACAGCAAAGACCGGTGCAAGAATGGCCCAACCAAGGCTTCCTTATCACTGGAGGGTTTCCTTGGAATGGAAACGGGCTTCACTTTAGACAAAGAAAGCAACACCATGGCTCTCATCTGCTCAGAGGTAGTGGTTGTCCTGGCCTTTGACTCCAGGGAGCTGCTAATACAATGGCAGGTGAAAGTCCGGGCGAACCTGGTAGAAGGTAAGCAGTTTTTCTTCTAAAATTCATAGATCTTAATCTTTATAACAAGATTTGTATGTAAATGTTTGTTGTCTTGAAGATATTTTTAATCATAAACCACACATAAACATATTATGTGAAATTGTTGAAGGGACAATTTTAAATTAGGCTATTTTATTCACTAAAGATAAATACCAAGGTATAGATATTTCACCCGTTTATTTACCTAGAAGTACTATTCTCTGTATAAAGTTTTACTTGTTTCAATAGAACAATTAAAATAAAAAATTAAAATGCATAAATTTATGTTGTATGGTTGGGTGATAATCATATCCATGATAAGGTAATTTTTAATAAAAAAATAGTTTTGCCTCTCATACTTAGATATAATTCATAAATATAAAAAATAGAAATATCTGATATACAATCCAATTTTAGGAAGATAAAAGCACACTGTAGTCTTAAAAGTCTATATTCTTTTTTTTTTTTAAATGGATGTTCCAATTATTATTCAGGGGTTAAAATATTCAGATTAATCTTCATTAATTATTTATACCACAAGATTTTCATATTTTGAGATTTTGTTTATATTTATTAATGATTCAATGTTAAATGAATATAATCTTTTCAAACACATTTTACACTTTTATCTTCTTAAACGTCATTATTTACAAGATTTTAGAATAAGATTAATAAGAAAGTTATGTATGTGAATTGTCAATTCATGAATTCTGATGATGGTTTATATTCAATAAAACAGCTGTTTTTAAGCTAGCTTTCGTTTCAGCCTTATTCTGCATTTGGGAAAAAGTAAAATGCTATTTATTTTCCTAGCGTCTTCATATTTTTAATATGAATAAAGCTTTTAATATGAAAAATTAATTAAGAAATCATCTTTTCGTTATTGCTTTAAGACTAATACTTTTAAACATTTTTTAATAATATTTGCTTTTTTGAATGAGTTTTGTTATTTGAATGTCACAAAAAGAGATAAAATATTTTTAAAAATTAGTCTTCAACTATTTTAGCTTAGGAAATAGGAATTATTTATATGTGGAGATTAGCAGTTCCCAAATGTAAGTAAAAGCTTAAGTTACTATAAAAGTTCAAATAAACTTCAATTTTATCCCTTTTTTAATAATATAGTCTAAAATCCGTAACCTCGTCACAAGTTCAAAAGAAATAATATTAACACATTGTGTGCGAGTACATTTCGAAGCGGAATTGTACTGGCGTTTTGCTCGTAAATTAAGTAATTCAGTTAAATCTCAACGGATCGAAAATTATTTAATTTTTAACCAATTTTTTGTATTTTATATTGAAATATATAAACAAATATATAAATAGACAAATATACATATATATATATATATATATATTTATATATATATATATATATATAAAATATATATTTATATACATATATATAATATATATAATATAAATAAATTATATATATATATATATATATATTTATATATATACATATATATATATACTAAATATATACATATATTTACATATATATAACATATATATATATATATATGTATATATATATATATATACATATATATACAAACAAACCATATATATTATATATATATACATATATATACACACCAAATATAAAAATATATATATATATATATATATATATATATATAATATATATATATATATAAATATATATAATATAATATCATTTTGCAAATAAATAAAAGTTAATTTTAAATCTAAATTGATTTTTTAATCAACCTTTCCTTATTGTGGTTCCTATCAATAATGTAAAAACTAGTTTTTTATTTGTCTAAATTTTAATCTAAAGTAGTACCAAGAAATTTTCGTTTTTCTGCAAATAGTTAACTTTGTACTTACAAACAAACCATTGTTACACGATACTAGTACATAATCTCATAATCAATCGTCAGAAAACGTACTAGTACGTTTAATACAATGTATTAAACTGCTTAAATATTAAAAAGTGGTGCATTTTAAGACTTTAAAAAAATTTTATATTTAGGTCATTGTATTTTATATGGATTTCTATTTGCTTAAAAAGTTGTAAAATCAATGGAAATATATCTTATAATAATTTCCTAGGAAAGAGTTTTGATTATTGGAATTAGTATTTAAAAATTTTTATTACTACATTTTTTAAATGCTTTCATTGTTACCATTTTTTACAAAAATGTAAAAATGCATACATTTTCAGTATTCCTCATATTATTAAAAATAAACAAAATTTTAAAGTACTCTTAAAATGTCCTAAAGAATGTTTTATGAGGTGCATTTTTAAGACTTAAAATAATTTTATTTGCATGTTTTTGCATTTTGTAATGGATTTAACATTTTTCAATAGAACCAAATTGTTTAGATATTGAAAAAATTAAAAGAAAGTGTTTGTTTGGATTATATTTGGTCATTTGAAACAATTTATTCAAGTCTTCATTTTTAGACTGAATTCTATCATTCTACTTTTTACAAAAAGTAAGAAATTCAATAGTTTTCAGTTATATTACATAATGTTATTTGCATTGGTTAATGTCGATTTACGATTCCCAAATCAATAGTTATTGTTACAAAAATTCCTTTTTTATTTACAAATATTTTGACATTTTATCATTATAATTAAAGATAGTGTAATTTTATATTTCTAAAATAAAAACTAAACTGTTTTAATATTTAAAAAAACATATAAAACTGATACATTATTTGTTGTAATCCTTCAACCATTTTCGACATTTAATTTTCAAGTCTTCATTTTTAGACTGAATTCTATCATTCTACTTCTTGAAATACTATAAAATTCAGTATAACTCAGATATATTGACATAAAATGCAACTGCTAATTAATAAGAGTGGATTTGCAGTTCCCAAATCAAAATAATTATATCCTACAAAAATTTCTTCCATTACAAATACTTCCATTTTAATTTTCTTTGACATTATAGTCAGAGATCAATAGATAGTGAATTTTATGTTTCTAAAAGAAATAAAACTAAACTGTTTTAATATTTAAAAAAATTCACTGGAATATTTTTTCGATACATTTTTTGTAGCCTTTTGAAACTATTTTATTTTCAGGCCTTTGCTTTTAGATTCAATTTTATCATTCTTCTTCTTTAAGTGTTTAAAACATAAGCATAATAGTGGTCAGTGATATTAGCACAGAATGTAAGTCTAATTAATAAGTATAAATTGAAAGCTCATAAATAAAAAAAAAGTGTTTTTTCATACTAAAAAAAGTATTAAACTTCTATTTTAGCTTTCATTGACATTAAAAGTCAACGGCAGCTACTCATTTCAATTTTTCTAAAAGGAATGAAACTAAACTGTTTTAATATTAAAAAAATTCAATTAGAATATTTTTTATGCGTTTTCTATCCTTTTAAAATAATTTTATTTTTAGGTCTTTGCTTTTTAGAATGAATTTATAATGCTTCTTTAAATGTTATGAAAGGTAATACTATTGAGTGATATTAGCATAGAATGTAATTGCCAATTGATAAGTGTGAATTAGCAATTCACAAATGAAAATAATTATTATATTACTTAAAATATTATTAAATTTCTATTTCAGTTTTGATTAACAATATAGTCAAAGGTCAATGGCTACTCATTTTTATGTTTTTAAAAGTTAGGAAACTAGACTGTTTTAATGTTAAAAAAATTCAACTAGAATTTTTTTCGATACATTTTCTAGCCTTTTAAAACAATTTTATTTTTAGGTCTTTGCTTTTTAGGATGAATGTATCATTTTTCTTTAAATGTTATAAAAGGTAATACTACTCAGTGATATTAGCATAGAATACAGTTGCCAATTAATAAGTGTGAATTAGCCCTTCAAAAATAAGAATAACTATTTATCTTTCTAAAAAAATATTATACTTCCATTTTAGCTTAGGTTAACAATATAGTCAAAGGTCAATCGCTACTCATTTTTATGTTTTTAAAAGGTATGAAACTAGACTGTTCTAATAATAAAAAAATTCAACTAGAATTTTTTTCGATGCATTTTCTAGACTTTTAAAACAATTTTATTTTTAGGTCTTTTCTTTTTGGAATGAATTTTAACTTTATACTTCTTTAAATGTTAAAAAAATAATAATACTCAGTGATGTTAGCATAGAATGTAATTGCCAATTAATAAGAGTGAATTTGCTGTTCACAAATAAAAATAATTATTTATCTTACTAAAAAAATATTAAGCTTCCGTTTTAGTTTCGATTAACAATATAGTCAAAGGTCAATAGCTACTCATTTTTATGTTTTTAAAAGGTAGGAAACTAGACATTTAATATTAAAAAAAATCAACTAGAGTTTTTTTAAGCATTTTAGCCTTTTAAAGCATTTTATTTTTAAGGTTTGCTTTTTATAAGGAATTTATGATTCTTCTTTAAATATTAAAAAAAGTAATAGTACTCAGTGATATTAGCATAGAATGCAATTTCCAATTAATAAATGTGAATTTGCAGTTCACAAATAAAAATAATTATTTACCTTACTAAAAAAATTATTAAACTTTCATTTTAGCTTTGATTAACAATATAGTCAATGGCTACTCACTTTTATGTTTTTAAAAGGTATAAAATTAGACTGTTTTAATATTAAAAAAATTCAACTAGAATTTTTTTAGTGCATTTTCTAGACTTTTAAAACAGTTTTATTTTCAGGTCTTTTCTTTTTGGAATGAATTTTAACTTTATACTTCTTTAAATGTTAAAAAAATAATAATACTCAGTGATGTTAGCATAGAATGTAATTGCCAATTAATAAGAGTGAATTTGCTGTTCACAAATAAAAATAATTATTTATCTTACTAAAAAAATTATTAAACTTACATTTTATCTTTGATTAACAATATAGTCAATGGCTACTCATTTTTATGTTTTTAAAAGGTATGAAACTAGACTGTTCTAATAATAAAAAAATTCAACTAGAATTTTTTTCCGGTGCATTTTCTAGTCTTTTAAAACAATTTTATTTTCAAGTCTGATTTTTATAATGAATTTTAACATTTTCTCGATGCATTTTTTAAACTTTTAAAACAACTTTATTTTCAGGTCTTTGCTTTTTAGAATGAATTTTAACATTCTTCTTCGCGAAAAGCTATAAAATGCAACGCGAAGTCTTAGAAAGAAAATGTTTTTATGCTTCCATATCTACTTGTTTTCTGGTTCCGCACCCCGCACTGTACCCAAAAGTCGGAAATATTATACCGCCTGTTACTGCCCTTGATCGATAATATTTCATTACATTGAGTGGTGGGCAAAAACATTTAAAGTAATGAAAAATCCACCCAACAGATCAAAAGAGCATTTTATACTGAAAGTTTTCATTAATGTTTGGAGGTACTGGACCGAGAATAATTACAAAAATGTTCCAGATAGATAGATAGATGGTGGACCAACATTGACAAAGAAATGCGGCAATTATATTCGTTTCAGTAAAATAATTTCCTTGACTGCACAGATAAAACAGTTCAAGAAAACAAATATTATGTTGAAGTGGGAGGCGGAGGGGTGTTGCTAGCGAAGTAATGAAGTTTAGGTCCGAAAGTTTGGTAATTTGTAAAAGTTTTCGCAGTAAAATTTATAATGAGCTCAAGCAATTACCTGCTAGTCTCTCAACTAGGTACAAAATAAATTGAAAAGGGAAAAGCATTTCTTGGACAAAAGTCAAATATTTCTTGCATATACAAAGAAACACATTAGCAGGCATTTGCTGAAAAAAATAAATTTTTCTGCAGTAGCTCTAGAGTGTATTTCATATATTTAAGCAATTGTATGATAGTAGTCTCTCTCGTTTATTCTTCTTCATGTAAAGTTACACAGACGTACACATACATATTATATATAAATACATGTTCATTAAACATACACACATGTATATATATATATATATATATATATATATATATATATATATATATATATATATATATATATATATATATATATATATATATATATATATATATATACATATATATATATATATATACGTGTGTATGTGTGGGTGTATACTATTACTGCATAGTTACTTATATTACAGTGAACATTTTTATCTCACAATTATTAAAGAACATAAAAAGAAAGTAAAAACTAAAATTATAAAACATTTCCATCGCTCTTGTTCTATCTCATTTTTCCTTTAATGACACAGAAACACATTTATATGTATTATAAAATTATATATATATATTATAATATATTATATAAAAATATATATAAATATATATATAATATATATATATATATATATATGTATATGTTATTATATAATTCATATATATGTATTGTATATACACATAAATATATTATGTATATACATATATATGTATTATATTTACATATATATGTATTATATTTATACATATATATGTATTATGTATACACATATATCTATGCAGTGTGTGTGTGTATTCATATCCATATGTTCTGTATTACATTTAAAATTTATATATAATATATATATATATATATAATATATATATATATTATATATATATATATATTATATATATATATATATATATATATTTATATATATATATATATATATAAATTATATATATATAAATATATATATATTAAATATATATATATATATATATATGTATATGTGTGTATTATATATATGCATAATATGTAGTATGTATATACATATATCGATATGTGTGTGCACTACAAATCCATATGTTCTTGTATTACAGTGTAAATTTTAATCTCTGTATGAACATATGAGGATACACAGTGCCTGGGAGCATTAATATGACCACTTTGT